>CM076579.1:389465641-389843160 GCA_034641835.2 Pinus albicaulis | reverse complement strand
ATTCTGCATCTCTTTCAAAGCATTAATGAACCCTCTAACTTCACAAGGAAGAAGTGTGGGAGTCCCTTCAGGAGGGTAAAATCCATCATTCTATTCTTCTTCCTACCATAATTTTTTCTACTCATCTTGGTTTTTCTCGTCACTAAGTCCCAAAAATAAGGGTGGACTAAGTTTCAAACTAAGCCACTGAATATTCCTGGCCTGCACGACCCTCTTGTATAGTGGTGCCCTTTCTAGAGAAATTCTCAATCTTTTTTATGTGTGGTATTCCATGTTTATGAGGTAGTGAGGGAGGGTATTCCTTCTCCTTTGACTATCCATTATGCATTCATCTCCCAAAAACCTAGAAGCATCATCAAAATGGGCCATGGCTTGTACTTGTGTGTTGAGGTAATTTTCTACAAGTGCATCATCCTTTTCTATCTTTAGATGGTTTTTGATGATGCCCCTACGACTAAATATTTTTTCCCTAATATGTATAGGCTCCCTATTTTCTCTCCTCGTGACCCTCCTTACTTCTTGTGCTCTAGCTTCCTCGTTAACCATCTAAGAGGCTAATTCCATTAACCGCATGTCTCCCATTCTAGGATTATGGTCCCAAATGTTCAAGTTTTCCAACAAGATATTGTGCATGTTGAATTCTACCATATTTTCCTTGTCTGCCATACTTGACTGGTTGAAAATTTCAATGAATTCTCATTAGTTATGAAAAGGTAAGGAACCGTGAGAGACTAGTATCATGATTTTAAATAGGATACATTTTTCTTTGAGGTAGAATGCATAGGGGTCTGATGGGTATCTATGTTTAATGGCCTCCATGCACAAATCTTCCATGGTGGCCATTTGTTTGTCTTTTTGTTGAAGTTGATATTGCAATCTTGAATTCTATGCTTGGGCTTCCTAAAGCTGCTCTTCAACATGGAATATTTGATCCTAACATCAAAAAATCCCCTTCCCAACTCAGTCACTTTTTCCTCCATGATCCCTATGTCATGCACTCTCTCTAAGGGTATATGGATGGACTGTCCCAAGGATCACTTCACATCGGATGCACTTGGTGGAAAAGGAGGGGGTAAGGATGATAGGGTAGTGGATGGAGACATCTATTACGGTGATATGTTCTTCTTGACTTGGGCTTCCAAGCATGAGAAGGAGGATCTTCATGCAACACATAGTTCATTCCTCTTCATGGATGCATACAAAACCACTATGGAGGTCTCATTCATGGACCCATGTGTCATCTTACTTCCAGCATATGGTAAGAATTTTTTTTTCCCAATTATTGATTGGCTAACACAATAATTTAATGCACTTACCATTACTATGCAGTGCATTTCTCCATAAGAGGGAATGTTTTTCATATTGATCCATGATCAAAATTGGGCCAAACTATATGATAGACGTAACCATATTTTATGTGGCCTTGGACAGATGTTTTATCATTACATGTATGTTTATTTTTTTCACCCAACCATTTACTATATGATGACATGCATGATTGACCATGTATTAAGAAACATTTTTCCATGTAAATTTCTGAAGCAGCAGTTTGTAAGACAGTGTTGTACATCCTTAGGAGGCTATTGGTATCTTCAAGCACCACATGAAGCCATCAGTATCTCCATTCTTATACTGATTGTGACTTCATTTGCTGATATTGTTTCTATTCTTGTTGAGAGCATGATTGGGGAATTGACACATGAGTTGGATGTGTCGTTGAGGAGAGATAATTCCCACTTTTTTTTGCATTACATGTTCTAATGGGAGCATGGGAGGAGATATGTCCAACATAGCCACACATTTGATTTATTTTGGGGTGGGCCATGAGTTTGATAGCCATTCACTGTATAACCATGAGCAAGTGTTTGATGATGTATTGTTGACACATTCAACCATTTACTATTCATTAGTAGATGTGATGATTTTTGTATATTACTTTCCATGCTATTTTTTGAAGTTACAGTGGATGAGACTGTGTTTTTTCCTCTTGAGACATTTTTTGTATCATGCATCATCATGTAAAACCTTCACCATACTTCCCATTTGGATACTCTATGATGAACAAGTCCTGTTCATCATGGATGAAATGTTTTGGGCCACCTTGTTCTCCAATGTTGGAAGGGAGATCCTTGGAGGATTGTTCTTAATTTTTCCACTTAAGGGAAATACCATTGCAGCCTGAGATAATAACACACTCTACACTTATCACAAGTGGAGAGGAGGATAGCGTGGGGTAGGCTATGATGCTTACCATATGAAAATTTTCAACCCACCTTCATTTCTGGAGCTCAAGTTTGAAGGAGATTTCCATGAGTTTCCATGTTGGGAGGTAACTCACTTTGTATGGATGATTTCTTTGGGATGGGAGATTCATATGTGGATGGTAAATCCCAATTCATGTCAAATATCATGCCTCAAAAAGGCTCATAGAAAGCCAATTTTTGCCTCCATATATGTTTATTTCTTACATGATATTTATTTGGGATGCTCACCAAAATCTAGTTTGCATATGTTCGAGGGACAACTTGGAGATATATTGATGAGACAACATCTTGATCCTTGGAGGATTTTATCTTATGAAATTTTTTGAGGAAAAGCAACATTTGGGTGTGGAGGACTGTAATATTCCACTTTTAGCATGCAGCTAAATGGAAAATTAATTTTTGTTGTTTTCACTTAGGAAATGAATAAATGGGTAAGGAGGCCCATATAATTCAGAAATAGGAATAAAATCCCTCTTTGTATGAAAGGAGATCAGTAGTGGAGTTTGATTTCACACCCTCATGTGTGAAAGAGGAAATTTGCATAAAGACAAGGTCAAGTTTGACCAAGTCAAATAGCACAGTGATAGGAGGTGGAGATCATCTTGTGGGGAAGCGCAGTGAAAGAGGAGAGAATTTTCCTTGATGGAGGAAACCCTAATGAGTGGGACCCATGGAGAGGGAGCTTGCATTTGTTTAAAAGGAGGGCAAGGCATCCATTGTAACTTATGCTTATGATCAGTGATTTCTTAGTTTGCTTAAACTATTCAAAGTCTCTTGTTGTTTAGCAGAGTTGTAGTGTTGTTTAGCATAAGGAATTCCTCTTTAGGATTCATTCTCATTATTGAGAGGCCTCTTGAGGGATTTCACTTTATTTCTCCGCATTCAGGCTCAAGGCCAAGCCACCTCCTTCAACTACAGTGTTATTTCTGCTCAATTATAACGTTGTGTTGCAGGGTGTTGCAGTGGAGGTTCCACAACACCATTTCTCAGCTTGCTCTTCAGAGGAGAGAGACTTATTTCCTTTGGGAGATAAGTAAGGCAGGATTCATAGCATATTGTAGATCTTAGCATTTGGCCAACACATTTTATTCCACCTACAGCGCAGTATCCTTTAGTGACTGTTTTATTTTAAAAGTAAATTTGCAGAGGGGGTTTGCAATGTTGATTGGAGGGTAAGATCTTCAGTGATAGGATCAACTTTTTTCTCGGAAGATCCATTAGAGGAGATATACTCATATTGTGCATCATCCTCAACTATCTCCATATAGTTCCAGTTCTCGAGTTGCCGCTGCTACTGCAACTCCGGCATTTCTGTATTTTTTCCATTTTGTATATATTTTAGCCAATCCTTCTAAGGATTGTTGTATTATTGTTTTATGGGGTTGAGAGCTTTCTCCTGCACATTTCTTGAGCCATATATTGTTATATATTTGTATTATCATTCATCATGTTGCAATATATCCTATAAACTATGCAATCATATCCTAGGGCATTCTTATTGTAGCAGTATATTTCACATTTCATGTATATGATCTATTGAGGCTTTTATTGCCAATCTTGAGTGACTCTTTCGTTAAGGAATTTTACTCTCTTGCTACTATATTATACATTTTTTTTCTACATACATATTCATGTATTCAAGCTCATAAAAATAATGTTGTTACTCTATCCCTTGTTCATACATAGTTGCAGTCCCTTCATTGGACACTTTTTCAAGACAACTAGGTGTGGGAGATCTGTTCAACCCACCTAGAGTGATTTGTTTGGAGCCTCCTCTTGGATTTCGGTCATAGATACATTGATCTAAGGGATCCAGGTCTTGGTTTCAAATCCTCTATGAGTCATTCTTTAAAAATGCATTTTTCAAGCATCCCTTGCTCATAGTTCCTGTTTTGGGATATTACACCTAGCCTAGCCTAGCTTACCAGGCCTAAAATAGCCTACCCTATCCTAATGTAACCTACCCTATCCTAACCTTGCGTAGCCTAACATACCCAACCATAGCATAGCCTAACATATCCAACCCCAACATAACATACCCTAGCCTAACCTAGCCTAACCTATCCTATCCTAACATAGCCTAGCCTAACCTAACCTAACCTAACCTAGGATTACCTAAAATAACCTAGCCTAACCCTGCCTAACCTAGCTTAACCTAGCATAGCCTAACCTATCCTAACCTAACCTAACCTATCCTAACCTAACCTAGACTAACCTAGCCTAGCGTCGCTTAGCCTAGCCTAGCCTAGCCTAGCCTCGGCTAACCTAGCCTTGCCTAGCCTAGCCTAGCCTAGCCTTGCCTAGCCTAGCGTAACCTTGGCTAACCTAGCCTTGCCTAGCCTAGCCTAGCCTAGCCTAGCCTAGCCTAACCTAGCCTAGCCTAGCCTAGTCTAGCTTAGCCTAACCTCGCCTAGCCTAGCCTAGCCTAGCATTGCCTAACCTAACCTAGCCTAACCTAACATAACCCACCGTAACCTACCCTACCCTACCCTACCCTACCCTACCCTAGCCTAACGTAGCCTAGCCTAGCCTAACCTACATAACCTAACCTAACCTAGCCTAACCTAACCTAACATAGCCTAACCTAACCTAACCTCACCCAACCTTGCCCAGCCTCACCCAACCTTGCCCAACCTAACCTAACCTATCCTAGCCTAACCTAACCTTACCTAGCCTACCGTAGCCCAACCTAGCCTAACCTAACCGAGCCTAGCCTAGCCCACCCTAGACCATCCTATCCTAGCCTAGCCTAAGATAGCCTAGCCTAGCCTAGCCTAACATACCTTCCCCTACCCTACCCTACCCTAGCTTAGCCTACTCTAGCCTAGCCTAGGGTAGCCTACCCTAGACTACCCTACCCTAGCCTAACCTAGCCTAGCCTAACCTAGCCTAACCTAACCTAAGCTCCCCTAACCTACCCTACCCTTCTCTACCTTAAACTAACCTAGCCTAGCCTAGCCTACCCTAGCCTAACCTAGCCTAGCATAGCCTACCCTATGCTAGCCTAGCCTACACTACCCTGACCCACCATAGCCTAACCTAGCATAGCCTAACCTACCCTAACCTAACCTACCCTTACCTACCCTACCCTATCTTACCCTATCCTAGCCTAACCTACCCTAATCTATCCTACCCTATTCTAGCCTACCCTACCCTAAGTTGAAAATATGAATTGAAAAAGTAGTTTTTTCATTTTTCCCTCTAAAATTTGATGATGTCATCAAATCTTATTAGATTTTTTCCACTATTATTTTATAATTTCCTTAGGAGGCCCATTTTAGACCTTAGAATTCCCCTAATGGGGTAGTGATCATGCTTACCCCAAAGCAACCAGCATTGCCATGCCTCCTTATTCATTTCATGACCATTCTTCAAGGCATAGATCAAAGAAATAGGTGCCTTTGGAGAGTGATAGGATTCTCCCAAGGGCAACCACCGTAACCAAGCTTTTTAGCCCATATATGTCTACAATTGATCATGTGATCTCTTGCTCATCATCCTCATCCACTCACTCCAATATGGAAGATGAGTGATGTGCTGCATAACCATGGCATCCTTCCTTTGTAGAATACCATCTCCTTTGAGCCAATGAAGATCCTTGCATCTCATGAAATATTGAAATGCATATTTGTTGAGATATCTTAGTGAGACCTTCCTCCCATCTATGGCCTTCCAAAACTAGTGAGGTTTTGAATCTGCAGTAAGTAGAAGTCTCTCTTTGAGCTGTAGCTTGCTCATTGAGAGAGTGTCATCTAGAGGGGAGAAAAGGCTTCTCATATCAATATGTCTAATATTCATCTTCTTCTTATCTACTGCTTCAAGGTTGTAGCTGCCTCTAGAATTCTCCAAGAGAGATGAAGCCTCTTTGTCATAGTCACTAAGTGACAGCTCTGTAGATCCACAAAGTGATGCATGTACTGTCTCAAAGCAAGTTTCATTACTGATCTCACAATCCATTGAACATAGGATAGTACTAATCCCCTTTCTTGAGACCCTACATATCAACCCAAGAGATTGAATGCAGCTCAATAATGATGCATAGGGATAGTTTCTAGTTTCATCCTTGATTAGATCAAGGGTCCTCTGTGCCGTGACATGACTTTGCTTCAAATCAGCATTTTGATTTAATCCTTGGCTATGCATTAATATTCAAAAAATATGTGCTGAAATTTCATGGATACCTTGGATCAACTGATATGTGGGAACCTCTTGACATAACATGAGAGTTCCTCCACCTGGATCAATGATGCCTCCAACTGTTGGCAAGAATGATGGTCTCCTTTCTTCAAGCATACCAGTGCTGGTATCCTCCTTCTCCTCCTCATGCATCTCCTGATTCATGTATGGGACTCCATATGTTAAGAGCTCAAGACTACCTTGCAAATATGCAAGAACCTTAGCAGGAGATGGTGAAAATGGAGATCTCTTGCCCAAAGTGATAAGATTGACATTATCCTTGGTTTCCTTGGGAGATGTGTCTTTGTAGCTCATCTTTTTCCTCTCCTCATCAAACTCCTTGAGATTTTCTTCAATACTCTTCAATGTTTGAAAAAGAAGAAATTATATCTCTTCTTCAGTCATTCTCCTTGCTTTGTGATGATAGGAAGTGTATAGTTCTTCCTCTTCATCTTGAAACCCTTTAGGAGTTTCTTTACATCTCTCTTCTTCATTGCTATAGCTCTCACCTTTTTCAAAGAAAATGGACATAGTAGATCTATGAGGAGATCTAAGATTCTCTGGCCTTCTGCTTTGCCGATAGGAATTGATAGGGCTTCCTTATTCTTCTTGAAACCTCCTGCATGTCTCACTGCAGCTTGCTTCTTCTCGAAACCCTCTAGGATTCTCGGTGCATCTTCTTTCTCTCTTCTGATTTACCTCTTTGGAGAGGCCCTTCTTAGATCTGAACACTGATGAGAGTAATCTCATCCTCTCCATCATTCTATTCTATGTTTCTTCTCTTTGCTTCTCTGATAGCTTGATCTCACAGGCTGTGCCAGAGATCATGCTCTGATACCACTGTAACATTCCTATTTAGGAACAGCTCATGAATTATGCACTTAAAAACACATTTTCAGAAAAAATTACTTAGAAAAGGAAAATAACTCTTGGATCCTTTAGATCATACAATATACCAACTAAATCCAATATTTTAGCTGAAACAAATAAGACTAGGTGGGTTAAACAAATCTCCCACACCTAGTTATCTTCAAGAGAAGGCCCAATGAGGGACTACAGCAAAGTAAAACACTCTATTGAAAGTGTAGAGAGCTATAAATGCTTAAAATGTACTTATAGACACTTAGAAATTGATTTCAAGTATAGCAGCAACTCATATCTGAATTTAAGATCCAAAAAATGGGGAAAACCAGTGATTTTGACCCTAAAATAGATGTATTCAGAAATATGCATAAAATTAAGGGAACTAGCAAGCGGTTATTTTATATTAGGTCATGAGGGACCTATTCTCCAAATTTTAGCTCAAACAAAGCATTCTAGCTATGTTAAATAGTTCCTCCATCCTTGGATATGCTTAAAAATGATGATTTCCCATCACTTTGAGTATGCAGAAAATAGATGAAGCATGAATAGCATAATTTTTGAATAAATTAGATAAAATATGTCTGAAACATCAGATCTAAAGTTTATTATAACATAGAATGAAGAAAAATATAGATTCAACTCCTTTTATACATCAAATAGATCACCTGGCAAGGGGATTTCATGAAAGAACAAATACAAATATCAAATTTGCTGAATATGGATCTAAAAAATGGAGAATCACTGAAACTTTGAGTATATGAGCTGAAATGTCCAAAATTATGGAATATGGCTGCAATATAAACTTTTTCGGAAGAAGGGATGGCCCTTCCTCAAGGAAACAAGCACCAAACTAGGGTAGAAACCCTGCTGCAGAAATGCACTAGAAAAATGATGCAGTTTCTAAAGTATACTATGGAGTTTATGTTGGAAGGTCCTTTGGCCTGATGCCAAGATCTGAATATGAAGCTCAAGGCTTCCTCACTAATCTTCTATACAAAGGAATGCTCCCTTTTCTACAAAACTAAATCTATAAGTGGTGTTGAAAACCGTAGATCCAACCACTACACCAAAATCTCAAACTGTTAGTGAGGGTGGCATCCAAGGGTTTTAAGGATGGGCCTAACCCCACCGGAGCATCTGAGGGCAGGGGCCCTTGCGCATCACCCCTCATTACATAGACTCGGACACGTGGCTCTGAGCCCTACCCGCACACAGGATATTACAACCCACCACGCTTCCCGAGTATCAACCTCGAGACCTCAGCTTTGATACCACGTAGATCCAACCACTACACCAAAATCTCAAACTCTTAGTGAGGGCGGCATCCCGGGGTGTTAAGGGTGGGCCTAACCCCACCGAAGCATCTTAGGGTGGGGATCCTTGCATAGCATCCCTCATCACATATACTTGAACACGTGGCTGCGGGCCCTACCCACACACGGGATATTACATTATCCTAGCTTCACCTAGTCTACCCTCACCATGCCTAACCTACCCTACCTATGCCTAGCTTACGCTAGCCTACCTCACCCTAACCTAGCCTAGCCTAGTCTAGCCTAACACAACCTAACCTACCCTAAGTTATCCATGCTTAGCCTAACCTATCCTATCATAGCCTAGCTTAACGTAACCTAACATAGTCTACCTTAACCTAGCCTAGTCTAACCTAACCTAACCTAGCGTACTCTAGCCTAGTGTTACCTAAACTAGCCTAGCATGGCCTAACCTAGCCTAGCCAAGCCTAGGCTAGCCTTGCCTAACCTAGCCTAAGCTTGCTTAACGTAGCTTTGCCTAACATAGCCTAGCCTAACCTAGCCTAGATTAACCTAGGCTAGATTAAACTAACCTAGATTAACCTAACCTATTCTAACTTAGCCTAACTTACCGAGCCTAAATTAGTCTACCCTATCCTAATGTAATCTACCCTATCCTAACCTAGCCTATACTAACATAGTCAACCGTAGAATAGCCTAACATATCCAACCCTAACCTAACCTACCCTATCATAACCTAACCTAACCTAACCTAACCTAGCCTAACCTAGCCTAGCCGAACCTAACGTAACCTATCCTAACCTATCCTAATGTAGCCTAGCCTAGGCTAGCCTAGCCTTACCTAGCCTAACCTAGCCTAACCTAGCCTAACCTAACCTAAGCTATCCTAATGTGGCCTAGCCTAGCCTAACCTAACCTAACGTAACCTAGCATTACCTAGCATTACCTAGCCTAGCCTCGCTTAACCTCGCCTAACCTAACCTAACCTAGCCAAGCCTAGCCTAGCCTAGCCTAACCTAACCTAACCTAACATAGCCTAGCCTAGCTTAGCCTAGGCTTTCCTAGCCTTGCCTAGCCTAACCTAGCCTAACCTAACATAACCCACCCTACCCTAGCCTAAAGTAGCCTAGCCTAGCCTATCCTAGCCTATTCTAGCCTAGCCTAGCCTAACCTAACCTAACCTAACCTATCCTAGCCTAACAAATCTAACCTACCCTAGCCTAGCCTAGCCTAGCCTAGCCTAACCTTAGCTAGCATAGCCTAGCCTAACCTAACCTAACCTAACCTAACCTAGTCTAGCCTAACCTAACCCTACCTAGCCTAGCCTAGACCAACCTAGCCTAACCTAAACTAATCGAGCCCAGCCTAACCTAGCCCAGCCTAGCCCAACCCAACCTAGCCCATTCTAGCCTAGCCTAGCCTAGCATAGCCTAGCCTAGCATAGCCTAACCTACCCTACCCTACCCTACCCTACCCTACCCTACCCTACCCTAGGCTAGGCTAGCCTACCATAGACTACCCTATCCTAGCCTAACCTAACCTAACCAAACCTAACCTACCCTAACCTAACCTAACCTACCCAACCCTACCTTACCCTAGCCTAGCCTAGCCTAACCTAACCTAACCTAACCTACCCTACCCTACGCTAGCCTACCCTAGCCTATCCTACCCTAGACTACCCTAGCCTAGCCTACCCTAGCCTACCCTACCCTAGACTACCCTACCCTACCCTACCCTACCCTACCCTAGCATACCTTATCCTAGCCTAACCTACCCTAACCTACCCTAACCTACGCTAGCATAACTTAACCTAGCCTACCATACCCTAGCCTAGCCTAGCCTACCTTAGCCTACCCTAGCCTAGCTTACCCTACCCTAGCCTACCCTAACCTAGACTATCCTAACCTAGCCTAGCCTAACCTAAGGTAACCTATCCTAACCTAACCTAACCTAACCTAGCCTAACCTAGCCTATCCTAACCTATCCTAACCTATCCTAACCTATCCTACCCTACCCTAGACTAACCTAGCCTACCCTAGCCTACCCTAGCCTACCCTATCCTAGCCTAACATACCCTAACCTACCCTACCCTACACTAGGCTAGCCTCCCCTAACATACCCTAGCCTACCCTACCCTACCCTAGCCTATCTTAACCTAACTTAGCCTAGTGTAGTCTAGCCTAGTCTAGCCTAGCCTACCTTACCCTAGCCTATCATAACCTAACCTAACCTATCTTAACCTAACCTAACCTATCCTAACATAACCTACCTAACCTACGTAGCCTAGCCTAGCTTAGCCTAGCCTAGCCTATATTATCCTAGCCTAACCTAGTCTATCTTATCCTAGCCTAAACTAGCCTAGCCTAATAAATCTCATCCTAACCTAACTTAGCATATGTTATCCTAGCCTAACCTAGCCTACCCTACTCTAGCCTATCCTATCCTAGTTTTACCTAACCTAACCTAACCTAACCTAACATAGCCTAGCCTAGCCTAGCCTAACATAGTGTAGTCTTACCTAGTCTAACCTATCCTAGCCTAACCTACTCTATGCTAGGCTATAGTAGCCTAGCCTAATCTATCCTAGCCTGACCAATCCTAACCTAGCCTATCCTAGCGTAGCTTATCCTACTCTAGCTTAGCCCACCCTATCCTATCCTATCATATCCTAGACTAGCCTACGATACCCTAACCTACACTAGCTTGACTGAGCCTAGCCTAACCTAGTATATCCTAGGCTATAGTAGCCTAAGCTAACCTTGCATAGCCTAGCCTAGCTTAACGTAGCCTCCCCTACCCTAGCTTAACCTACCCTAGCCTAACCTAGCCTACTCTAGCATACCCTAGCCTAGCCTACTATAACCTAGCCTATCCTAGTCTAGTCTAGCCTATACTAAGCTACTCTAGCCTATTCTAGCCTAACCTAGCCTACTCTAGCTCACCTTGGTCTATTCTTTATTAGCCTAGGCTAGGCTACTCAAGCTTATGGTACTTTACTCTATATTATAATATTAATAAAGAAATCATTCAAAAACAAAATTAATTAAAAGCTATTAATAAAATTGTAAATATAACAAAAATTATTTAAAATAATTTGAATGTATGAAAATACAATTTAAAATACATTGAATTTAAAGAAATAATAATGTAAAAACAAAATCTAACACAAGTTATAAGATATAAATGAAAAACATAATTGTAAATCATAAAAACATAATTGAAAATTATTTTAAGAAATCAAATAATCTCATCTAAATCATTAGAAAATATATATTTTTTTACTAGAAAAGGTCATCCAAAATTGATTTTGAGGACCACTAATATGTTAAGTCAACTAATATTTTTAATTGAAAAAAAAAAACTCACAAAATTATAAAGCTAATCAACCAATACTTGTGATTTGAATTTATGGTTATTAGAAGGCTCCTAAAAAAAATTATTAAAATAAAAAATGAATTATTTCTACTTAAGAATAGAATAATTTATCAATAAAATGGAATTATTTGGACATACTAGTGGAATTTTTCATTTTGAGTATTTTCTTTTCTAATTAAATCCAATTTCCAATTCAATTTGTTTTATAGAAAAGATACCTAATTATTTGAGATTTGACCCAATTTCCAATACAATTAGGTGCTCAATTTATTTGACAGAAAAAATTACCTAATTATTTCATAGATTCCTTTGTAAAATTTCCACCATAATGTTTATTATTTTATTAATCTATAAATATTCTAAATATTATTTTATTAATCTATAAATACTCTAAATATTATTTTATTAATCTATAAATACTCTAAATATTTTTATTTGGAAAGAAATAAATATTATATAATTTATAAAATCAAAATCCTCAAACCATAATTGAAAAAACATTAAAAAAAAACTATAAAGCTAATCATCCAATACCAATACTTATGCTTTGATGTTATGGTTATTAAGAGACTCCTAAAAATTAATTTATAAATAAAATGGAATTATTTGGACGTACTAATGGAATTCTAGGTATTTTCTTCTCCCATTTGACCCAATTTCAAAGATGAAGATACCTAAAATAGAATTGAATTAAGTATTTTGCAATCCTTCAATTTGTTTTAAAGACGAAGATACCTAATTATTTCATAGGTTCATTTGTAAAATTTTGAGTACAATGCTTATTATTTTATTATTTTATAAATATTTTGAATATTATATTTATTATTTTATACCAATTCCAGAGCTATTATTCTCACTTTCTCCATTATTTGACATATTTACATGAGAAGGGAATGCTTGTGGATCTATTTGTCATAGAGCTAACATTCTTCACTTGAATTCCATTGTTCTTGTTCTTGTTACTTCAACTCACCTCATTCTCATATTTGGTTTTCTCACTTGTGTATTTTTATCCATTAGAAAATGTAGAAATGAAGGGGTTTTTAATTAGAGAAATCTCAAGTCTTCCTTAATGTGATCCACTACCGAATTATTTTCTTCTTATACAGCGATTCAAGGTGAATTTCCTGTATCAATACTTGTTTCCCTTAATTCTCTATGAATTCAACCTCACTTTGACTTACTAGTTTCTTGTTTACTCCTCCATGGTATCCTTGGTAGCTTGATACGGCAAGGTTCTAATCCTGCAGATCTACGGCTCCTAAAACTGACAATAGTAATTTCCTTTGTGCTGGACATGATTGCAACACTTCCAAAGTTGACATTGTCGAACGGGAAATCGCCAAATCTTCAACGATGTTGTAATTCTGAGAAGCTCTTGCATGTGGATTGAAAGTTGATTTATGAAGTACACCTTTAGGAGACAGTTTTATTACTAATTCGGGATTTGGTTTCTCGATTTGAAGCGGATTGGAAACCTAAGTAGATGCAGCTGGTGAAGAATTATAATTTTCTACTTCTTTACCAGTAACAGGATTTTTACTACCATAATCCTGTGATTGAGTTGCAACCATCAAAATATCCGCTAAAGGATTAGAAGAAGATGCAACCATTTTACTATATTGAATTGGAAAGGGATCCTTCAAGACAACAGGAGTCGGTGAACCTTTGACGAACTTAGAAACTTCTTCCCTATGCTGACATTCCTTGGTGAAATGATCCTCGTCACAGATAAGACAAGGATAACGAGGTTTCTGTTTATCATTAGTTGATTCAGTTATATCAGTTTTTTCTTTAGGAGGTGAGGTCTGTTTATTATTTTTCTTCCCCTTTTTATTTTTTCCAGATTTTGACTTAGTAGATGAATCTACAATGTGAATATCAACAATAGTTTCCAAGGAAGATTCTCCTTTTGGTGAATCAGGTAAAGCTATTATAGGAGAAGTAATCTTTGAATATTTCTTCTTATTTTTAGTTGTGATAACCAAACCAATTACATCATCAGCGGCATGAGAGCCTAAAGGAGTTGTAGTTAACTGACCAGGTCGTGGTAAATCAGGGATTTTCTCATACAAAGTTTCGGACTGGGTATATACCAAGTCTAGATAATGAGCTTGAGAAATAACTTGTTTTTCCGTAAGAACTCCAGCTTTAGCTACATCTTTAGTGATTTTTGGTAATAATGATTTAATAAACCATTCTGCCAACATTTGATCTGGGATAAAAACTTTTACCAAACATCTTCTACGTCTCCATTCATGAATATGATCTGATATATAGGTAGACGTAGATTGTTTTACTGAAGTTAATAATTCTATGCCATTTTCGTATGTGACGGGAAACTAAAAATGAGTTAAGAAGGAATTTTCTAGTGTGTTTAAATTGTTAAATGAGCCTCGTGGTAGTTCAATATACCACTTAGCAGCTAATCCTATTAACGTTCTTTGAAAAACTCTAAGTCGAATAGAATCGTCAATTAATGAATTAGATGCGCACCAAAGGTGGTAAGTCATAACATGGTTAGAAGGATCCTCTCCTGTTTTTCCTTCAAATTTTGGGATATCACTGGGCAACTTATGAGGAATCAGTGTCCAATATGGATGATAATAGATAGGATCATTCGTAAGGTGAGATAAATCCAGTAAATCTAAAATTTCTATGAATGGAAATCGACGGGTAGGGTCTTTTGTATAACCTTGTGAAACTAAACCAATCCCAAGAGGAGGATATCTAGGATAACCTAGAATAGGATGTGAATTTGGAATCATATTACCCCCCGGATAACCAAGATTAACCAAACCGTACTGAGGTTGAACAGGCGTTGATATGTATATGCATGGTATGGTTGTTGCGGGTAGACTGGAGTTTGTGATACAGGTCCATATTGGTATGGCCCCTGATAAAGTTGATAACTAAATTGAGGTTGACTCATTATTACTGTACTTGTACCAGATTGTCCTGCAGGTATCTGAACAGTAGTTTTAATTTTTGGTCCAGACTGCAGAATAGAAACCTGAGGAATTTGTATCAAAGTTTGAGGGGCAGACGTAACAGGAACTGTAGACACTGTAGGAATGGGTGTGATAAGTTTAACAGAAGTCTGAACAGCTGTTTGTGGTGGAGTACGAGGTGAACTCAGACCAGGTTGTTGAACAGGACCAAATTCAGCTATTGGATTTGAAGGCTGGACTAGTTTTTGGGGTTGATTATAACCAACAGGTTGTCCTACTTGATAATAAGGTACTTGCATATTTGGTTGTAAATTCTATTGGACTTGGGATGGATCCCACACCATTCTGGGATAGGTTGTACATAAGATGGCCCACAACTGGGTTGGACAGATGGCTGATAATTGACTGGATAATTTCCACCTCCTTGTAACACTTGCTGCTCTGTATAGAACTGTTGCGCTGAAGGAGGTTGCAATCCTTGAGCAGGATACTGCCCTTGAGGTTTATATTGACCTTAAGGTATGTAATGACTCTGGGGTTGATATTGACCTTGAGGTATGTACTATCCCTGGGGTCAATATTTACCTTGAGGTATGTACTATCCCTGAGGTTGATATTGACCTTGAGGTATGTATTGTCCTTGGGGTTGATATTGACGTTGAGGTATGTACTGTCCTTGGGGTTGATATTGACCTTGAGGTATGTACTATCCTTGGGGTTTCCCCCCAGGTTGTATCTAGCTATTTTGAGGTTGCCCCTAGGCTCTATATTACTACCTTGAGATGTAGGGTTTGAAATATTTCCAGACATCATATAAATTTTCTCATTGTTCGAAGTTCCAGTATTTGATTCATGCAAATCAGATGATGACATTGGTTTGCTAGGAAAAGGAGATGCTCCTGAGAATTTACCAAAGAGCGACTGATAGCCTGTATGAACAAAAAGACCACCCTAGAGGAAACTTTTTGGTTATTCAGAAAATATAGATGACTCACCTGACATGTTTAACTAAGGTCTATGACCTATTGGTGTAGTGTAAAAAGGTATTCGGGGTGGTGAATACTGAAGACGTACATTTTGAAAAAAATATGTCAATGAAGAATACCAAGCGTCTTGTCTAAAAGGACAGTCAAAAATTGATTCACGTTGTCTAAGTTCTAAATTTTATGAGTTGAAGGGATAAGGAATTCTTCTTCTGTATCAGTGATTTCCTCAATACTAATAATACCAAGAGGAAGACCTTCTGTAATTCAACTCTTTACTCTAGGTGAATCAGGATAATCAGTGAATTATAAAGTAGGTTCTGACATAGCAGGTTCAGTTTCTGGTTCATAAATTTCAGGTTCTTCAGGTGATAATTCACTTGTTGTAGAAGCAACTTCAGTTAATTCGGAAATGGAAACCGTTTGTGGAGGATTTTCTACTACTTTCGATTGATCTACTTGGAAATCAGGATGAGGGATAATAGATTATTCTCCTTGTTCTGTTAATCCATTTCTACTGATAACATTTGGTATCAGAGATTTAAGTCCTTCTAGCTGGCTAGGTGTGTACTCAAGGGGTTTCCCCTGAGTTCTGCGTGATCGTCTCAGTAATTCAGCCATGATTAAAACTTTTAACACACACAACCAAATAAAATTTCAATAAAAATGCCTAAAGTTGCTAAGAAACAAATAAATGATCACACGCCTATAAATATAAGAGATCAAATCACACACAAACAGTAGATTCTCGCACTAAAAATAGTCGTTAGTGATGAAATCCAACATCGTAGTATTTTAATGCAGAAATGATGGTTGGAACAGTTACCTCGACAACCTGCTTAATGAAACAGACTGGTGCAAGTTTCTCCACTTAACCCATCTCGAGTCAAGATAACCCTCCGGAGAGTCCAAGTGAGTCTAGCCGATGTCTGTTCCAGGCATAGTGGGATCTTCCCTCCACTATCACCTTGGGAAATAATCCTAGAGTTTATGGCCACTAAGGTCACCAAAAAGAACAAATATACTTGGGGGAACATTCTATGATTCGATACACACGCAAGTGCAGAGTAACAAAGCTCAACCCCCTTGAAGGCTCCTTGACATAATCCAAGGTTTACCGACAAGGAACCCTAGGCTCCTCGAAAATGGTCAATCTGAGGTTTACGATTGTTAATACGTGTATATCCTCTATCGTTCCCAATGAGGAAGGATTGATTACCCCACTTGTTCGGATATGATCTCGTGCTTGACTCCTTTAAGAGGAGCTTCCCAGAGCATACATGCTACTATTGGAATTTCCCTACCACAAGATTGACTAATTGCTTGTTTTTACTGTCTTGGAGAGTTAACTAAAACCTAATCCAAGACACTAGCCTAAGCTAAATTGGTGGAAAGAGCCCTAGAAAAGTAAAAATTGCTAGGTTGATTTTAATTAAGCGTTAATTTTAATTGGTTGTTTCTTAGGACAATGTGTATGAAAGTGAAACTTCAATGGTATATAATGACTCAACTCCAAAAAACACTAAAATGCATCTATATGAGAAACAATTCATTCCCTTTCAATGAAATCTATCTAAAATAAAGAGTTGAGGAATGCAATTTCTTTAAAACTTCAATACTTCTTTTTTAAAAACAAGAATATATGAAAAGAACTATTTTTCTATGAGAACTCAATGATTAATTGCTCAAAAAGAAATCCCTTTTATCGTTCAATTCTGAAACTACAAATAAAGAAGTTTCCAAAAGAAAAGGATGATTACTTAAAACAAAATTCAAAACTGAAAACACTAATTTTGAACTTTTAAAACTCTAAAGATCTAAATTTTAAGACTTAAAACTCTAAAAATTTTAAGGATGTTTTGTTTAGTTTGTAATCTAACCGAGAAATTCTTTTCTTATCCTAGCAAGGAATAAAAATCATCCAATGGTGGTTTTAAAATGAGATTCAAGGCTTATTGAACTAAAAGTCTCTTAAGATTTGCAAATAAAAAATAAATCTATTTTTTTATAGAAGCAAATTCTGCCATAAAGTCAAAGTCTTAGTAAGAAAACATTGAAATACGAGTGATCTAAGGTATCTCAAAGTTCTTGATATTGGAGCAACACAAAGACAAAACAAAAATCACTTGTAAAATGAAAATCTTTAGAAAATCACTCAAAACTTAGAAATGTTATAAGAAACTTTTACAAGAGGCTTTTGACAGTGAATACAAGTCTGGGTAATCACAAAGAATCTTGTAAGCTATACCCAAAAAGAGGATTTTGAGTTTTTCAAAAAAATTCTCAGGGTCCATAGGTTGCAGGGTACAAAGGTGTGGTGCCGCACTGTTCACACAAAGAAACTGCAGGAGTGACTGCACTGTTTTGAAAGAAAAAGTGCGAAGACCAGAAAAATTAAAGAAAAAAAAAAATTCTAAATCTACTTTTCAGGGATTCTAAGCCTAATTTTCCCAAACTAGTACAGACTAATCAAAATCAGAAAAAAATGGTTTCAAAAGTTAAACTCAAAGAAAACTGAGTTCAAAACAAAATATCCCCAGTATGGTTGCCATTTTGTTAGGTGGATAAATTGTTTTTGTAGACAAGAAGGATCTCCCTAGTATCACAAGGACAGCTAGAAACAAACACGACAATTTGTAAACTATTTTCTCTAGATTGCATATGATTAAGAATTTTCTATGATGAAGAAAAGACCTACATCTAATGCTAGTTGATTTCTTCTTTCCTGTTGGTCCAAGAAGTCACCTCTTAAGATCTACAAACAAAGAAATAGAAGAGGATCAACAGCACCTGCAACATATACTAATTCAAAAATCATAAATCTATCTTAATGATCAAGGAATTTAAGAAATAAGATATTTAATTAGATACATAAACAAATTATTGAGAAAACAGGATCCAATTATATTATCTTTAAAGAAAAGAAGGAGTCTTACAACCGCATTCGCCTTGATGTCGTATAGGTCCTTCCTGGGGTCCGAAACAAGCATTTTCCTTAGGTCTGACAAGCCCTTCCACTCTTCAAACCAGCCTAACTATGAGTATGTAATCATTCTTGCAGCTAGCAAAAGAGTATGTTTCTTCAGCAATTCCCTTCTCTATCGTAGCTATCAAGTACAAAGCAAGTACTATGTGTATACAAAATGCATAGAGAATTTTTACATATGTGAGCATGTACCCTTGAGACTGAACCAAAGCTTCAATTTATAGAAGAAGGAAAGTGGTTACAGCTCCAACATGGAAGGGATAGAGTCCCCTTATCAAGGGATTAAGTTCCAAAATCCAAGGAATAAGCTCCTTTAATGAAGGAATGAATGCTCATGATAATGGAGGGAGTAAGGCTTTGACTGGATAACGCATTCTAAAAGCTTCAAGCTGGGAGAATATTCGACCAGATGGGCTTCTAGAATTTACTTTCGCCTTCATTTTACCTTTTACAGAGGTCAAAAATTTTTATGAAGAAAACTTCGGTCGCCTCCGCAATTTCTGGAGCAAAAGAGTGTAGTGCCACAAGTAAGACTAAGGAAAAGCGCGGTACAAGTATTTTTATGATTTTTACAAGATTTTCTCCAAATTCAGAACTTGTTTTAGGAACTTTAGGGTTGTAGAATTATAAGGGAGCACTATATAGGTATTGATGAACCCATATAGACATCAAAATGTCATGGTGACAAAATAATGTGTAACAGTGGTAGATGGATAATGGAAGGATATACTTGCCTTTTTTGTATCCTTGTTGGGGAGACTCATGGTGTCTTGGAGAGACTATGATAATAAAAAGTAAATAGGTAAAATATTTGTAGACCTCTTCTTGGGGGGATAACTTCTAGAAAAAGTATCAAGGTTTGGATGACTCAAGTATTAAAATGTTAATTTTCGAGACAACCAAATTCATTCTTACATAACATGCTATTTAAAAAAGAAAGGAAGTAGTTACAATTTAATTATAATTATATACAATGTATTTTTAAGTGATAGAGTTAAACATTATGATGAAAATACTAAGTTTATAATGATTTCCTTTTATTTCATTAAATGATCTGTATATGTAAACTTGAAGGTTTATGATAAAATTTTCAAGTGAAATTGTTAGGGTTTTTGTGCAATTATGTAAGTTGCATTAACACATAAAAGATATTTTTAACTCAATTTTGAAGAAAATAAGAGAGACAACAATACCATAACAACAAACACAAGACAAAAAATGATGAAGGATTTCACCCCCCTAGGCTACATCTCCTGGTATAGCTTCCAATGTTGGGCCTCTTTCATTATGCTCAAAAATATATGTTTACATAAACTTTCAATGCTCAGAATGGAAAAATATTGTCTCCAATGGCTCCATAACAGTAAAAAACCCCTATTTGGGTTCTTTTTGCACTAAATTTTGTCAAAAAATAACCAAGTTATGCTTCAAAACAATTTTCCTACTAACTTTCCTCCAAATCACACCCACCTGTTATCCATCCTACAATTTTTTCAATTTTTGGCATCGTGGAGCGACAATTTCACCCCACACCGATGAGATTCATGCGGGTTAAGGTGAAAATTGTCGCTTCATTAAATTATACAATAACCCCCGCAAACCGACTAAAATGGGCCACTTGGCTAGTTTTGGGTCATTGATTGTTGCCCTTTTTCAAATTGCGGCACCAAAAGCTTGACGATACATGAACCAAGGTTTTTGCAATGGTTGAGTTAATACATGTAGAGGTCTTTGAATTGCATATAAACTGTGGTTTGGGTGTGGAGAAACTGCAGTTATAATTGTGGTTTTGGGTTTGAAATCCCTTCCAAAACCTTTAACCAAACCTTTCCTTTACTGAAGTTGTCTTGTGATAAAATGATTGTTCCGCCAAGGTTTGAACCAAACTCCCTTTGTTTTGCGGTGTGGCATATGATGTGGTTCGGTTTCAGAACCCTCCCAAGGTAGGTTCCACTCTACGCCAATATAACTCCACCATACCCATTACAGTGGTTTGAACATGGATTACTATCAGGTTTAAGTTTGATTTTCCACTGTAACTAATGACCATGGTGGTTTTTAATAAAGTGTTCCATAACTATAACCCTTAACCAACGTTTCTATCAGTTTCATGTGATGTGATAAGTATTCACCCTTAGGAGTTTGATTGTATATAAATGGTGGCAATGATATATTTGAAATATGGTGTTAGGGTAGGGGTTAAACCCACACCCCTAGATGCCCACATCATAGTCTCGTGGAGTTGGGTGGACTGGGGGCCAAAGGTTAACCTCGGCCCTAACCCCAATTCAATTGGCATTAATTTAAATAGTAGTAAGGTGTTATGCTTTACAAGGAACACTAGTGGCGTAGTGGTGGAGCATTATGTTGCCACCTCGAAGGCCTATGGTTCGATTCACATGGAGGTTGTTTGGCTGATAACCAAAGTTTTACCATGACGTCGGGAGGCCACATGGCTACCATCCATTGGCCCATGTGGCCCTCCCTCATTCGACCACTTCACAAACTCTTTAACCAATAAAAACCAACCATTATTGAGCCAATAACCAGATGACACTTGTCAACACACCATTGGCCAATAAAAATATAGTCACCATGCCTATTCATATGCATAGTTAGTGTACAGACTGCTGACTGGGCTACCTACAACTCTAATTTTAATATTTTAGTTTTTTGAAAAATCAGTCAAAATTCCTTATGAGGAGCATACCATATCAGTTTTGAGTGAAAGGATTTGTGTTGGATTCTGGGTGAAGAGATACTTGTTTTGGTTACAATTTCGAGTCGTTTCCAGTACTTTTAATTTTGAGCATTTTACAGATCCACTTGATCATTCCTCTCTACTAAAAGATTTGGATCTCCAAAATATCACTTTCAATTAAAAAATAGATGAGGGTAAAATTCCGTTACCCTTCCAATCTCAATCCATTCGGATTTTCTTGGATTTTTTCCTTTGAGCTTCTCATGAAGGTACTTCACTTTCCCTTGTTTTGAAGTCATTGTATTTCTATCAAAGATGATATATTTCTACAATTTTCAAAGATATTCAAAAAATAGAACTTCCCTTGAAGGAATTTTAACATTCCCTCCTTAGTCTTCAATCAAAGGAGACTTAGACAATTTCCAGTTCACTTCATCTTGAACACTGTAGTCATAACAATGTTTAGCAGGCTTAGCCTTGCACTTGGCTTGACTCTTTACCAAATTTGGTCACCATCGGCATGAAACATCCTTATTCAAATCCAAAACATTATGACACCCACAAGAAGATGTTTTATAACAAATGTACTCTTTTTCAAATAGATTTGGCATCTTCTTTTTGACCACTGCATTCTTTAACATTGGCATCTTGTTCACACCAATTTTCAACAATGATGCATCCTACTGTAATTTCACTTCATATTGTTTTCCTCTTTTAAGAGGAAAAATGTTAGAATCTGGAAACATCTTATCAAATTGATTAGAAACCTCAATGAAATAATATTTAAAACTTGATTCATATCCTTGAAAGGCTTTAGTTTCCTCAACATATTTGTGCTTGAACATTAACAATGAAAAATTCTAACTAGCATTAACAATCATTGTTCATTTTTCCAACATTCACAAGAGATAAACTCAATTTATTTCTATGTGATCTAACAATGTACTCAATCCCATTTTTGAAAAAATGTAATTTTTTTCTTGTGGCAATAAAAAATGGCTCTCCTATCATATAGATATGGGCTTCCCAAAACAATACCACATATATCAAGTTGAACTACATCAAGTTCTACCTCATCAAGGAAGTTTGCAGTGATGGAAAATATATGTATGCATTTCCATGTCACTTGAAATTTTTCATTCTGACATATCCAACCTAAAGGATAAGGTTTAGGATGAGGAATGGTTTCTAAATTCAATTTCTTGACATTGTCTTCTGAAATGAGGTTTGCTTGTGATCCACTATAAAACAATGTATCTATCTTGGTATGTTTTGAAATAACTCTAATGTGGAAAATATCTATTGTTGTTTTTCATATTGAGTTTCATTGATATTATTTGAATAAATAGAACTTTCAATGTCCATACCTTTCAGTCCCATGGTTGTGATATTTTTCTCATCACCAAAATCATAACCTAAATATTGTTGTATAATTGTAGCAACCTTTTATTTATCCTAGTTTTTAAACCTTTTGGGTCTCATCTCACGATGAAGTGTCCAACAATGGTCTTCATCATGGCCTTCTTTTGAACAATGTATACATCTGAGTTTTTCTCCTTCTTGATGCCAACATTCTTCTTCCCTTTTCATTTTAACTTCGCATTTCCTTTGTCTCTAGACTCAACGGAGTTCTCACTTGTTTCATTAGGAACATTTTTCCCTCTTGCTTCTAGATGTGTTTCATGTACACAAAATTCATCTAAATTTGTAGCATTAAACATGACAATAGTGTGTCTCAAGTAGCTTTGTAAACCTCCGATGTATTTGAGTAAAGTGTCTTGAGAGGATAAATCTACACCCAATATCAATGCTCTCCTTCTAAAATCTTGGGTATAAATTTGCACACTTTGACCCTTTAATTTCCTAAATTTTTTCCAATCCATGATATATTTCTGCATATATGCTAAAGGACTAAACTATATTCTTAATGCAACAATAAAATCATTCCAATAGGATAAAACCTTACTATGCTTTTTAATGTCCTATTGATTTTTGACTTCCCACCAAATGAGTGTTGCACTTTCCAACCTTAATGAAGAAAGCTTAATCTTGGTCTCATCATCCTTGATCATTTGTATCCTGCAATAAACTTCAAGCCGACGAACTAAATTATCTAATTTCTCATCATTTACCTCTCCATTATACATAGGCAATTCAAACTTTATGTCAAGTTTCAAAAATGGAGTTTTTCCATGTCCCTTTGGAGAATGTGGAGGTGTTTGTGAAGGGTTTGATGTAGAAGATGATGATGGTTAAGACGAGGGTGAGGAGAAAGGTGGTGTTAGAGGTAATTTATCACCATTACCTCCATTCCCTTTTGGATTCTTGTCTCCATTTTCTCCATCTCTCTTTGGAGGATTTGAAATATCACCTTGCAACCTTGAATTTGTCTCCTCGTAGAGAACTTTCACCATCTCAGTCATGTCAAAGAATGATTTCCTAGAAGGCTTCTCATCATCAGTCATATTTTTAGGATCTCCTTGATGTGCCATGACCAGTGAGGATTTTGGTGAAAATTGAGGTGAAACTTGTGGTGGAGATTGTGGCAAATGTGCTCTCCTTGAACTAGCTTCAATACTTGCTCCCACAATTTTTCCTTCTCCTATTTTGAACTTCAACCTTGTAAGAATCAGAAACACTTGCAACAGAATCAAACCCTCAATACAACCGAAGAACCAAAGATAAGATACCAGAATATTCTATATATGTAAACTTTAAGGTTTATGATAAATTTTGCAAGTGAAATTGTTATGGTTTTTATGCAATTATGTAAGATGGATTAACACATAAAAAATGATTTTTAACTCAGTTTTGCAGAAAGTAACAGAGACAACAATAACATAACAATAAACACAAGAAAACAAATGATGAAGGAGTTCACCCCTCCTGTGCTACATCTCCGGGTCCACCTTCCAATGTTGGGCCTCTTTCATTATGCTACAAAATATGTGTTTACATAAACTTGTAGTGATTAGAATGGAAAAATATTGTCTCCAGTGACTCCAAATAGTCAAAAACCCCTAGTTGTGATCCTTTTGCACTCAATTTGGTCAAAAACTGACTAAGTTATGCTTTAGAACAATTTTACTACTAACTGTCCTCCAAATCACACCCACTTGCTATCCATCATGTTGTGGCTCATTTGCATTTCCTTTATTCTATTAAAAAAAAAATACAAAAAATCATATATTTAGAAAATATGACAAAAGGTAATCTTTCATATGCCGGAAAATCATTTCATTTTTGCATGTGAGTCAATTAATATGTTGTTTGAAAGCATGTGAAGGTGGGACCGACTATTGAATTAACACCCTTGCTAATCCTCGAGCGGGATTAAAAGAAATTCAAGTTAATGAAGATCAGCAGAAACCCGTGGGAACAAATAGCCTCCGCATTTTATTCTACTGAGTGCCTGCTGAGTGAGATTGACTATTCAAAATCACTACGAGGGTAGAACCCCGATGCATGATTCGTACCCCAGAGCTCCCTTGCAGTGACGTATGCATCCAGCTGGGAGACAACTCATCTATCACGTCATGGTGCTGTTACCCGTCCGATCAAGCATTAAATTGGCATCAATGTTTGAAAATCTATGCCATCTCTATAAGCTATTGAATTTTTCCTTTTCCTTCTTTCTTTTCATTCCCATTTGTCCAAGAATTCATCCTAGTCACTGTAATTTCTTACCTTTGTGTATAATTTTTTGCCACCCTGAACAATTTCATGGCTAAGCAGTATTATTTTTATGACTCTTCTATCTGTATACCTCTCATGGATATTAAGAAAGACATTAGAGTTACTACTTGCACCGTTGAGAATTTTCCCTTCTACCAGCGAGTTCTTTTGAATGAGAAAATTTGCTCCATCTATTCATCCATGGTTAATTACGGTGTTTTGTCTGCATACGTTCCTAAAACCCATATGTTTCCCAAATTTCTACATTGGTTAGTGTCTGCATTACATCCTGGAAAATGTTTCATGATGAATTGTTTAGGGGAGAATGTTCCTAAATTCACAGATCAGTTAGTCCGTCAAGCCCTTTTTTATCTCGAGTCTAAATCTTATGTCCAGTTCATTAACGAATCATTGGAAGAATTTTATGATAATCTTGCAGGACAAGAGTTTACACAAGTTATCTTCTTTTTGAAGCTAGACACAAAACGTTTTTCAGCAGATGATAAAGAGTTCCAATTGGAGATTTTCGATGCACAAGTCAAGCCAGTACTACAATTTATGTCAAAGATACTTGGAAAGGAGGATGTCGCTCAAATTGACAGGTTGGTGTTGGGGTTATTTTCCTTAATGATGAATCCTAAAGTGGTGTTGGATATTCCATCCTATTGGCAAGAACGTTAACACTCAGCTTATGAGCTTGTCCCTTACCGGGTCTTTCAAGTTTCCTTCACTGATCACTTATTTATTCTTGTATCAAAATGTAGAATAATTTTTACTTTTGGGGCTAAACATTATGGATGCAAATAAGAAAATACAGTCAGTATTATTTTGGACATATATAATAAGAAATGAACCAGATGATTGGGGGGGGGGGGGTTGTTTGATTTTGCTTCTTATTTCATGGAAATTTCCTGTAAGGTTTTGAGTGGAGTTCCTCCTCCATGTTTTCTGCCAAAATCCCAGGAGTTTCTTCAGTTAAGTGCTAATTGTAAATTTGGGGATTGGTTTTTGTATGATGATCTTTCAAAAATTAGATTATATGGAGTTGGGATTGAACCTTATATGTTACCAATCTTTGTCCCCATGAGATTGTTTACCTTGAAGTTTATTACATAGAGTCTAAATGCAGATCAAGTACATTGTGTTCCAATGAAGAAGGGTCATTTATTTAAGTTGCATATGTTTGTGGGACCATTCATAGTAAATATGAGGGAAGCAGCAAATGAAGCTAACAGGATGTTAGAAAACATGCAATTGTTACTAGGTGAGGAATGGGCCTATGATCCTCATGTTGGGAAAAATACTGAGAGGGGGGGCGTGAATCAGTATTTACTGCATATTCAAAACTTTTTCTTTTTCTTACTCCTAAAACCCATACGCTACTTTGCTGAAGACAACTAGCGTATACACGCAGATATCCTTCATAAAACTCGCGTATACACAGAGATCTAATTATGCCATTAATTCTTCACTTATATCATTCCATCATTCATTCATTATATGTTCTATAAACAGTAAACATGTGCAGTAAGAACAGAATAAACCATCACACATAAGCATCACACATGAACACCAGGATTTTTAGGTGGAAACCCAAGTCGGGAGAAAACCACCACTGCAGTTGCTCAGCCTTCAATATTTTATTATAGAGAAAACATCTTACAACATATGTGCTAGTGCAGACTCTACCAGCACGCAGGCACCCACCTGCGCTCATTTACCAGCTTCTCCTGGAAGGGAGCTCCAACCCCCTGACTCGTTTACCAGCCTCTCCTGGAAGGGAGCTACGACCCCCTGATCTCGTTTACCAGCCTCACCTGGAAGGAAGCTACAACCCCCTGACTGAAGGCTACAACCCTCAGCACCACTATGGACCACGTTTCATCAATTTTCACACTGGATCCAAAAGCTTCCTCTAGGACACAACTTGCAGGCCACGTTTCATCATATTTTCAGACTGGACCCTTTCCATAGTTTTAAGCTCAAACATACATCACCAACAGATACTTATCAATTAAGACAACACAAATCAGATAGCAGAAACATGGTAGAACAGATCAGACATTTCATACCCCTTTCATCAGCAAAACCTAGTTTGCATACGTACTTTCCATTCACTGATTTCGCGTATATACGCGCTTCCGTTCACATAAACCCGTGTATACTTCAGTACAAATTACAAAGCCAATTTTATTGCGCATACGCGCTTTCTCTTCAGCGAAGCCGCGTATATACGTGCTTCCTCTGCGGCGAACTAGCGTATAGATCTTCAACTATTATAGAGCAGCATACTTCTTCAGATCAGATATTCAGTTCAAATTTACCTTTTTTCCTCTGACAGATGTTCGCCTCATCTAAGATCTAAGCCTTCCATGAACAGATCTAGCAAATACAAGTACAATACAGATCTAGATACCCTTCTTCATCACTCCTTCATCGGTGCATCATACATTCAGATCTTTCATTCAACTACAACCCTTTCCATTCAGATATACTCCGGAGAGAAGTATTCATTCAAGCTCAAACATCTTGCACCCACACTCATGTTCTTTGCATAATGAAATTCTTCTCCTTATATAGGTTTACCCAATTTCAATACCATGAGCCAAAACCACATTACTTCCGATTGTATTCCTAGACGGGGTCATTTAGACGAATCATTACCCAATAAAATGGGTCAATACCATGGTGGTTACCCCTGGTTTTGCATTTTAAGAGCGCTTTTTCCCATATGCGACTTGGCACGTTGATTCCCGCGTGCATACGCGACTTCCCCTAGGCAAATCCGCGTATTCCTAGAGACATACTCTTTTCATCAAGATTTAGCACATGCTGAAATCCTTTCTTCATTACCTTCTGTACACACTGTAGATACATCACATCGGATTTACTTCATCGAGAACATATTCTATCAAAGAACAACTTCATTAATTAGGTTGCCATCATCTTCATTAAGTGGGTTGCCATCAAGGACAACACTCTACATCATATTGCCAACAATCTCCCCCTTTGGACTTGATGGCAACCACGATGGTGTTTAGTTACCACAACAGATAGGTATATTAAGAATACAATGACACCATGTCACATTCTCCATTTTTGACACCATTCAAACACCAAGTCACTCTCCCCCTTTGACATCAAGTGAAAAGGGCGGACCAAAAACAACATACTCTCCCCCTTTTCTCCTCATGTGGAAGAAGCGTTCTGCAGATCTGATATATACTGAAGTGACCAAGCTCCCCCTGAGTTCATGCTGAATCTTCAAACAAATTTTTCAATGAAGTACATGGCTATGAACTTTCTATCACCAAAGACTCATACTTACATCAAATATCCAACCAAGTGGATTTACATATGAGACTCAAGTACCCAACCAAGTGGGTTTACAAAAAATGACTCAGCTACCCAACCAAGTGGGTTTATAATTTTGACAAGTCCTTACATGACTGAATATTACAATTTTACATCATGGGTCTCAACATGACTTTTTTCATCAAAATACAAATATGACTTTTCATAACCAACACCAGAAAGTCCTCAAGAAAGAGAACATATTTCAGAACCATCATAATGCCAACGATGCATTATACTCAGCAAAGCTAATGCTTTCCTGGCTTGTGCATCGAGCATCCTTTTCATATGATAAAGGCTCCCCCTTAGTGGATTGTGCATCTAGTCTTGTCACCAACAAATCATCAAGGCATCGTATCAAAACATTAGAGAAAGAATTATAGCTTGGAACTGCATCGGAGATACCAAAAAGTATCGGAGATACCAAACGACAACTTCCAGGCTGTCTTTGAAAATTTGTCCAAAACGAGAAAATTGTCGGCAATCGGACATATGCGGTTTTCTCGGTTTTACGTGCATGAACTCGCGTATATACGCGACTGTGTTTCAGCAAAACCGCGTATCCAATACCATCTTCTAAATTTATGCAGATTTGTTCTTTTGACTGGCAGAGAACACTCCCAGCTTCTGTCTTAGATACTCGAATTCTTCCCTGGGTAGAGGTTTGGTAAAGATATTAGCAATTTGTTCTTTGGAGGGAACATACTCCAATTTCACCTTTTGTTCAAGCACTTGTTCACGTAAGAAGTGATATTTGATGGGAATGTGCTTGGTCTTAGAATGCATAACAGGATCTTTGAGATACTGATGACACTTGTATTGTCACATATAATGGAGATAGGAGGTGAACATTTGATTTGAAAGTCTTGTAAGGTTTGCATCATCCAGAGAAGTTGAGTGCAACATGATACGGCGGCCACATGTTACGCCTGGCATGTAGATAAGGCAATAGAATTTTGCTTCTTCTTTGAACCAAGATACTAGTCGGGGCCCCATCTAGAATTCACCACCACTAGTGCTTTTCCGATCATCAACACTTCCATCCCAATCTGCATCAATGTATGCATGAAGCGTAAGATCGGCATTCTTTGGATACCATAGTCCAAAGTCTTGAGCTCCTTGTAGATATTTGAATATTCTTTTCACAGCCTGAAGATGAGACTCTTTTGTATTAGCTTGGAATCGTCCAACAATCCCAACTGCATGCATGATGTATGGTCTTGTCCAGTGAGATAAAGTAGACTTCCTATCATAGATCTGTATTCAGGTTGATTCACCGTGGGGGAATCATCATTAGAACTGAGATTACATCCGATTATCATTGGTGTACTTACAGGTTTGCATTATTCCATGCCATACTTCTTAAGGATTTGCTTGTGATAAGAATATACCATCTGCAGTTTGATGCACTTGTAAACCAAGAAAGAATGTTAGTTCTCCAAGTATGGACATTTCAAATTCTTGTTGCATGACAGAAGCAAATTTCTGACTCATAGATTCTTCATTACTCCCAAAAATGATATCATCAACATATACAACCACAATCAATAGTTTATCATTTTCAACTTTTGTGTATAAGTTGCTATCAGCAGACCCCTTTGAAAATCCTTGTTGATGAAGATATTTGTCAAGACGATAATACCAAGCCCTTGGAGCTTGTTTGAGACCATATAGAGCCTTTTTAAGTCTACAAACAAGATTTTCATCATTTCCCCAAATGAATCCCTCCGGTTGTTCTATATATACTTCTTCTTCTAGATCACCATTAAGAAAAGCAGATTTAACATCCATTTGATAGACTTTGATGTGTTGATAACTTGAAAAAGAAAGAAACATTCTTATGGCTTCAAGTCTAGCTACAGGAGCAAAAGTTTCTTCAAATTTTATACCTTCTTGTTGAGTATACCCTTTGCAGACCAATCTAGCTTTGTTTCTTACAACATCCCCATTCTCATTTAACTTGTTCTTGAAAATCCATTTAGTTCCAATGACATTTTTATCATGTGGTCTTGGTACCAATTCCCAAGTGTCATTCTTTTCAATTCGATCAAGCTCTTCATTCATGGCTTGACTCCAACATTCATCTTTGCTAGCTTGATTGACATTGTGTGGTTCAATTGTGGATAGAAGTGCCAGATGATTAGAAGATCCCACAATAGTTCTCCTTGTTCGTACACCTGATTCCTTGTCACCTAAAATTTGAGATTCAGGATGATTCTTTTGCACATATCTGGATGGAGATTTTTCAGATAGATCATCTTCAGGTTCTTCATTGGATCCATTGTCTATATCATTTGATGTAGAAGGACATAGGTCACCATCATCTTCTTTTGTTGTTTGTTTTTCTTCTTTAGGAGCTGCATGAGACTCATCAATAACAACATCAATACATTCAACAATCTTTCGAAGCCTTTTGTTGTAACATTTGTATGCTTTGCTTGAAGATGAGTAACCAAGAAATATCCCTTCATCTGATCTAGGTTCAAACTTTCCAAGCCTTTCATCATTATTTTTGATAAAGCATTTACTTCCAAAAACTTTAAAATGCTTCACAGATGGAGAATTACCATACCAGAGTTCATATGGAGTTTTGTCACTATTTACCCGAACATGAGCCTTGTTGAGAATGTTAGCTGCTGTATGTGCTGCTTCTCCCCAAAACATGTCAGGAGTTCCAGAATCATCGAGCATAGCTCTAGCCATTTGTTGAATTGTTCTATTCATTCTTTCTGCTACGCCATTTTGTTGTGGAGTGCCTGCTACAAAGAATTGTCTTTTTATGCCATGTTGTTCACAAAATTCAAAGAATTCATTTGATGTATATTCTCCTCCTCGATCAGATCTAAGACACTTGATTTTTAGATCTAATTCATTTTCAACTAAAGCTTTGAAGATCCGAAATTTTTCAAATGCTTCATCTTTGTGTTTAATGAGCCCAATCCAACACATTCTAGAGTAATCATCAATAAATAAGATATAGTATTCTTCCCCACATGGTGACTTTTTCCTCATAGGTCCACATACGTCAGTATGAATGAGTTCAAGAGGCTCACTTGATGATCCTTCTTTGGCATTAAATCGTACTCTGGTCTGCTTACCGAATTGACGAGATTTGCATATGATACTTTCTGGTAGATTAATATTGGGAAGACCACGAACAGCTTGAAGTATGCTTGCTTTGTTGATTTGAGAGAAGCTCAGATGCCCCAGCCTTCTATGCCATAGCCAATTTTCTAAAGACTTGCTCAAGTAACATTGATCTATGCCGTTCAGTACATACAGGTTGCTAGTATTTCTTTTTCCTTTTATAATGATTTTACCTGTATCAAGATCACAAACCACACATTCCTTTGAACTAAAGACCACTTATGTTCCTTGATCACACATTTGACTTACACTTAACAAGTTATGCCTTAATCCATCCACATACATGACCTCATTAGCCTTCACCTTTTCTTTTAGAAATACTGACCCTTTTCCTTTAATTACAGCAAGAGTATCATTTCCAAAAGTAACTTTCTTTTCCTTTTCTAGAGCATTATATGTAAGAAGTTTTCTTTTGTCACATGTCATGTGTCTTGAGCACCCACTATCAATGTACCATTTATTTTCTTCACCTTCTGCAAATAATGCTATCCCACAATTTTCAACCTGTATTTCTTTCTTTTTCCATACTTTAGAGCTTGAGGGAACATGTTATTTTGGCTTGACCTTGCGCCTGCATTCAGATTCTTCATGACCAAAGTTATTGCAATAAGTACATTCAACTTCATTTTGAAGAGGAGAAAAGTTGTTATAGATGTTCTTATTTGGTTCCATATTCATCCTTTTATTTCTTGCTTCTATTGTCATGATGGTTTTATATGCAACACATTGAACATCTTTATGACCAAAATTGTGACATGAGAAACATTGTCCATTGAAGTAGAAATTTCTGCGATCATGAAATCTTCTATTTGAATTTACCTGTTGGTTGTTGCTTCTTTGAGGGATCTCCCTGTTAGTGATCCTTGATTTGAGATGATCATGCTTTACTTGTAAAGATCCTTTGTTCCCTTGCTGAGTGGCTGAGTGAAGAGAACCAGTTGTGACTGCTTTCAGATAATTTGGTGCTGAAGTCTGGGAAGATTCCCCAGTATATCCAAGACCTGTTTTTACAAGAGGAGATCGTTGTGTCTTGATAATCTCATCTAAGGTTTCTGAACCTTTAGCAAATCTAAGATTGAGAGTCTTCACTTTCTCATTATCTTTCCTTAGACTTACTACTTCACACTCCAATTCCTCAATGCATTTTTCCTTGGCTTCAAGCTGATTTTCAAGAGTCTCTATGATTATGTTCTTTTCTTCTAGGCTTACTTTGAGTTTATTGTTTTCTTCAAGAAAATCATTGTCCTCTAGAGCATCCACAAAAGTATCCTTTTCTTCTCTTTGTTCAAAAGCCATGATAAGTCTAAAGTATTCTTTACATTCTTCCTCACTATTAGATGATCCATCACTGTCTTCATTAGTATAATAACTTTTTCTTGTGCTAGATCGATTCTTATTCCTTCTTGCTACTTCTTTTCCTTTAGCCGAAGTTTCTTTATAAGGACACTTTGCAGCATAATGACCAACTCTTCCACAATTGAAACATTTGAAAGGAAGCTTACCTTTGAACTTTTCGGTACCTAGTTGAAGTCTTCTCACAAAATTTGCTTCTTCTTCTTCTTCAGATATATAGTTGGATTCTTTGACAACTTCCTTTTATTTTCCTTTTGCTGATGCCTTAAAAGCAGCTTCTTTGATTTGAGAAGGGCCTCCTTGCCTCATTTCAAAAGCAGTCATAATACCATGTAATTGAACAATAGTAAGAGTTTGCAGATCTTGCCTTTCTTCAATAGCTGAAACTTTAGAGTCAAATTTTGAAGTCAAGGATCTTAAGACTTTTTCAACCAGAGTCGTATCGGTTATGGTTTCACCCAAATTTCTCATCTGATTTACAATATCATCTAGACGAAGAAAGAAACTGGCAACATTTTCATCACTATGCATCTTCAAATTTTCATATTCGATTCTAAGAGTTTGGAGTTTTGCATTTTTTACCTTTGTATCTCCTTCATAGCTTAGAATGATTTTGTCCCATATCTCTTTTGTTGAATGTAGCTGCATCACTTTAGCAAATTCTGATTCAGACATGCTTCCTAATAAGACATTCACTGCTTTGGCATTGATTTCATACTTCTTCCTTTCTGCTGCATCGGTAGGAATACTTGCTGGGTATTGATAACCTTCTTCCACGATTGCCCATACATATGCACCAAGACTTTGCAGATATGCTTTTGTTCGTACCTTCCAGAATATCAGATTGCTTCCATTGAATAGAGGTGGCTTTATAGACATTACTCCTTCTTGACTTCCCATTGCGACGGATCTCCTTCAAGCGATCAAGCTTCTGCAGAAGGACCCCGCTCTGATACCAATTGTTGGGAAAAATACTGAGAGGGGGGGGGTGAATCAGTATTTACTGCATATTCAAAACTTTTTACTTTTTCATTCCTTAAAACCCATACGCTACTTTGATGAAGCCAAGTAGCGTATACACGCGGATATCCTTCATAAAACTTGCGTATACTCAGAGATCTAATTATGCCATTAGTTCTTCACTTATATCATTCCATCATTCATTCATTAGATGTTATATAAATAGTAAACATGTGCAGTAAGAACAGAATAAACCATCACACAAAGCATCACACATGAACACCAGGATTTTTAGGTGGAAACCCAAGTCGGGAGAAAACCACCGCTGCAGTTGCTCGGCCTTCAATATTTTATTATAGAGAAAACATATTACAACATATGTGCTGGTGCAGACTCCTACCAGCACGCAGGCACCCACCTGCGCTCGTTTACCAGCCTCTCCTGGAAGGGAGCTCCAACCCCCTGACTCGTTTACCAGCCTCTCCTGGAAGGGAGCTACGACCCCCTGCTCTCGTTTACCGGCCTCACCTGGAAGGGAGCTACAACCCCCTGACTGAAGGCTACAACCCTCAGCACCTCTATGGACCACGTTTCATCAATTTTCACACTGGATCCAAAGCTTCCTCTAGGACACAACTTGCAGGCCACATTTCATCATATTTTCAGAGTGGACCCTTTCCATACTTTTAAGCTCAAACATACATCACCAACAGATACTTATCAAATCAGACAACACAGATCAGATAGCAGAAACATAGTAGAATAGATCAGACATTTCATACCCCTTGCATCAGCAAACCCTAGTTTGCATACACGCTTTCCATTCACTGATGTCGTGTATATATGTGCTTCCGTTCACATAAACCCGCGTATACTTCAGTACAGATTACAAAGTCAATTTTATTGCGCATACGCTCTTTATCTTCAGCGAAGCCGCGTATATACGCGCTTCCTCTGCGGTGAACTAGCGTATAGATTTTCAACTATTATAGAGCAGCATACTTCTTCAGATCAGATATTCAGTTCAGATTTACATTTTTGCCTCTGACAAATGTTCACCTCATCTTAGATCTAAGCCTTCCATGAACAGATCTAGCAAATACAAGTACAATACAGATCTAGATCCCCTTCTTCATCACTCCTTCATCGGTGCATCATACATTCAGATCTTTCATTCAACTGTAACCCTTTCCATTCAGTTATACTCCAGAGAGAAGTATTCATTCAAGCTCAGACATCTTGCACCCACACGCATGCTTTGCACAATGAAATTCTTCTCCTTATATAGGTTTACCCAATTTCAATACTATGAGCCAAAACCACATTACTTCCGATGGTATTTCTGGACGGGGTCATTTAGACGAATCATTACCCAATACAATGGGTCAATACCATGTTGGTTACCCCTGGTTTTGCATTTTAAGAGCGCTTTTGCCCATACACGACTTGGAACGTTGATTCCCGCGTGCATACACGACTTCCCCTAGGCAAATCCGCGTATGCCTAGAGACATACTCTTTTCATCAAGATTTAGCACATGCTGAAATCCTTTCTTCATTGCCTTCTGTACACACGGTAGATACATCAGATTTACTTAATCAAGAACATATTCTATCAAGCACAACTTCATGAAGTAAGTTTCGATCATCTTCATTCAGTGGGTTGCTATCAAGGACAACACTCTGCATCATATTGCCAACACCTCACAAGGTAATCTCTAACAGAAGGGTTGAAAATTTTTATTCTGCTTTTGTTCACGAAAGTAGGCCTAAAGTTGAGAAGTTGGTTGACAAAGGTTTTGTAGACTCTGATAGTTCTAACATTCAGACTCCAATAATTTTTGAAAAATTAAGAAAAAGAAGCAAAGAGAAAGCTATTGAATCTGAAGATGGAGAACAGAGAGTTGAGATGAGATCTAGATTGACTGAAGAAATACCAAGCACCCAACCTAGTTTCCTTCTTCAATTAGGAGATGCTCAGAATGCACCAGCTTCACCGTCAAGACATGGAGATGTTCAAGATGAAGTTCCTTTGATCAAGCAATTTTTTTCTCAAGTTGTAGAAAAGAATCAGAAGATTAAAGCTAGTATGGAGGCTCAAACTAAGTATTAGATTACTCCTGAACAAACCAGATTTTTGACTGTTATGGACTTAGAAAGGAACCAGTTTAAGATTTATTTCTCTCAGCCATCTGAAATGACAGTAGGGTCACCTTGCAGTTTTAAAACTGTTAATTTAACTATTGATGTTAAGAATATCCCTTTACTTGACAAAGTTAATTTGCATATGCAGACAGACCAATTGATTATTAATGACCTAAATAAAACTAGTGCAACTGCTCATAAGGCAAAAAATATGTTAGGAAAAGTGATCAAATAGTTAAAATTGGAGAAGGCTAATTCCAGGGCTCTTTCAACTCATAATGAAGAGTTGAAGAAGATAATTGTAAAAATTGGAGTGGATCCTAATGATAAATCAGATGCACACAATTTAATACAAAGTGCAGAGTCAGAAATCGATCTATTGAAGAAGAAATTAAAGTTACCTACTGGAGAAAATCCCATGGTAGCAGAGGTAGCAGAGGTAGAGAATGAAAAAGAGAGTATTTTATAGTAGATGTTGCAGAAAGAGGAAGAGATTTATAAGTTAAAGGATTATGTACTTAACTTGAAAATTCAAATTGAATCTCATTCTTACACCATAGTCATGTCATCTGAAACTGATGATCCAACAACAAGATTCTCCCAGTTGAGCATAGAGTTAAAAATGGTAGAGATTGATCTGAAGAAGACTCAAAGAGTTCTTGACATAGTGATGAAGATAATACCGGCCAAATAAGGAGAATTCAATAATTATAAATCAGATTGCCAGTCAACTTATGACGAAATCAAGAGTCTTAAATAAAATTTGAAAGGAAACATAACTTTGATTCAAGCGAAGGATATTGTGTGGAATGAAATCATTGAAGTCATGAAAACAGCTTGGGCTTCCTTGATAATAGTGTCAGAGGAAAAGAGCACAGTCAGAGATAAGCAGGAACTTGTTGTGGCTGACAAACATAAGACTCTAAACAGAGCTTTATGGGCAAAGAAATTCATTGATTTATCAATTCCAAGACAGATCAGGAGTTGGAGAAAATCAAATCAAATATAGGACATCATGTGTTCTAGAGATAATAAGTTGATTGTGAAAAATGCTTGCAGGAAGTCGTCGGAGAATAAATTGACAGAAATTAAACAAGATGTGAACATATTTGATAACATATTTGGAAAACAGACCAGAGCACGGCTTCCATCATGTTGGGACCTGAAAGGAAGTCTTCTATCATGGGATTCATATGAGCCACTGTTAGTGATAAAAAAGAGTAAGATTGATAATAGCCATGAGAAAACTGCAATCTTGAAAGGAGCTACATTTGTTAATTTATTACAGAGGCATTTTCAGGGATGGTAAAGACTTTGTTCACATCATGAATGACTAATTCATCGGGTGAAACCTCAGTATCTCAAAAGGACACGTCAGAGAATCAGGAGAACACAATGACAGCTAATTGAATCCATATTCAGCAAATAGATTAATGTTTTAGTTTTATTTATATTTTTGTTAACAGATCGATGTTGTAATGAAGTTTTTAATTTCGATGTAATAGGTAGTTTACACAGTTCTAGGTAGTTTGATTAGTTACAAGAAGTTCCAGTAGTTACAAACTTGTTTTTGTATGTATTTAAACAAATGAGAAAGAAAGAGGAGGGTTCCGAGTTTTGGACCTCTAGATGACTGCAAATTTTGTACTTAATTTTTTGAGAAATTAATAAAATAAGATCAAGTTTCCTGCATCTGTTGAGATTTATTTATCTTTCCAGTTTCATTTTGTGTTTATTATTCTTTGACTAAAGTGAATCAATATATTTTTCGGTCTCTTTATTACACCTGTAAGTAAGACTTAAATAACCTTAATATGCGCTCCTTCACTCCAACTATTCTATCTACATCACGTTCTTCTGAAGTTTAAAGTGACAGATTTTGTTTTTCAGCATATCATTTTGAGTTTCCCTTCTAGTTCTTCTTTTCACTCAAATATCAGCAGTAAATGGCATTGTGAAGTCTTCCATTATATTATATTATTGAGGGTATTAAATAATTAATTTCCAAAGGTATTAAAGAGAGACCATATGATATTATAAGTTTTGTGACATATATTTCTAAAATTTCTTAAGAATTTCTTCCTTACCATAGCCTAGGGATTGTCTCTTAAGATACAACACGTCTTATGATTTCCGCAATTTTCAGCGTCTTGGAGTGACAATTTTTCCCCACACTGATGATATTTGCACCGGTTTGGGTACAATTTGTCACTTCATTAAATTGTACAGTAACCCCCATGAACCAACTAAAATGGGCCACAAGGCTAGTTTTGGGCTATTGATTTTGGGCCAATTTCAAACTGTCGTTCCAAAATATTGACGACACCTGAACCAAGGTTGTTGTAGTGGTTAAGTTAATACTTGCCGTAGCTTTCAAACTGCATATAAAATGTGGTTTGAGTGTGGTGAAACTGCAGTTATAACCATGGTTTTGGGTTTGAAATCCCCGCCAAAACCTGTAACCAAACCCTGACTTTATCAGAGTTTTCATGTGGTAAAACGATGGTTTCACCGAGATTTTAACCAAACTCCCTTTGAACTATGGTGTGGTTGGATTTCGGAACCGTGTCGAGGTAAATTCCACTCTACGTCAATATAAATCCACCATACCCATTACCGTGGTTTGAACATGGATTACCGTCGAGTTTAAGTTTGAATGTCTGCCATAACTGCTGACCATGGTGTTGCTTAATACACCATTCCATAACTATAACCTTTAGCCAATGCTCCTACCAGTTACATGTGATGTGATAAGTATTAACCGTCGAGAGTTTGACTATATACAAATGGTGGTAGCGTTATATTTGAGATGTGGTGTTGGGTACAGAGTTAACCCTGCGCTCCTGGCTTCCCACGCTGTGGTATCGTGGCATTGGGTGGACTGGGGGCTAGAAGTTAACCTCAGCCCCAACCCCCCTTTCAATTGGCATTAAAATTAAAATAACGGTCACGTCCTATGCTTTACAAGAAACACTCGTGGAATAATGGTGGAGCACTACGCTGCCACCTCGAAGGTCGACATTTCGATTCTCATGGAGGCAGTTTGGCCGATAAGAAAATTCTTATCATGATGTCGGGAGGCCATGTGGCTGCCAACCATTGGCTCATGTGGCCTTCCCTCATTCGACCACTCCACGAACCCTTCAACCAACAGAAACCGACCATTCTCGATCCAATAAATAGAGGAAACTTGTCAACACACTATTGGATAATAAAAATATAGTCATCTTGCCCAATCATATGTCTAGTTAGTATACAAATTGCTGACTCGGCTACCTACAACTCAAATTTTAAAATTTTAGCGTTTGAAAAATATGTCAGAATGCGATATCAGAAGCATATGATATCAAATTTGAGTGAAACAAGTTGCGTTGGATTCAGGGCCATGAGATATTTATTTTTGTGCCAATTTCAAGCCAATTCTAACACTTTTAATTTTGAGCATTTTACTGATCCACTGGATCATTAAATTACAAGATTATGAAAGGGTAGAAAAATATAATGCAATAAGGTGTGAAGTTGTGTATGATAAATATAAAATATTTTATACAAACTTATTTCCATTTTTTTCATTCAAAACAAATACATGCAAAGTTATTGAATGGAAGAACTGCTAAATAGCAGTTTGGGTTGAAAAGATGGAACACAATATATTTTGCATTCAAAGGAATTGTCAAAAATAAAATACAAATGCAAACGTAAGATCTAGAAGATTAAAATCTTCCATAGCCACAAGTGTAAGTTTAAAAATGTATAATATAACTATGGGAGCGATGCCATAGAAAAAAGGAGGAGCTAGGTACATGAGCATCCAACCTAGTAAAGGAATCAAATGTCTTGTGATCCATGTAGAAATTTGCTGAATAATGAAGATTTATTCATCGAGATTATCCTGGTCACACACTAATTCGAATTCATGCATAACACATAACCTCTTCTACAATTGATCATCAATATGCGGAAATAGAAAGCAGTCGCATGCGCTCATTAAAACATAATCAAGCACACATATCAACACAGTATGTAATGCGGAAAGCTTATAGCTGAAAACCCCCAGATATTTTTTATATTATAATGGAAGAGAACATGTAACAATACATAGCACAATACTCCTCACAAGAACTCAGTACTATCTCCAAAAGTTACACACAACCTAGCTCAGTTTTGAACAAGTCACGGGTTCAAAACTCCTCCACTGTTTGCCTGCCTCTACTGTGCAATCCAAAAGGCTTATGGATGAGATCGAAGTTAGAATCCCACTAGCTCCAACTGCGCAATTCTCATTGGCAATCTCCTCCAATGCTTGTGTGAATCTCATGCACAACTAATGTCACAACTAATAGCAAACCAGCTCTTTCACCTATCTCTTCCACTGGTCTCCATTGAACTGTCCATGCACTGGTGTTAACTGATGTGTTCTTTAGTTGAATAATGAGTTAATAATTAGTTACGGTTGGTGTAATTACTCTTACACCACTCCTAGATAGTGGTATTAGCCACGAAATCAATACAACTAGTTCAACCTGCTTAAACCGAACACAACTCCATCAACTCCTCAATCAACTCATCTAACCTCGCCACATGAGTCTAATCAAGTCAACCATAACAGCTCAACTCCCAAACCCTCAGAATAGCGTAATTCCTCGTTGCCTTGACAAATACATTTGTAGCTCAAACTTGGCGGTGCCAAGAGGATAAGATAATGTTTATAAACCAAATATTATTAAGAGCTAAATAACATTGAACGTTCTCTATTTTTAGCTCGACAAATTAAAATAGAAACCGCTCAATATCTAAATATAGAGGTCCACCTATTTTCACCAACTCGACTCAATCACCCAAAATAAAGATCCCGCAACTCATAGACCATGATCCATATGTCTAAAAATAGACATAGTCTAAAATAGGCTGCGGGCAAAATAGGCTCAAGTGCCCACTGCGTGAAGGCGACTTCATTTCACTAAGCTCCATCATCTTGTTGCATTTTCAACACTCCCTCTCAACAAGATATAGATTGTCTGCAACCCCTATCCTGCCTCTGTGGAATTTGAATTTGCTCCTAGTGAGCGCCTTCGTCAAGATGTCAACATCCTGATCCTCCGTGGGAATATATGAAAGTAACATGATTCTTCGTTGCACACAGTCTCTGATATGATGGTACCTGATGTCGATGTGTTTGGATCTATCATAAAATACTGGATTAGCTTAGAGTTTAATGCAACTCTGGTTATCACAGTAAATCACAGTAGGCTCCAAATGTGACCCGAACAACTCGACCAGAATCTTCCTCATCCAAATAGCCTCGCAGTATCCAAGCTTGTCGCCAAGGGTACCCGCCCTCCGCGAAATCGAGTGCCACGATCCTCTTCCCCCGCCGTACTGTGAACCGTCGACCCGATACTAAATATCCTCCCTACAGTTTTTCGTCCATCGGGCTCTTGCCCACCGCATCCGTGAAGCCACATAGCTTCACCCTCATCCTTTGGTTCCCGTACTCTCATTCCATATCCCGATGTGCCACCGAGATACATAATGCACACATGCTTGCCTGCCTTCTAGTAGAGCTTGGTAGGCTTAACCATAGCTTGTGAAAGCTGGTTAATAGCATAGCATATGTCAGGTCGTGTATTGACCAGATACATAAGCGACCCCACCAACTGTCGATAAACAGTGGCATCCACTACCTCCGCCGAAGTAGCATCCTCCTTCCTCCAACCTCCAGAAAGAGGAGTATCAACAGGCTTGCAGCCATGCATGTTGAACTTCTCTAGTATCTCCCAGGCATACTTACCCTGAGAAACAAACAGTCCACCACTGTGCTGCCAGATTTCCAATCCCAAGAAATAATGAAGGAGGCCCAAGTCCTTCATCTCAAAATCTCTAGCAAGATCCTCCTTGCATGAAAGTATCAACAGCTCATCTCCCATCAAAATCAGATCATCTACATACAGTACAATGATCAGCAATTTCCCCTCCACCACAATCTGGTACAGGTTAGGATCCGCCTCACTCTTGGAGAATCCCAGTCCCAGAGAAAGTAACCGTTCATTCGTGTGTAATCCCAAGCACGAGGTGCTCGTCTCAACCCGCATAGTCGCTCTCTTGAGCTCGCACACATGCAACTCACTGCTGAAGATCTCGAAACCTTCGGGCTGCTCTATGTACACCTCCTCCTCAATGACTCCGTTGAGGAACGCAGTCTTCACATCCATCTGATGGATGTGCCACCCCATCTACGCTGAGAGAGCTAGGATCGTCCGTATGGAAGAGTACCTTGCGACAGGTGCAAAGGTCTCCTCATAATTGATCCCCTCGATCTGTGAGAAGCCACGAGCAACAAATCTTGCCTTATACTTCTCCACGCTCCCGGCAGCCGCCTGCTTCACTTTGTAGATCCATCGCGAACCCACCACTGATTTCCCCTCCAGTCGCGGGACAATCTCCCATGCACTGTTTCTGACAATAGAATCATACTCTTCCACCATGGCATCTACCCATGCGGGGTCCTCCATAGCTTCTTCGAAAGAGGATGGCTCTGTCACGACACATTTTCTCATAAGAGCCATGTATCCAGTGTACCGGTCTGGTGACTGTCTCTGTCTGCGCTGTGTTGTAGGTGGTCCTACAACCTTTTCTGCATCTCGAGCCAGTCGCTCAGCTTCTGTAGTGTGCTTGCCACCTCTGATGGTTGGCACTGCATGAGTGGTCTCTTCCACTCCATGAACTTCCTCTTGTGGCTGATCCACATCCGGAAGCTCATCTTTAGGACCTAATAGCTCCTCATCTGCATGCAAGTGTGGCTCCCTCTCAAGCGAACACTGCATGGCTTTCTCCTCCTGAAATTTGATATCCCATCGCATAACAGTCTTGCGACTGTCTGGAAAATACACACGATAGTTGTGGGGTGTATCAGTGTATCCCACAAATATTCCAACCTCTGCGGTCGGATCCAGCTTCTTTCTGTTGTCCTTCGTCACATGCATGTAGACAAGTGAGCCAAAAATCCTCGAATGGGAAATATCAGGCCTCTTGCCAGAAAATGCCTCCTCCAGTGTACTCATGCTAAGCATCTTGTGAGGACAACGATTCTGCACGTATACTGCAGTATTGCATGCCTCCGCCCACAAGTGAAGGGGTAGGCCTTGGTCATGCAATATCGCCTGTGCAGCACCCACGATCGTTCTGTTCTTCCGCTCAGCAACCCCGTTCTGCTGTGGGTTATGGGGTGCGATGAGCTCTCTCTGAATCCCTTTTGCACTGCAAAAGTCCTTGAATTCAGCAGAGATGAATTCACCACCATTGTCGCTCCTAAGAGCCTTCACATGCTTCCCCAATTCCTTCTCAACCAGCGCCTTGAACTCATAGAACTTTGAGTATGTCTCGCTCTTCTTCTGCATGAAGAAGATCCATCACTTCTGAGAGAAATCATCAACAAAGATCACATAGTACTTGTGCTTTTCTCTCGAAGCTATTGAGAAAGGTCCACACACATCTGTGTGGATTCTCTCAAGGATCGTTGTGGTGCAACTATCCTTCTCGTGAAAGGTGGCTTTCACAAATTTTCCCAAGGTACACCCCTTACGCTAATCTGACTGCGCAAGAGTTCCCTTAGGAAGCCCAGTAGAAATCTGCTGCAGTATCTTCAAAGCTCAATGGTGAGGGTGGCCCAATCTCCAGTGCCACAGCTCACCATCATCCCGACTCACCACTTCTCCTGCCTTGCATGACATTGCTGCGCAGCCATCTACTTGCAACTGATAAAGGTTCTTGACTCAAACCCCTATCTTCCAGGTCTCTCCAGTTGTCTTATTGCGCAGGAAAGCCTTTCCCTCGCTGAAGACCACATCATACCCCTTGTCTTCCAACATCGCCACGTAGATCGATTTTCTATCCATCCCCGGAACATGCAAAACATCCTTCAATACGAAGGGTTTACCGTACTCTCTCAAAGGAAATGACCATACGCTTGGCATCCAGAGCTCACCATCATTGCCCATCTCAATGTGCACTCCAAGATCTTTCCTCCGTATCCGAAACAATCCCGATCTCCTAATATGTGAAATGACGCACTCACCGTTCCGAGAAACATACCGATCCCATCACACTTGAGACCAAGTATGCGACTGCAATGGGTAAATCTAGCTCGAACTGGGAGGCCAATGCCTCTCCCGCTGCAGATCCAGCAGCATGCTTATTTTTCTTCTTCTGCGGACAATTTGTGGCATAATGTCTGTGTTGGTGACAGTGAAAGCACTTCACCTTGGACATGTCTTGCTTCTTACCTTTCGCACCAGACTGAGAAGATTTCTTGCTCTTCCCCTTCTTTGCTTTGGCAGCCAAAGCGCAATTTTCTTCATCAGATGCCTTTGATGAAGATCCGTCCCTGGTAGTCCGCCTTATCTCCTCTTGCATGAGATCTAACCAAAGTCGCTCCCATCCCGGCAGCTTCTCCCGACCATTGACAGAGTCCTGATAGGAATGCCAACTCTTCGGAAGACCAAGGAGAGCCAAGTCCACCAAGTCCTCATCATCGACAATCACCCCCACACTTCCCAGCTCATCTCTGCATTGAGTGAACTTCGTGAGTTACTTGGCAATACTGTCGCCTTTCTCCATCTTAATGTTTCTGAGTTTATCCTTGAGCGCAAACTTCCTCTGGTCGCTCTTGCTCTAGAATAGATCTGTCAACACTTTCCACATCAAATATGGAGAAGCTTTTCCATGCAGGCTGGATACAATGTGATCCTTCACGCCCTCCAACAGAATCCTTCGACATTTCGCCATCTTCTTTTGCCAAGCCTCAACTTGAGCAGCATCAGTAGGCTTTGGGATCTCAGCATCTATGAACTCCTTCAGCCCGTTATCATTTAATACCGCCTCCATTCTATCCTTCCATGCAACATAATTCGAACTTCCTCAAGGGCATATTCCAATCGCAATCCGTTGAAAGACATTTCAACTCTAGCACCAAGAAAACAAACTACTGCAAAAATTCGAATTCCAAGCTCAAAACTCAACTGCTTCTCGATCTATGAGAACAAATTATTTCTAGCACAGAGATCGAATGTAAGGGAATTTACTGGATATATCACCTTTCAGAGAAAGGATGGATCCAGAGGCTACCTAGCCCGTTACAGACTCTGTCTACCGAAATAATTGTAATCACTGTAATAGATCCCGATGATCAATTCTTCGCTCTGATACCATGTAGAAATTTGCTGAATAATGAATGTTTATTCATCGAGATTATCCTGGTCACACACTAATTTGAATTCATTCATAACACATAACCTCTTCTACAATTGATCATCAATATGCGGAAATAGAAAGCAGTCGCATGCGCTCATTAAAACATAATCAAGCACACATATCAACACAGTATGTAATGGGGAAAGCTTATAGCTGAAAACCCCCAGATATTTTGTATATTATAATGGAAGAGAACATGTAACAATACATAGCACAATACTCCTCACAAGTACTCAGTACTATCTCCAAAAGTTACACACAAACTAGCTTAGTTTTGAACAAGTCACGGGTTCAAAACTCCTCCACTATTTGCCTGCCTCTACTGCGCAATCCAAAAGGATTATGGATGAGATCCAAGTTCGAATCCCACTAGCTCCAACTGTGCAATTCTCATTGGCAATCTCCTCCATTGCTTGTGCGAATCTCATGCACAACTAATGTCACAACTAATACCAAACCGGCTCTTTCACCTATCTCTTCCACTGTCTCCACAGAACTGTCCATGCACTAGTGTTAACTGATGTGTTCTTTAGTTGAATAATGAGTTAATAATTACTGAATTAATTAATAATTAATTCACACCACTCATCTCTAATGTATTAGCCAGTTAAACTAAATACAACTAGTTCAACTAAGTTAAACCGAACACAACTCCATCAACTCTTCAATCAACTCCACCAAAACTCTGCCACATGAGTCTAACTGAAGTCAACCATGCAATAGCTCAACTAAACCCCTAGGAATAGCGTAATTCCTTTGTCAGCTGCATGGGCCACATCTATAGCTCAAACTGAAGTGCGCCAAGAGGATAAGATAATGTTTATAGTCCAAATATTATTAAGAGCTAATAATATTTGACTGTTCTATTTTTAGCTCGACAGTCTAAAAATAGAAACTGCCCAATATCTAAAAATAGAGGTCCATCTATTTTTACCAACTCAACCAATCATCTATAAATAGCATCCTGCAACTCATAGACCATGATCCATATGTCTAAAAATAGACATAGTCTAAAAATAGACTTTGTGCCAAAAATAGCCTGTGGGCCCACTTAGTGAAGGCGACTTCATTTCACTAAGCTCTTGTTGCATTTTCAACAATCCAAAGAAGAGAAATATCAGAATTAGGAACATTAAAGGAAAGAGAAAACCAATTCTATATGAAAAAGTAGTAACTCTACATGTAGATAGGTACATAAAAATTAATTTTAACAATCAAATTATAGAAATGGTGCAAAAGGAGAACAATATCAGTGTAAAGAAGAACATGTTGGAGTAATAACTTAACTAATTACCTTTGGCGAATCCCAGCTCTCCAACGATATATATGCGTGAGAAAATTTCTAATTTTATAAAAAAAATATATCCACAATTATATTAAATTATAAAAATTAATTATCAGTAATATAAGGACATTTTTACTGGAAATATGAAATGACATGAAAAGAAATGTGGATAAAGAGAATTAGAACTATGTTTACAATGAAAAAAAACTTTAAAACATGTATATCCCTACACATAAATGAAATAGACAAACATGTTTCCAAATCATAATTGGGTATGCAAAAAGTATAGATGAGTGAATAAACATTAACCATTATTTCCTAAGTAGAATTTGATATATATATATATATATATATATATATATATATATATATATATATATATATATATATATATATATTTTAGTGTCAAAAGATTGAGGGAAAAATCCAAACCCCAATAAATTTTAAATAAATTTTAACATAATAATGGGATAGAGAGAAAAGATTTAAGAAAATTATACCTATTTTGCCTAATAGAATGATATTTTTTAACCTTGAGATTATATAAATTCAGAAATGAAATGGCTATAAACCTTAAAAAGAAATTATAGAATATGACATAGGATCTGAAACTTAACAACGCGATGTAGAATATGACATAGGATCTGAAACTTAACAACGCGATGAATGGCGGAAACAAAAACCTATTTTTTCCATGTCAAATACTCTTTAGAAATTTAGTTGCAGATTGGTAAACCATAGAGCACCATGAGAAAATGAATGAATCTGAAAGAATTGTCAGGTTAGTCATTACATCATAAGAATACCGTAAAAAATTTAAACATTCTGTATTCTATAGATCATATCACAACCATCGGTTTGATCTCTATGGAGGTGTAAAATAATGACACGTAAACGTGTGGAAGGTTCATATAAACCTCTATGAACTATATCGAATTCGACGCATAAAACCGTGGAATAAAATACCACATTGAAACCACGATCTAAGAGTATAATAGTTTTTTTTATGCTTTTTTTTTTTCCTTTTTCCGACAAGAGAAAAAACGCTGTTTATTTTGTAATATATATAACCCAGTATGTTAATGAGCAAAGAAAACATTATTTTATTTAATAGTCAATTATTTACAAAATACAATACATTATCAAAAGATAAAATAGGTAAGGGATAAGTGGGTTTAAAGTTGGTAGACCATATTTAACAAGAACAGTAAGATAATTATATCAGTAAGAACGAATTTAGTATATAATTTTTTAAAAGACAAAGAATACATATAATTCCTGAAATAAGGAAGAATTATTGGTATAGAATATCAATTCCTTCAATGAGAATTTCCATGAATAAGGGTTTAATAATTTAAACAATATGATAATACCAGAATTACATAGGAAAAATGCTGAGTAGGTAGTAATTCTATCTATCTATATAACTTATAGAAGTAGATATTTCTTTGAAGAAAATGAGTATAAGAGAAATATATTTATGTTACTAAATAGTTAATTGATTTCTTTTTATAAAAGAAAACAAAATGTTAGAAGAGGTTCATTACATAGAGTGTAATAGATAAAGATGAATAAAATTGGGAAAGGAGAATGAATATAGTAAGGAATTGATTATGCAAAAAATGAAAGAATAAAAGATCACAATTATTATAATTCAAATGATTCTATAAAAAGGAAAAGAAAGTGAGAATGTGATAGATAAAGATGCATGAAATTAGGGAGAAGAGAATGAGCATGATAACTAATTGACTATGCAAAAAATGAATGAAGAGATTTTTGTTGTCGTAATCCCAATTTTTATTATTGTGATATTGACAAGGTCCATTTTTTCTAGGTTCGTACATAAAATTTAAACTTTATCAACAAATCTATCATCAATCTTATTATTGTTTTTTATTTCAAGAAAAATATTTAACCTAATTTTTTGTAAAACAAAACAATGTATTATGTTTACAATGAGTTTAACCAAAACTATAGGAAATTAGTGGGTTGTTGAGAGATTTAGTAGTATTGATAATGTGTTTTTCCCTTTTGGGTTGTTCAGAGATTTAGTAGTATTGATTATGTTCCTAAGTGGTTGAGAGTCCAATGAATGATCTGAAATAATAGTAAAGTACTCAATAGCAATGAAATGCACATATAAGTCAATGTATATTGTTTTCTAATTGTTGTTGAATTACTTATTTGTAATGATTATTGCTAATGTATTGCCAATACAAATTTGTAATGCTAAACACTTTAAATATGTATATTAAACATCTTTCTGATTGCTTGTATTTTATTCAAATTAAACACTTTAAATATGGATACTAAACATCTTTCCAATTTCTTGTATATTATTCAAATTCTTCCCTCTAACCAACAAAATAAAATTTGTTTTACACACAACCATAGAGTATTATTTTGATGATGTTTCATTGACATATAAGCAATTTTAAAAAAATTGACATTAATAGAGAAATACTCCCTCCAATCAACAACTTTATATATATAGTATTATTTTTATGATTATTTATTGACATATACATAATTTTCTTTCTTTTAAAATAGAATACCAGGTTTAAAAATATTTTTCTTTCTTTTTAAATATAATACTTGATGAGGTAGTTGTTTCTCTTGTGCGGACCTTCGAGGCCACCCAAATGAGTATGCCACCCTTCGAACTAGGAATAGCCTATTTAGCTTCCTACCCCATGGAACCTCCATAGTTTCCTTGTGGCCCTTCAATCCCAACTCCTAAATTAAAGTCATATTGTTTCCAAAATTTAGGTTCCAAACACCTTCCTCATTTTCATCCATTGTTAGGCTACGTTCCTTCTCCTCTCATAGAATTGTTTACTCCAGATGTAACTCTCATGCACTCCTCCTCTCCAAAAAGAAAAATCAACAAGAAACAACCCAAATCCAAAGCTTATTATAGGATATATCCCTTCCACCTTTCCCCTCTCCCAAGTCTCCACCTACCCCTTTGAATTTTCTTAAGCCCAAAACCAACTAATGTGCCTTAGGTGAAGTCATTCACCCACCAAATTAATAAATATTGAATAATCAAAAGTTGGTTCAAATCAATCAGTTACATAAGAACCTCATTTAACTTTTTAATATTAAAATAATCATAAGAAAATCAATTTCATTAATGGATTATTATTCCAGATAAGGCATAATACTTTAATTAAGCACTAATCAAGATGAAGGATAAATCAGAATATTATGTTATCTAATTTTAAATCAACCTTAAGAGTTAAATGAAATAGTTACATTATGGTTCAACTATCATAATAGACCAAAGAATACTAGTGTATTTGTGCAAGGTGTGGGTATGTAGCTGATCAGAACGGATCAAGGACCTAAGGATTAGCTTAAAATTCAAAGTTATAGGATTTGGTTGAAACCAAGATGGTTGCATAGGCCTCATCTTCCTGATTCTGGTGCCACAAACGGTTCTAAAAACGAACACCATATGAAGAAGTTATTGCACTTTGAATGCCGAGTTGGTTCGGCAAAGCACAGAGGGGCCAGCCCTCGCCCCATGGAATCTCATCATATGACCAGTGTGGAAGCTTAATGTTAAGAGCATTTAAGGAGCCTAGTCTCAGGTTTAATATTTAATTAAGCTTCAGTTAAGTGGAGTTTAATATAGCAGAGATTCTGGAGGCACTCCCAAATTTAGGCGGACTTCCACTTTTAGTGGAGTTAATTGGCAGTTGCCCCACTTTTAGTGGAGGAAATTGGGGAAAAGTTGTTTTGGTCATAACTCTCTCATTATTGAACCAAATTGGATGAAAATTTAGTCAATTTTTGGTCTCTTCAACCTCTTGAGCACTTTGGGATAGGTTTCAGGTCGAATGAAGGTGATCTTTAGTAGTTTTTTCTTCAGGGAAGATGAAGGAGCCATTAGAGCCACCATGAGAAAAATTCAGTTTAAGGCCTAACCATGGGATTTAGAGTTCTTTTCTAGAGTTCCAATAGTAGAAATTGGATATTTCAAATGTTATGAATCTTATGAGATGGTTTTCAGAGCCTATAGACAACGTTTGAAGGCCGAAAATATTCAGTAAAGTTCCAGGGGTCATTAGTGCCAACTTTTGCCAGCAGCAGTGCAGGGCTTAGAAAGAGTTGTTTGAGATCATTTGTAGTGAACCAATGGTCATTATTAACTGAAAAAGCAATTCTGAATCTATTTACAGAGATTTCAGCAAGTGTAAATATTTCTAGAGGTCAAAAACTCAGCAAAGAATTTTTCATGGACCCAAGTATCAAGGGGTGCCGATAGGTGATTGAGGCGAAAGCGGAGCAGCCATAGGCCATTTTTGATGATGAAAACTATATCTTGACTATTTAAGTCATTTTGGAACAAATGGAAGTGCTTTCAAATCATTTTGATAACTTTTAGAGCTCGAAATGCTGATTTGAAGTTCTGGGTAGCCCTGGGCAAACCATGGAGGATAGCCTATTTGGGGAATGCAGTGCTCAATTAGAGAAATTTATCAGTTGATAGTTGACGTACGATGTATATTGGATACATAAGGAGTGGTTTCAGTGATAGAAACAGTATTCTGAGGGATTTTTTTCCATTTAGAAGCTCAGAGTAGCTTAGTGCACCGACAGAAAGAATCGTGTCAACAAGAGCCTAAAGCTGTTTACAAAGTTTGGATAGCCAATTAATGGATATTTATGGTATTTTGATTCCTTTGGATCATTGTTGTATTCATTGGAATTAAATATGTACTTGTAAAATAAAAATTACCATAATCCCAAACAGCTGAGTCATGATGACAAAGCTCAAAGGAGACGTAGCCCACAAGATTTCAGGTGAACTTCTAGATTAAAATTGTTGTTTTGTTTGAATGATTATTTGCTGCATTATTTTGATGTCATACATGTTAAATTACAACAATAACAAATGAATTTAATACACATAAACAATAAAAATTCATACACCACTTTCAAGTAAATAATTCTGCAAAATTGTCAAGAACAATCTAGATCATTTTTAATTTAAGCTGAGTGATAGGTTCTTGAAATACATACAAGTTATCCAGACCATTTTCAGATCAGGTTGGTACCAAATCACTTGGTTTCTTGATTGACATAGCAGTTGCTTAATTGGATAGCTTGAAAGGTGTTTAAACAATGTAAAAGATTGACTATTTTATTGTTTGAGTTTTCTTGAGATTTGGGGATAGCTACTGATTAGCTAAGTCTTGGAGAGAAAAAAAAAGGAAGAAAGAGTTGAAGGCTTCTACCTTGCCCCAAAATACCTTATGGTCAACATTGGAACACAAACCCTCTTGACGATTTTTTGTTAAGAAGCTCTTGGAGTTTGTTTGTTTTTTGGCTGCTTCAATAAAAGTTGGTCTTTACAGCCATTTGGTTAAAAAAGCTTTGTCATTTGTTTTGAAAAGCTTTGAGAAATTTTTTGAAGTTAATTTTTTCATTGACATCATAATAACAACTTCTACAAGTGAATTTTCCTCCTTCACAAGATTCTTCGATGACGATATGAAGCGTGACTTTATTATATTGAAGGACATGGTGCAAATTTTGTTTAAGGATAAACGAGAAAGCACTGAATTTCGTGAACAGTTGTTTTCCATTAAGGAAGATAAGGAATACATTTTTCAAATATTGCATGATATGGAGAGGCAACTCCATCAAGCCCAAGAGGCTTTGACCAAGAAAATGCATGAAGAAGAGGTAATCCGTTCTAACTTGTCTTCATTTTCCTCATTATAAATATGTTTTAGTTCTTTCAAAAAACATACATGGGGTATAGGGTCCAAATTAATGATTAAAATGGGCTACGAAGGTAAGGGATTAGGCAAGCATGCACAAGGCATGGTTGATCCCATTTCAGTTGAGTAACGACCCAAGAATCTTGGTCTTGGTTATGTGCAGTTTAATGGCGAAGACTCCAAATCATTGAAGGCATGTGATGCTACTTTAAATAGAACTTTTATTCCAAGTTCTAAGATGAAAATATGTCAAATTTGTTTCAAATATTATTTCCCTTGCTTCCAACCTGTGTTGTAGCAAGAAGATGATAGACATGCATCTTATGGCGAGCATGCAAGCTCATTCAGTTTTCAAGACAAGAATGATGATGTTAGTCTGCAAATGAAAGTTGTAGCCTCTACTAGTTCATCTTCTTATGAAGACAAAAAGGATGAACATTCAAAGTAGCACAAGAGGTATAAATCTTCTCATGATCAATTTGATTATGTTTCTGCAAAGCATGATAATTGGGCATGCTTAAATGGAAGAAATTTTTGCTGTACATACTATGGTCAATTTAACCATCATGTTACGAGATGCTGGATGAAGAATAAATCATACAGGAAGCAGATGAGGCAGAGACAACTTTCAAAGAAATTTTTGGATGACTAGTTAAGGAAATGAAAGATTCACATGAAGAATTGTTGCAGCAGCAAAAATCTCCATGGAGGTGGCTTGGAAAGAAGTGGATGGACTTCTTAACACAGTAATAAATACTTGTTTGTACATATGCACATTTCTATTGTATGCATGTATTTCTGTTCAAAATTTTGATGCAAGATTCCATATAAATGTGGTTCAATTGAAGGAATTTCTTTGTTGTTGAAAACTTTCGCCGTGGAGGTGTAAAAGATGAGTATGATACACACTTATATTGCAGCAATATCTTTTAGTTCGGCTCTTATAGTCACCCACATGTTTTTTGGATTATGTACTTGTTGGTACTTGAAAGGAAGAGTTGAAGGTGTACATGTGCATGGAAGTTGTATGTGTAAATAGCAAACTATAAATAGGTTCATTATACATCGACACATGCACATGTGTTTGTCAATATGTATCATGTTGTTTATCGACTTGTGTCGATTGTGTTGCACACTTTTTACATTGATTTTGTGTCAATTGTGTAGCACATTTTATGATGACTTGTTGTTGATGTCGCATGTTGCATGACTTATGTTTGAGCCACCTTGGATCATCGATCAAGGCACTGATGTTCAGATTCCTTCTACAAATTTCTCACCAGAAATTTTCTGAGTGAGTGCAAGAAAGCCAGCTCTTGACAAGAGGACAAGCATTGAGGAAGGGAAGTGTGAATTTCTTTCTAGTTGTGGTTCAAAGTTATTAGCCATACAGGGCAAGTGTTTGGAGGCTGAAGAGAAGAGGGTTTAGTTCTCTCATTTGCTGTATAGATTAGTTTCAGTATTCCAGAGAGCTTTTGGGGTCCAAAAGCTTCTCATTTGGGAGGTGTGATCAGTACTGGATCAAGGACATAAGGATTAGCTTAAAATTCAAAGTTACAGGATTGGGTTGAAACTAATATGGTTGCATAGGTCTCATCTTCCTGATTTCAATGCCATAAACAGTTCAAAAAACAAACATCGTATGAAGAAGTTATTGCATTTTGAATGCCGAGTGGGTCTGGCGAAGCATGGAGGGGCCAGCCCTCCTCCCATGGAACCTCATCATATGACCTGTGTGGGAGCTTAATTTTAAGAGCGCTTAAGGAGCCTAATCTCAGGTTTAATATTTAATTAAGCTTCAGTTGAGTGGAGTTTAATATGGCAGAGATTCTAGAGGCGCTCCCAAATTTAGGTGGAGTTCCAAGTTTAGTGGAGTTAACTAGCAGTTGCCCCACATTTAGTGGAGGAAATTATAAATGTTGTTTTGGTCATAACTCTCTCATTATTGAACCAAATTGGATGAAATTTTAGTCAATTTTGGGTATCTTAGACCTCCTGAGAACTTTTGGATATATTTCAGGTTGAATGGAGGTGATCTTCAGCATCTTTTTCTTTAGGGAAGATGAAGGAGCCATCAGGGCCACCATGAGACAAATTCAGTTTGATGCTTAACCAGGGGAGTTAGAGTCCTTTTCCAGAGTTCCAATAGTCTAAATTGAATATTTTAGATGTTCTGAATCTGATGAGATGGTTTTCAGATCTTGTATTGAATGTTTGAAGGCCGAAAAGCTTTAGTAAAGTTCCAGAGGTAATTAGTGCCATCTTTTGCAAGAAGTAGTGCAGGGCTTAGAAAGAGTTGTTTGAGACCATTTGTAGTGAAAAAGTGGTCATTATTGACTGAAAACATCATTATAAATCTATTTATAGAGGTTTTAGAAAGTTTTAAGGACTTCTAGAGGTTGAAAACTCAGTAGATAAGTTTTCATGGACCCGAGTGCCAGGGGTGTCGATAGGTGATTGAGGCAAAACCGAAGCAGCCAGAGGCCAGTTTTGATGAATGAAAACTCTATATTGACTATTTAATTCATTTTGGAACTAATGGAAGTTGTTTCATAACATTTTAAGAATTTTTAGAGTTCAAAAAGCTGATTTGAAGTTCTGGGCAACCCTGGGCAAACTGTGGAGGATAGCCTATTTGGGGAATGCAGTGCTCAATTCGAGAAATTTATCAATTGATAGTTGATGTATGATGTATATTGGATAAAAAAGGAGTGATTTCAGTGACAGAAATAGTATTATGAGGGATTTTTTTCCATTTAGAAGCTCGGAGTAGCTTAGTGCATTGACAGAAGGAATCGTGTCAACAAGAGCCTAAAGATGTTTACAAAGTTTGGACAACCGATTGAGGGATATTTATGGTATTTTCAGTCCTTTGGATCATTTTTTTATTCATTGGAATTAATTATTTACTTGTAAAAAAAAATTACCATAATCCCAAAGAGCTAAGTCATGATGACAAAGCTCAAAGGAGACGTAGCCCACGAGATTTCGGGTGAAATCCTAGATTAAAATTGTTGTTGTGTTTGAATGATTATTTTCTGAATTATGTTGTTGTCATACATGTTAAATTACAACAAGAAAAAATGAATTTAAGACACATAAATAGTAAAATTCATACACCACTTTCCAGTAAATAATTCCGAAAAATTGTCAAGAACAAGCTAGATCATTTTTAATTTAAACTAAGTGGTAGGTTCTTGAAATACATACAAGTTATCCAGACCATTTTAAAATCAGTAGCTAGCATACACATACTTCATATGTGTACTAATAACACTAATAAGGATCTATCACAACAACCAAACTCACAATATGTAAGCTAATAAATTAGCATCGGATAATAGGATCAAGAAGTGTCCATTACATACAACTCTCCTTCAGAAAACTTCATCCAAAAATTAGAGTCAAGCCAATACAAACAAAGAAGTAATAAGGAATTATGACATAATTAAAAAAAATAAAAAGGTTTAGTAACCAGAAATTAAGTAAATTAATATGAATATATCACCCTTCATAGGGAATGATAGCTAAAATCTATCCTCACATCCTCCCTAACCCACTTAAACTCGCATCCTATTTGTCCTCTGCTGCAATATACTATGTCATTGGCTATTATTATCTAACCACAAATAGAAAAAATAAAGGTTGAAGTTTGTTGTAACTATTTTTACTCATTCAAACTATTTTTGAAATTTTATATTCTTCAAATAAAATAAAATGATGAAAAATAGTTAAATTTATGCACTTTGTAATAAATCAGGCATAGCCTTATAAATATCTATTTAATTAAATCCCCGATGCAAATAAAATTTGGTTAATTATATTTATTTTAACTAAATTCCTTTGATCATTATCGTTTGTGCAAGATTCAACAATCCTCGTTCTTGCTGCCGATTTCAACGCATATGAATCAATTGCAAGACCCCCCGTATTCCCAGTGTTTAATGATTGAGTGGGTGTGAAAAGTTGTTTCATGGAAATCACGTAAGATTACGTGGTAGAAGTTAATCAATTACGGGAAATCCCCCTCTTACAAACCACGTACCACCACTCTCCCCTCTCGCAAATTGCATCCACTATCATTACCACCAATTTTTCCTTCTGCCAACATTCCCGCCAAATAAACCCTCAATATATCGCCTCAATAAATTAATGGTTTGACTTTTTAACTGTTAAATCACTCTCATCCCTATATTTATTTGTGGACGTGCCAAGCCTTAATTCTAACAAAGACTATATAATTTATTTTATAAACTCAATTACTCACCATCCCATATCATTTCCACATTTCAACGATGTCTGAAGAATTTCCCAATGACAACAAACCTTCAAATTTCAGCGGATAACCACTTTTATCAGTCCACATCTCACCATGTATTTTATTTAAAAATTTCTTTGTTATCTTTACTTTTAGAAAGACCAACCTGAAGGGTAAATCCAAAGTTTCTATATAAAACCCAATGTTTTTCCTCGTTCCTGATATAGATGAATTTCCCATCGTAGACACTCGTTTTAAAATCATAGAAACCAACTATGAATTTGCCCTGTATGAGCTACACAGTTGGGAATTTTAGATGTTTGAATATGTGAGTGATGAATTTAGTTTCTAAGAATCCATGGTATCCCAATTCATTTCCCTCAGACTCGTCATTTCCCTAAATTCATTACCTGGTGTAAATTTTATTACCTACCAAGTCAAAGAGCCATAATTTCTCGAAATAATGAAATTATGTTTTTCAAAACCCAGAATAAATTTTTGAGGCCTTGCAGATAAACCCTAAAATTTCCCTTCATGCATTTTTAGTTGATTCCCTGATGGAAATTGATCAAAAACTCACTTTTCAGCATCAAACCGATATTTTTGAATCATTTTTACTTGAAGGATCGAATTTTCCTCGAAATAATCCACCATATTCTTCAACAATATTTCCATAAATGTCCAGACATGTTATTTCTATGATTTTTTTCTCTTAGGCTACCAAATTGATCAGTGGGTTGACGAGGTAATGCAAGTTTTTTTTTTTTTTCAGTATCTTAACCTAGTAAAAATCCCTCGATCCTTTTCAATTTTAGCCAGTTTATTTCAGATGTCATCCATGAACAGTTTCTAAAATTCAGTGTTGAGGGATATTTCAAGTATCAATCAATATTGGTATATTTATTTTTATATCATCAGCTTGAAAGATTCAAAATTGCACTTCAAAAGTTTGATTCACAATGTCATAATCTTTAATCCACTAGAATTCATTGGTTAGAAGAAATTCAGAAGAGTATTATTTTAGTGATTTTGTAGATTAGTTTTATATTTTTAATTTTGTCTCCTTGGTAGTGATTCAGCTCCAAGAGTATCAACAGAAATTAAAATAATTTTACATGTCAATGAGTTAAGACTGGGAGATTGGTACCTATATAAATTTTTTACAGAAATCATAGTTTATGGTTGTGGATTTCCACCATATAAACTGCCAATATTTTTTCCCATGAGAATTTTTTCTCCATAATTCATAAGACAAAGGATGAATCTGGATGAAATTATTTTTGTATCTAGGAAGAAAAATACCCAATTCAAGTTAAAAAATCAAGTTGGTCCATTCATAGTATACACCAGAGCAACAGATAAGGAGGTTGAGAATTTATTGAGACAAATGAAATTCAAGTTAAGTTTCAGTTGGCCTTACGACTCTCTGGGAGTAATTTCATTCATTAGAATTGAACAGAAGTCAACTCCCTATACTCATATATCAAAACCAGAAATTGAATAGTATGAAAATCAAGAAGTATGGGAGTGATCAGATTTGGATCAAGGACCTAAGTGATAGCTCAAAATTCAAAGTGTTCATAAGTGTACCAAACCTAAGTGACCTGATAGATCTCGTCTTCCTGATTCCATCACTGTGAACGGTTCGAAAAACCGACACCGTATGAAGAAGTTATCGTGATTTGAAAAGTTTAGTAAACTGTAATTTTTGGCCTTTGACCAAGTTTGACTAAGTTTTTTGGAAATTCAAAAAAAAAAATATTCCAGGGAATATTCTTGCAATATTCCTCAAAATATTCCTCGAAATATTCCCTTCTAGGCCAATTTCAGAAGGACAAGTGGTGCAATCCAATTGGGTGTATGGTCTACGAAGGACTAATTATAGGGCGACACATGGCCAACCCTGAGGCTGCCACATGTCCCCTGCGTGGTGGTGTAAAATTTGTTTGGGTCTCCACAGAATTCGAATAGTGGACCTCATTTTGGCTAGCCTTCCTATGTGCCAATGCGCCACACAATATTTCTTACATGGTATAGGACTTTGGTGCTATTTAAAGTTGGTTGCATGCACAATTGGGGGTCTGGAGGGGCCAGCCCCTCTCCATGTGGTCGTCGTACCATGACCCTCTGCCAAGGCTTAAATAACATAACCACCACCATTAAGTTTTGTTTATGGCCATTTAAATGCAGTTAAATGCTACGATTTGTGCAATTCCCGCCAACAGTTGCAGTAAGACAAACCGCTGGGTTTGGGGCATGTGCCCAACCCCAACCATAACATTTATTACAAAAAATTAAACTAGCGGTAAACTAAGAGTGCCACCAATTTTCATAAATTTTCCAAATTTAACTAGAGTTATGTGCAGTTCCTCCACATTTAGTGGAGCTTTTTAGGGGTCACTGGACAAATGGTTTTTAGGCTCTATCTTGAGCTAGATTCGAAAATTCTGAGAGTGCCAATAGTCGATTTCAACTATCTCAGAAATTATAGACTCATTGGATAGGGTTGCAGAGCCATCAAAGGACTTTTGAGTATTTTTTGGCTTCAGAGAAGTTCTAGGGGCCACTAGGGCCACCATGGGCCAGCAGTAGTTTAAGGCTTAGCTAGGGAAGCTAGAGGCTTTATTCAGAAATCCAATAGTCAAATTTGGATTTTTCAGAAATTATTGAGCTAATGGTGTGGTTTTGAGAGTCTATAGAGGAATTTTGAAATCCAAGATGCTTCAATGAAGTTCCAGGGGCCACTAGGGCCACTAAGTTCCAGTAGGGGAATGAGGCTTATCTAGAGCAACTAGTATCCATTCTCAGCAAAATAATAGTATATTTTGACTATTTTGATACTTCTGAATCCATTGATGGATTTTTTGGAAGATTTTTAGGACTTCTGAAATTTGATATGCTTCAGAGAAGTTTTCAGGGAACCTAGATCCAGGAGGTGCCACCAGGTGTTGGAGGCGTAACCAGAGCAACCAGAGGCTAATTTATGCAAGTGAATAGTCTATTACGACTATTTTTGACATTTTGAATCCAATTAAATGATTTTCAGAGCCATTTGAATACTTCTGAAGGTCGAAGAGCCATAGGGAAGTTTTGGGCAGCCTAGGGCCATTAGTGGATGGAGGCCTAGATTAGGAAGCCAGTGCTCATTTGGAGAAAATGAACAACCCATTTTGGGTTTTTGATATATGTTGGAGATATTAAAAAAGGTTTCAGGGACATTAAATGTATTCTGAGGGAGTTAATTCCAAATAGAAGCTCAGGGAAGCTTAAGGGCACCGACTCAAGGAGTCAAGTCTAAGGGAGCTGAGGTTCATCTTCAGAGAGATTTCAGCCATTACAGGGATATAAATGGTATTATAAACCCATTGTTTCAGTTCATATAACCTTTAGAGTTGATTTTTTAACTTGTAAAAGAAATTTTCCATACTAATCCCAAAGAGCCAAGTCAGTTGACAAAGGCTCAAGGAGATGTAGCCCACGATATTCAGGTGAACTCCTATATTAAATTTGATGTTATGTGTTCATGCTTATTTTATACATTATATGGTTGTTTCACATGTTTAATATCATCAAAAAAAAATGTTTTTAAAGCACTTTGATGCAGGGATTCTGCTAGAAAGCAGATCCTGGCATATAAGAAACTCACTAGATAATTAAGATCAAAAAATGTTCAATTCTTCTATAGAATAAATCCATAAAAAAAAAAAAATTCAGCTCAAATTTACACGAAGGCGGAAAGATCCATGCAAATCAACTCCATTAACCATATCAAAATTCTGTGGCCAAATATTACATTGGGCGGCCTCTGGCTCTTGGCCCTTCAAAACTCTCCTCACTCACTCAACTCCTCACTATCTCAGTTCTTCAACTATATTTTTTTCCTCACAAAAACACTCACATTTATACAAAAATAATGAATTTAATGCATTCATAAAATCTCTCCACCTAATCCTCAAATAAATCTAATTTAAATTCATTTTAGGTGTGGACTCAACAAAGTCCCATACATAGAATTCCTACTCCCTAAATTTGCTACCTAATTCTATTTTCTCTCATATCCTTTTAATTAATAAAATAATATATACAAAATCCTCACTTTTATAATTTCTCTCCTAATTTATTTAAAAATAACAATTAATAAATAAAACAATTAAAATGTCACACCCCCCTTATTACATAATTTAAAAAATGAAAATTGGCCTTGATGCTCCTGCTTCAGACTCCCAAGGTTGAAATTAATGATGATCGCCTGATCATGTGTTCGGATATGTGTCTGCCTATATCCCATATCTTATGCTACAACTTCCCACTTGTCGTTGCTTCTTTCTATTGTTCTTCTCTAGGTCTCCACACTTTATGCTGCATTGCCCCACTAGCTATGCTTTCACAATCTTTTGTTGTCTTTCTCTTGCTGCTTCTTCTTTGTTTTACTGTTGCTGGCTTCTTCTGGGATACTTTCATCATAATCCACCTCATCAGTTAAATTTCTCTGCTAATATATTTTCTACAGCATATGCAATAAAACCTGTACTCACAAAAAAATTGTTAGAATAAAAAACGTAAGGCTTAAGTGCCTCTTCCGCTGCTGGAAACATTTCAGTATGCTGCTTTAAAATTTCTTCTTTCATCAGCACATCAGTATGCTAACTTAAATCCTCCATGAGACTATCAGCTAGTCCCTCCTCCACATTATCTATTTGAAAAATGTTTCCCTATCCTGTGTCTTTCAGTAACTTTCCCTGAACATAGATCCTCTGCTTTTCTAACTCTCTTCTCTGAAGATCTAACTATTTTTATAACTTAACAATCTCAACTAGAGTAGAACTTAGAAATTTTACACAACTTTCCATACCTTCATTTTCTGTTGACCAATCATCAGATGGTCCTTCTTCCCCCGCTTCAATATTATGCTAAATATTTCCATAAGACCCCTCTGTCTTAATTTCTTCCTGAGATCTTGCTATCTCAGCATCATTCTAAACAAATTTCAGATTCAACTCTTCTTCTTTAACAAAATTCAAAGTTTGTTCAACACCCTGTGATATACCTTCCATCACACACAAATCATTATTCTTAAAAACATAAGACCTTGTGATCTCAATGGATGCTTCAGTCGACATCTCTCTTTTCTATTGTGAATCCTTCATTTGATTCAGTTCTTCTGTAGATTTCCCTTCTGTCTCATCACTACTTCCATTCTCCCTCTGGAAATATTCGTGAATTTTCCTGGTTTCAGCATCATTACATTGTAAAATTTTGTCAGCAATCCCATTAAACAAATACACTTGTTTACCTCCTTGGAATTTTCCTTCAACATTTCCACTTTGTTCCGGTTCCATAACAGCTTAGACTTGATGTCTTACCCCAAATAAGAAGTCATTTATGATTTCTTCCTGTTGTAACCAATCAACACATTCCTTCTCTGAAAGGAATTCTCTACCATAATTTTCCTCAAGAATTTCATTCTCCTTTGTGATAGTTCCATCACACTATTCATCGTCTTTCGCACATCCTGCAAACATACATAAACTATGAGAAAAATTGCAAGGCTTCATAGGCTCACCTGCTTCTCTTACGAACACATCTTCATGATATCTTCCTCACTGATCTCTTCACCCAGAATTTCGCCATGTTCCAGGCCACAAATGGAAACATCCATTTTTAACTCAGCCTCTCTGATTTCTTCACAACTCAACATCTGCTCAAGCTTCCTCAGCTCCTCCATCAACTGTATGTTTACCTACTTTTCCCTCTTTGCTTGTAGCTTCTGCCACTTCACCTTCTTTCTCATGGTCCAACCATGTGTCTGGTTTCTCACATTTTCCTGCAACAACTCCATTAAAAATTCAAGGTGAATTGTTATCTCGACCTTCTCCCGCTCGTACTCTTCATCAGATCTCCGAAAATGACTATCAACAGTCATCTTCTCCTCCTTTGTGAACTGAATCTGTTCATCTGTGGACTTCATTTAATCCACTTCCCTACTATCCTCACACTTGTCATTCATCAATATGCAACTTCTCCTCCTAGGTTTGGTTTCTCTTTTTCCTGGAACCAATCCCTAGCAACCTTTTTGCTACAATTTGCTGCAAGCAACACCTTAGCATGCATGTGTTACAATGAACAATTCTTTGGGTGTCAGGCTCCACCGATCATGCACCCAATTTCATTCAGACTTTGTATTTATCGTACGACTCTTTGACTTCAGACTTGGACCAAGTTTTCATCTTGGATGAAAATGCTCAATCTCGACTCAAAACTATCCAAACTTCATTTGACTCTAACACATGTTTTCACTTCAATACTCAAACCAAAATTATGACAATGGATGTTTCAAGTTATACAATCTTCACTTTCTTTCATAATTAATTCTTTAAGAAAAATCATCAATTTTCCTTATCATTCCACATGATATTGAAGTCTTTAGTCAATTGCAATTCAAGTGTTCCAATATTTATTTAAGCTGAAAACAAATAAACCATTCCATCTTTAATGTTCAAAAATATCTTCCTGAAGTATCATACCTCATGCTTTTGTTAAGGTTATTAGTAAAAATTTCTTCCTGCAACCTCAACCCTCTGATTTCCATTCCTCTGTGCCATCTTTGTCACTATCAATACTTGCACGCTCACAAGTTTTCATCTTTAATGCAAACATTTCCTTGCACTTATATACACCATGCAACATCAATTCACATCTCTTACCTGTGTACAAAGAATAAGCAACTTCTTCCATGAATGATGTACATTCGTACATTGTTTCATTCTGAATATTCCCTCCTTAAATGCCATCACATGATGGTAAAACAAAGGTTTACAACATCAAGCAATATCCAATCACCAATCAAAAGAATTCTTCTCTTTCCATTACATGCTTGTCAAAATAACTTAACCAAACTGTGAAGAATCCCACTTGATAGTAGCCCAAAGGGCTGAAAACCCACATCCACACTCTGATGCTATGCATATAAAAATGTAATTCCAGTTTCATGCCATGTAAATCCACTCCCTGACAAACTTACAAATCTGCGAAAGCTAAAAAAATCCTTTTGAGGCCTAATGCTTTGGCATTTGTAAAGAAAGGTAATCTTCATCATAGTATAATATTAATATTATACCCCTTTAACAAAATCGAACTTCAAACTTGCAATATTAACCATTTAATCTCAAGCTTGAAATTTAAGCAAATAACTTGATGAACAAAAGCTTAAAAATGTTGGGTTTGTTTTAATTGGTCCATGCATCCATTTTCTAGCAAACAGCTTCCAAAACTAAAAAAAATTCAATTTGTTCAGGATGCTGTTTCATACCTTTTCTAGTGTTGTTACTCAACTGCAAAGTCGCACTTCAAAGTCGCATCTTCAAACTGAAATCCACCTCTGCGTTAAAACTGATTCAAAACAGCATTCCGGCAAATAGAAGATACTTCCTTTGCATGAAGACTGAATCAACAATTTTCATTCCAACAAAACAAAATGAATCGACTGCAATTTCATCAATGCTATGATATGAATTAGCACAGCAGACTTTGATTCCTAATCGATGCTATTTAACAACCATAGTTCAACACTGATTCATTATTGTTGCAATGAGTCTCAATGGAATTCGATTCCAGCAAAGATATGTTTTAATACATCTTCAAAATTCAGAGAATTAATTCACTGTTTCAAAGGAAATTTCACTCCTGCATTAAGACTCTAGTTCATTAGTAGCAGAGATTCTTTTTTTGGCAACTTTTCAAGCCAGAATCGTATCAATTCTTGCCAATCGAACCCCACAGCTCTATACAAACTCTTATCGATCTCAGCACTGCAATTCAACAGAAATTTAAGTTTTCTACGTTCTCATGTCCGCTGGCAAATATAACTACGCGGCTTCCACTACAATTCTCGTTCACTTTCAGCTCTGCACTTAACGTTGCAACACAAACTCATGCTAACGCTGCAATTTGGCATCGACTATTTCATTACAACTTACAATCAGTCCAGCAAACCATCGAACACAGACTCTAACATGTGTTACTTTGGATTTTTATCTTCATTCGCAGCTTCCTCACGCTGTCTTTGAGAATTTGTGCCACTGCTTAATGCTTATCATTACAATTTTTTGACACACTCAACGTCGTTTAGTGCTCACACTAACTGTTGACTCAAGTCTCATAAGCGTAAGCCATAAACGCAGCTCTTCAATACATAACTCAGCTATTCACGAAAACAACCCAATGTTGTGTTCTGCTCCTATGTGCGCTCATTCGCAGAGATAACAAGGCCATGGATCTATGCCCACGAATCCACACGATAATGGTAATGTGTATTTCCACAATAATGCTTACCACATTTTGAACTTGCACCCTTCTTCCACAATTTATCGATAACAAGACCAGAACTTGAATTGAAGATTCAATTCCACTGCCAAGTCTTCAATGTTCAACTCAGCAACACTGTCTTCTACACACTGCGCCTTTGTCATTTGATTCAAACCAAATTTAAAATGTTGGTTCATTCTCAAAAGGATATAACCTCATCGATCTCTTATTGAACCTCCAAGATTGTGTCTATACACGGCCAACACAAAACTCAACTATCACTGATCCTCATGCGTATTTTCCATACGGCTTAGACCACCCGCAACGCAATTTTGACCTGTAATATCATTCAATATTTGACATATATCAATGGATCAAAACATCATAAAAATTCTAGCTTGCGGCTCCTCAAACAACATCAATTTGGAATGATGTTTTCCCTTTCATAAAAGCCTCTATCGAATCTCATTTCGTTGTGATATATTAAAATGGCATTCAAAATTAATACAGAGTACGTATAACCAGCAATTTCAAAAAGAATCGAATTCTTCAAATACGATGCCATGGATCGGTCTAATCCGATGCCAACTCAAACAAAATCTTAACGTACTTACAGAGCCAAATATACATTAAGTAACATACACCCCGCACACATTTCATATTCATATATAGTTATAGACTCAAAGCGCCACAAAATTTTACACAACTCAATCAACTCTTTCTCAGGCTCTGATACCAAAATGATGCAGGGATTCTGCTAGAAAGCAGATCCTGGCATATAAGAAACTCACTGGACAATCAAGATCAAAAAATGTTCAATTCTTCTATAGAATAAATCCATAAAAAAAAAAAATTCAGCTCAAATTTACATGAAGGCGGAAAGAGCCATGCAAATCAACTCCATTAACTATATCAAAATTATGTGGCCAAATATTACATTGGGCAGCCTCTGGCTCTTGGCACTTCAAACCTCTCCTCACTCACTCAACTCCTCACTATCTCAGTTCTTCAACTATATTTTTTTTCCTCACAAAAACACTCACATTTATAGACAAATAATGAAATTAATTCATTCCAAAAATCTCTCCACCTAATCCTTAACTAAATCTAATTTAAATTCATTTTAAGTGTGGACTCAACAAAGTCCCATACATAGAATTCCTACTTCCTAAATTTTCTACCTAATTCTATTTTCTCTCATATCCTTTTAATTAATAAAAGAATGTATACAAAATCCTCACTTTTATAATTTCTCTCCTAATTTATTTAAAAATAACAATTAATAAATAAAACAATTAAAATGTCACACCCCCCTTATTACATAATTGAAAAAATGAAAATTGGCCTTGATGCTCCTGCATCACACTTAATCAATTTAAAAACATACACCTTTTTTCAAGTATAAAATTATGCACAATCATGTATAAGCACGATAATTTATTTGTTTAACTGAGTGGGAGGTGCTTGTGCATATGCATTTCAAGTTATCCACAAATTTTCATATCAGGGAGGAAAATACTTTGCAAGAGGTTGAAGAGAAAATTTCTAGTCAAATGGCCCTAGAGACTCCAATATTGAAAGAAAAAGAGTTAAAGAGACCAAGTGAGAGTATTTCCCCTATAGGTCAGGTTCTAAATCAATAGGATTTAAATTTTTCAAAAGGAGAAAGACAATGAATACAAAATAAGAATCATCAGAGGTCATAAATCCAGAAGTATCTACTACAATTGTGTTATCAAGCAATCATGTGCTTTATTTACAACAAACTAAAACAATTCTTGATTCACCTTCTACCCCAAGTTCTTCAGTCCAAGAAATTATGTTCACTAGATTCAAATAAATAAAGAACAAGAATGATGCACTAAATAATTCTATCTATTCTGATTTTAGGAAGAAATCTTCTACCACCAAAACCATATTATTTTTTGTGCTAGACCCTGATATAGGACAATTTAAATCAACATTTCTTGATCCAAAGGTGTCATTCTTAAAATTGCAGAGGATTACAAAAAATTGGTATTTTCTTTTGATACAAATTAGATTCAACCCATAGATAATATTAATCTACACAAACCAACTGGTGAGATGATTTATTCTTCCTTGACAAGTTCTACCATGGCGGCTTCAAAGCTGCAAGATTCTCTAAACAATATCCATTATGAACTTAAACTAGAGAATATGTCTTCCTTAGTTAAACATACAAATATAAAAGGGTTAGAATATTTGTTAATCAAATTAGGATTAGATCTCAGTGATGTTAATGACGCTGAAGAAATTATTAAGAGCAAGAATGCAGATGTTCAAGCATTAATAAAGTAGCTGAAATTACCAACAACAGAGCATCCTCAAGCTCAGGAAGTGGGGAAATTAGAGAAAGAAAAGAAAAATATAGTGTGTATGAGCAATACATTCATATTCAAAATATGGAAGTAGATATGGAAAAACTCCTGAAAAATGAAGAACAACAAATTAGTGTAGGAATTTCATATTACACACAAAACCAACCAACCAAGAAACCACTAAAAAGTTGTCAAAAGCTATGGGAGATATATCATTAAGGAATTTTGAAATAGAGAAACTAAAGGCATCACTGAAAATAATGGAAGACAATAAACTTAAGGCGTATAATGCATACATCTCAAAATTACAACAATATTTCAAGCTAAATAAACAACTTGAAAAGTATACAGATGAATAAACAAGTGCACAAACATTATCAGAAGCCAAAGAGAAAATGTGAATTGGTATCAATTAAATCATTTCAGAATTGTGGACATCTATTGAAGTTATGTTTGAACAAGAACAATTGGCATATAAATAAAAATATTCCATCGCAAAGATCAAGGAAGAACTAGACGACAAACTAGGAAAGGTAACAAGGATCATTAAAGTGTTAAACTCAAAATTTAAAGATGAGCACGAAGACAGTGTTATAGCATCATTTCCCACCCTTGTATACTTGATGCTCTGAGTGATGGCCATGGGAAACTATTTCCCTTAAGACTTGGTCCTTTTTCTAAAAAACATTATTTTAAATTCCATATGTGACTTTGTTGTCTAAAAATCACATACACATGCAGGTACATTTATACCTAACCCGCTTATATAATTTGAAATATGAAAAAATATAAAAATCCCTATTTTATGTGTGGGGTTTATGGGTTACACCAGAAGCTTACCTACAAGAGCCCATGCCCTAAATGTATCCCAACTGAAACCACTGTTTTGGGGTGGTATAAATACACCTCATGGCAAGGCCTAAAAGGAGGGAGAAAAATATATGATATTGATATTATAGCAAACTAGTCCCTAATGAAGTCTAATTTATCCTTGTGCCTCATGCACTCCCAAGTATAGGAAACCCTTTGTTCCTCATACAGATTTTCATCTCCTTTATGATGAAATCTATGTGTGTGCATTTGGAAGAGGATTTTTGAGGCTTGGGTTGGACGGATCTAAAGGACAGTTTTGCTTGGAGTCATGGCTGAATCAGGTGGTATTCTTCCACATTTATTTGCAAACATCAATAAAGAAGCTATGTATCATTCTTGATAGTTATGATCTTTATGCTTTAACCCATGTTATGATCCTATTATGAATGATTTCATGGTTTATACCTATATTCTTATATGATCTAACATTAATATCTTGAACATGCTTTGAACTACTCCTAGTATATATTCTTTTCTTGAATGAGTTGCAAGTTTTGAAGCATTGCAAGAAGCAGAGAGTTTTAACCCTACAGGATCTCCTTAAAAATTAAGACATACTGGTACTATCCCTTTATCCCACTTTAGTAGTTTAAGTATTAGGACTCCATCAAGGAGAAGACTCTTATCCTCCTCCATATCATTCGTGTACTTCTTCAGCAGATCTGGATCTGCAGGGAGAACTATGGTACTTATCACGAAAATCTCGAGATCATATTCATCTAGAAGGAATTTAATTGTCGCCTTCCAAATTACATAGTTGGAGGCTCCCTCCAACTGGTCCTAATATCGAAGCCCATGAGCTACCATGGCCATCAAAAAAATTCTGAATCTTCTCCATCTCCTTATCCTCTGCGTAGCGCTGGACTAGCTTACGCACTCCTTGCTAGAGATGGTAAATCAGCCACCTAGATCTACTGCTCATATCTCAAAAAATAGAATTCCCCAACTAGGAACTCCCCGAGGAAGAAAATTCCTTCACTGTGCTTCTTTTATTTCTTCTGATGTCTTTCTTCCCAACTGATCTGAATTGGAAGTATTTGTTATGCTATGCAAAGTATCCAAATAGATATAATAATGTGTGCAATAGGTTCTCCTTAAATTGTAGGTTAAACAAATCTTTCTGGCTCTGTTATTCAGGTTTCTGTGTGAGGATTGATTAAGTTTTTTAATTATTTAACATAGTACAATAGAAATGAAAAGTAAATAAACCTCACAAGCACATTACACAGCAAATTTTTGATGCAGTTCACCCCTCCTGGGCTACATCTGTCGGTCCAAATATCCCCTATGGCATGTTCTTATTGTATTAATTTTCTCAAATTTTTTGTACAAGTGAAAATAAGCCTCAATAGGAAAAACCAAATGTAAATTCAGCTTCAGAAGATACGAAATATCCATAAATGGCTTTTTGTTTACACTAAATAGATAAAGAGAGCCCAATACACTACCTTCTCCATGATGGCCCTGATGTCTCCTTAAAAGTCCTCGAAGAAAACACCATTGTAGATGACCTCTGTTCGACCATAAAACTATTCCAAACTGCTCAGAAGCTCGAAAATACCCAAAATTGACTAATTTTGCACTCAATTTGGTTAAATAATGAGGGATTTATGGCTTTTCCAAAAACAATGCCCAATGTCCCCCAAAAACCCCACTAAATGTCGAGGAACTATTATTTAAGTGCCAAATTTGGTTAAATCCGTCCAAAAATGGCATGCTCCTCCCAAACCAGTGGAATCCGAAACTGTGGCATTTAATTTTTACGTGGGGCGGTCACATGGTGACTGTCGCCTATACCTCTGACATAACCACGACCTTAACGTTTTAAATAACCGTTTACATTTAAATTTTTGTAGTGGATGGCCACATGAGCTGTGGAACTACCGGATAATGTAACCATTTAAACCTTGGCATTAACATTATTTGAGAAACATGGCCACATGCACGCATTTAACCACTGTCGTGACCGCTGGAAGGTTGGCTCCTAGTCACCAGCGAGTGGTCTTATGGAATGAGGGGGTTAGCCCCCTTTTTCTGCCAACTCAAATATTTTCAAAGTTCATAATAATCCACTACCATCACATAGTTAAGAACTAATGTGTGGTGTAGCGGTAAGGCTTGTGCACGTGGGCGAGCAGGTCCCGCGATCGATTCCTGTGACTTGCAAAAATTTTACCACGCCATATCTCCTCCACCCTGGGGCCACGTGGCGGCCTTCGGGCTTGCCACGTGGCACCCATTAATTGGCAAAATTCCAAAAATTCAATCCATTAACAAATCCAGTGCTGCCACTTGTCAACTTATAATTCAACCATATGGAATATTCTAGGGAATATTATTTTTTTAATTTTTCCAAATTTTAAAGTCAAACTTGGTCAATTGAATTTTGGAGTTTACTAGACGTTTTCAAACATCAATAACTTTTGCATAAGACCTCGGTTTTGAGAACCATTCATGGTGCCAAAATCACAATGACGAGACCTTTTTGTTCGTTCAGATTGCAACCTCTTCTGAGCACTTTAACTTTTGAGCATTTTTCATAACTTGGACATGATCTCCTGATCACACCTCCCCAATGGGAAGCTTTTGGACCCCAAAAGCTCTCTGGACTACTGAACCTAAATATGAGGAGACTGAATCTCCACTCTTCCAATATTGATCCACTGAAATCTCCCTGATTTTATTAACTGAAGCTTCTCATAAAACGATAAATTTTTCCTTGAATATGTTGACCGATTGTTGCTAACTTTGACTTTTTCATGCTACAAATTATCAAAACTTGTATAACATCAACTAAAATACACAGTAAACATATTTTTCCTACATTTTTCTATCTTCAAAGGAAACTGAAAATTACATTCACCTTGCAACCTGTCCTTATGGCGATTTTTTGCTGAATAAGCCTTGTACTTGTGTCGATTCTCGACCAAGTTTTCTCGCCATAGTACCCTGCCATTCTAAAACCAGCAATGATCATTGCTGAACTTTCTACCCTCTCTTCTTGGATGCTTTACCCTCTCTTGGATCCTTGCACCTCCTTGCACTGACACTTTTTTTTCTACACCGATCGACACCAAAGACGATTGCTGCAACACCTTGTCATCTTCTTTCAAAGACAACCTACTTTCAAATTTAAACAACTGATTATTTACATCAGTATAAGCATGAAAAGGATTATGTACAAATTCTTTTTTCTTAATCATCAATAAAGTGAAATTTTGACTTGCATTGACAAGCCTTTTCGACTACCCAACATTCACTAAAGAAGCGTCCAACTTTTTGTGATGTGCTCTCACAATGTACTCCTTGCCATCCTTGAATAAATGGTACTTGTTCTCATGGTGATGAAAGATATCTTTCCAGTCATACAAATAAGGACTTCCCAACACCACACCTGTAATATCAAGTGGAACAGCATCTAATTCAACCATGTCAATAAAATGTGTTGTTATGGCAAAGCGCAACATGCACTTCCTTGAAACCTGTAAATTTTCATCCTTACAAATCCAACCAAGTGGATATGGCCTTGGATGTTGAATGGTCTCAAGATTCATCTTCTTGACTAAGTCTTCAAAAATAAGGTTCACTTGTGACCCACTGTCAAATAGTGTGTCCATCTTTGTGTGTTTGGAAATGATCCTCACATGAAACAAGTCAATTCTCTTCTCTTCACTTGGAGCTTCTATGTGACATTTTAAGATACTAGAACTGGGTTTAGTTTCATTTATGTACAATCTCTTTCCCCTTCAAGTTTTTTAGTGTCATAGCTATGCTTTTTCTTTCATCTCCCAATTCATATCCTAGATCTTGTTTAGCTATTGCAACTATCTTGCCTTTTTCCTTGGCTTTATCTTTGGTTTTAAATCTTTCTGGTTTCATCTCCGGATAAAGTTTCCAACAATGGTCCTCATCATGGCTTGTTTTGGAACAATTTTTGCATAAAAAATTTCCCTTCCCTTTCCTAGAATATGCATTTCTCTTTTTTCTCCCTTTGCCTTTAAACTCACTTTCCTCATTTCCATCAAAATATTATTTACCCCTTGCTTCTAAATGTGTGGCTTGAACAAAAACCTCATCTAATCTTGTAGGATTAAACATGAGAATGGTATGCCTTAGGTAAGTATTCAAACCTCCTATATACTTGAGTAAATTTTATTGGCTATGCAAATAAATTCCTAGTAAAATAGCTCTTCATCTAAATTCTTGAGTATAAAATTGAAATTTTTTTATTTTTAATTGTTTAAAATTTTGCCAATCCATTATGGCTTTCTACGTGTGAGCTAATGGATAAAACTATTGTTTAATTGCAGAAATGAAATCAGACCATGATAAGATAATCGTACCATATTTTTTGATCTCTTCTCTTGTCTTGGCCTCCCACCAAACAAGAGCTGCACCTTCCATTCTCAAAGAAGCTAGCTGAATTTTAGTTTCATCATCATGAAAATTTTGGATTCTCAAGTAGACCTCTAATTTCCTAATCCAATTATCTAAATTTTCTGCATTTACTTCACCATCAAACTTTGGCAATTCAAACTTAACATCAATTTTAAGAAAAGGAATTTTACCCGTGTTCTTGACTTTGTGAGTATGATGCACTGGAGAGGATGTAGAGGTAGGCAATGATGAAGATGAATATGAGGGTGATGATGGTGACTTTCCACTGTCTCCATTTCCTCCATTACCCTTCTTGGATTTATCCTCATCATTATGGCCTCCTGACAATCCTTCTCCTTCCTTGTGAATTTTGGATCCTTATCCTTCAAGCCTTTCATTCCTTTCTTGATAAAGGACTCTCACAATTTCTATCAAATCAAGAATTCTTTTCTAAACACCCTTTCTTCCTCTTTGGGATAAATTTCTTCATGGATTTCTCCTTCCCTTGAAGAAATGCTTATGGCTTCTTTTGATTCTCTTGGAGGTGAAATTCAAGGTGGAGATAATGGCACTCTTGCCCTCCTTGGTTGAGGATTAATTTGGGCTCTCACCAATTGACCTTCTCCTCTCTTGAGCTTAAGCCTAGTAAGCATCAAAAACCTTGCAAACAGTTAAACAAACCTTTGCACAAAGACAATACAGAGAGAAAAACTTTAGCTCTCTTAATGCTCAAATACTAAGCTCTTATACCAACCTAATCTGAATTGGAAGTATTTGTTACACTATGCAAAGTATCCAAACAGATATAATAATGTGTGCAATAGGTTCTCCTTAAATTATACGTTAAAAAAATCTTTCTGGCTTTATTATTCAAGTTTCTGTGTGAGGATTGATTAATTTTTTAAATTGTTTAACATAGTAAAACAGAAATGAACAATAAATAAACCTCACAAGCACATTACATAGCAAATTTTTGACGCAGTTCACCCCTCATGGGCTACATCTTCCGGTCCAAAGCTCCCCAATGGCATGTCCTTGTTGTATTAATTTTCTCAAATGTGTGTAAAAGTGAAAATAAGCCTCAATAGGAAAAACCAACTATAAATGTAGCTTCAGAAGATATGAAATAGCCATAAATGGCTTTTCATTTACACTAAACAGATAAAGAGAGCCCAATACACTACCTTCTCCATGATGGCCCTGATGGCTCCTTAAACTTCCTCGAAGAAAAAACTACTATATAAGACCTTTTTTCGACCTGAAACCTATTCCAAACTTCTCAGAACCTCAAAAATACCCAAAATTGACTATTTTTTCACTCAATTTGGTTCAATAATGAGGGAACTATGGCTTTTCCAAAAACATTGCCCAATGTCCCCCCAAAACCCCACTAAATGTGGAGAAACTATTAGTTAAGTGCCAAATTTGGTTAAATCCGCCCAAAAATGGTGCGCCCTTCCCAAACTGGCGGAATATGAAACTATGGCATTTAATTTTTATGTGAGGTGGTCACATGGTGACCGCCGCCTATACCTTCGACATAACCATTGCCTTAACATTTTAAATAACCATTTACATTTAAATTTTTGCAGTGGTTGGCTGCATGGGCTATGAAACCGTCAAATAATGTAATTGTTTAAACAGTGGCATTAACTTTGTTTGAGAAATGGGGCCACATGCCCGCATATAACCGCCATCGTGACCGCTAGAAGGTTGGCTCCTGGTCACTGGCAGGTGGTCTTATGGAATGAGGGGGCTATCCCCCTTTTGCCACCAACTCAAATATTTTCAAAGTTCATAATAATCCACTGCCACCACATAGTTAAGAACTAACGTGTGGCATAGCGGTAAGGCTTGTGCACGCGGGCGGGCAGGTCCTATGATCGATTCCTGCGACTTGCAAAATTTTTACCACGGCATATCTCCTCCGGCTTGGGGCCACGTGGCAGCCTTCGGGCTTGCCACATGGCACCCTTTAATTCACCAAATTCCAAAACGTCAATCCATTAACCAATCTAGCGTTGCTACTTGTCAACTTATAATTTGACCATATGCAATATTCCAAGGAATATTCCCAAAATATTCCTTGGAATATTCATTTTTTAATTTTTCCAAATTTAAAATTCAAACTTGGTCAACTGAATTTTGGAGTTTACTAGATGATTTCAAACCTCAATAAATTTTTCATACAACCTCGGTTTTGAGAAATGTACACAGCGTCAGAGTCGCAGCGACGAGATATTTTCGGTCATCCAAATTGCAACCTCTTCTGAGCACTTTCATTTTTTAGCATTTTTCATAACTTAGACATGATCTCCTGATCACCAGCAAAACAAATTTTTTCTGCAGAAAATTGTGTCCCACCATCTCTACACTACTCCCTCTGCCATGATAAAAATTTTGATCAGGAAACCCTTCCTCTCTATCGACTCACTCAAAGAGATACTTTCCTCGAAAATTCAACCCATCCCTCCTAGTTTAGACTGTGCAATCCCTCTGGGGATTCGAAATACTACCTTCTACAAATATTCAGCATCCTACTCAGTGTTGGATCTACTCTTCTTGTCTCACCTACAACACTCTGTTACCATGTGAAAATTCCAAGTCCGGGATCCTACAGTAGCCAACTGAAGTTACTTCTCCTACTTGTTGTTACAATGAACAAGTTATTTACAGTGTTCTACTGAACATACTGAAGAAATTACTATTGCAGCCTTCACTTAATTAATTAAATTTGTGGAAACAAGAAATTGGGAAATAAAGAAATACATCACACAGGACATCATTGTTTTTGGACATACATCCCTAAAAAAACCCAATGCGGGAAAACTAGTGCAACAAATCTAAGGGTTTTATTATTAAGTAGCAGTTATTTCTAAATACAATCTCTGGATGCCTTGCTAGAAATCCAATACAAATAATATCACTTAGCAAAAGAAAAGATTTGAGATTACCTCACTCTACAAGTCCCAGTTGACTAGGTAGTTGAACTGACAAAACCCAGTACCCTCTACACTTCCTCTGCGTAGTAATTGCATAAGCCTACATGGGGACTCTGAAGAACTACTTCACCTCCTTTGTTGGATCGATCTGCTCTCAGGAAACATGATTCCAACTTTCCTGGCTCAAAATCCTGATCTCACAGCAAAATATCAGACTTATTCTCAAAATGTTGTGTTGCCTCTGCATATCTCCTTCGGGGCCCTGCGTCACCCTCTCTAGGAACTTCGCTATCCCCTCTGTGTATTTATCTACCTCTCTGATGGATATTCTTGGCCTCGGAGAAGATCCTCTAACCAAAAATACTTCTTCCCCTCTCTACGTGATAATATCTTGATCAAGGTTTTCCTTTGAGCATTGTTCACGTCAGAAAATTTGATCTCTTTATCTCTCGGTGTGTTTTTCCAAATGACCCTCAAGTATTCTTTATATTCTTCTCATTCAGACTTCAACGGATGAGATTTGATCTCCAACCAATGACTAAGACTACATTTTTACTTGATCTACTTTTTCTAGAAGTTACACCCACAATTTAGATTAATACCCTTTAATTATTTTAATTTCCTAAGTGTAGACTTAGTGTCTCATTAAAAATAATTAATTTAATAAATAAAACTATCTCTGGATGGAATTTACCCAAAATATTTTTGGGTTCTCTCGAATACATGTGTCTAAGCTTCTCCACAAAGTTTAAGACTTAGAGCACATCCGATGCTACCCCAAATCAATAGTTGGTTGGTTGATAGTGGGGCTACTCATCACTTTTCTAGATATAAGGAGGTCCTCTCTAATTTGGTAGAGAGGGAGACAAATTTGAACATTATTCTTGGTGAAAATACCACTCATCCCGTAAAGGCCTTTGGTTCTGTTAGAGTCGATCTTTACATCCCTCCGTCAAAGATCATTTCTCTTTTTGCATTTCATTTTAGGTGTCTCATTCAGTTCATTCATCTGCATTCCATTAGGGGTATGCCATAATCTGACGGAAGGGCTTTCTAAGTCATACCCCTCATGCCTTATACTTGCTGGCTCATGGTTGTTCATCAAAGTCCATCAACATCAGTTTTAAATCCATTTACAATCCCGTTTTGGTCTCTTGGTCAACAAAGTGTCATTTTGGTTATTAGGTCTAGGGTTTGTCAATTCAGTCTGCAAAGTGTCCAATAATCCCAGCAGGCACATGAGGGGAGTTCAGAATAATTTTTCATCGCAAATTTCATCATCGCAATCTTTGATCCATGACTTTTCTTCAAAACTCTGTTTTGAAGAAAATTGTCATTTTGTCCTTTGTAATAAATTGCCATGTATATTTTCAAGGTTTTTCAGTTGTCAAAATCTTCAGGTGCAGCCCTGGTCATCCTTTGCCAAACGTGCTAGTCATCCCTACAAAGAATAGCCAAAAGACTCATCATCAGCTCCAAATTCAAAGGAAACAAGAAAATCAGAGTTCACATTAAGAATTGCAAAGTGCCAAAGTGTTCAAACATCACAAAATGAGTTATTTGAAATTAAAAATCAAGTCATTGGGCATATAAGATATCCGTGGTGTTTGAACAATCCATTGGTATGCCAAAAACATCAGTGAAAGCCAAGACAAGTTGTGGAAGAGTGAAATAGTATGTGAGAAGCCGAATTGTGCTGAAGGCAGGCTTCGCGGCGCATTGGGAGAAGGCACGGCGCACATGGCGTGCATGGCGCATAGAACAATTTTTTGCAGTGTAAAATTACACTGGCGCGGCGCTTTGGGCTGGGGCGTGGCGCACAGGGCCGACAAGGCAAAATTTCACCTTTGCTTCACAAAAATCAAATTCGCTCCACCTTATTTTCTCCTTGTAAGTGTAAATCATCTTGCTATTACCTTTGGTGAGTGTTTGGAGTTGTTTGAAGATTGGTTGTAAGAATTCGAATGTTGAAAAACATAAACCCTACTCTCTCTTGTTAAAATGGCTCTTATAGGGTTTGAAATTTGAGTCTTAAAGTTCGATCTTGGTGCCAAAATACTCCATTTCCTACTTGTGATTCCTTTCCCTTCACTATAATCCTATTATCATTATCAATCCCTTATTCCCTCACATTATACCATCCCTTCCCTATTCCCTAATAAAACCACTCATATCACTTATGCCCATTTGTCTCTATCCCTTAAATCCTTTCATGCCATATCATTATCCCCTTCCTCATATCACGTATAAAATTCCCTAAATCCCAAACATCCAAGTAGCTATCCCATTGTCTCTACATTGTCAAAATCAGAAGTTTTAAAGGGTTCAAATTTCACTTGGTTGTAGTCCATTGTCCACACTGCCTTAGTTACCACAGTCCCTTCCCATGTGACACATATTTTGGCATTGGAGACAAAGAAACCAAGGTCTCATTCCTCATTTTCAACAAACAAAACATACACTTGACATACACATTGCAACACCATGACGGACACCGACACATCCAATGAATAAGACATTGACTTTACCACTGAACTGCATGCACCAGGAGGGCACTGAGGAGGTGTGAAAAGACATAATCTTGGCCGACACTTCTTTGGCTGAGAAGGGCACTTGATTATGGACCTTCAGTCCAAATTTCAAGGAATTTGGAGAAAATTTTGTCATTTTGAGTTTTTTTGGTCACAAAACAGATTTTTCCGCCCGACGCATCGCGCCACTCGACGCGCGCTTATGCTTGGAACATCTTCTGGAGGAAAATTTGATATTTTTGAGTTTGTTATGATAAATTATGCATGCTCAGGAATGGCTGAGATATTTCATCAAGTTCTGGATGGTCTTAAAGGTCAAAAACACTTCAAAAATGGCCTTTCTGCCACCTTTTGCACCAGCAGGAACCAGTCTTGGGAGATTGCAGTTTTGGAAGGGCAAATGAACTCCAAATTGAAAAATTCCACTTGGGTTGGATAGCAGACAGACAGGGATTTCCAACGAAATATCATGAGCTGAATTTTGAATTCAGGAAGTGCCCCAAAAACAGTCTCAAAGTTGCGCGACGCATTGAGTTTTCTGGCGCGGCGCATAGAGGATTTTGACCCAATTTTCACTTTTTAGCTCAGAAATTCGGCCAGTTTGACTAGTTTCACTTTTGGATGTAATTATTGATCTATATTGATGTAATTTTGTGGCTATGATGTAAATTTGGCTCATATTTACTTGTTCTAGAGGATTCATTCACTAAAAAGTGAAAATTAAATGAATGAATCAGTTTCCTTCCATATAGAGGCAAGTTGTTTGATTGCCTAGATTTCAGTTCCTTGTTTAGAATTGGTTGAAATAGCTCCTAGAAGGATGAGCTCGACCCCTAGAGGCATGGGAAGGGGTTAGGATGGTCTATATGATGTATTTTCTCAATCATTTTCAGAGGTTGGACTGGTTGGACTCTTGGGAAAAGTTTGGCACCTCATTGTATATCCATTTTCAGTTTTTGGCAAAGGAAAGACCAGAGTTTTGCAGCACTTGTTGGGATCCTTGTGGCTCTGAGTTTTGATGATGTTTTTCTTCATGTATATGTAAGTTTCATTAATTTTTATGTATGAAATTTCCCTTCTCTTTGCTTCTGAAATAAACAAATGAGTAACTAAGGTAGAATTCATTAGTTTGTTGGTGCTCTGCCTTAAACTTTTGTTTAGTTTTATATGTTTTCGTCAGTTTGAAGAGGATCCTTGCACCCTCTTGCCCTCTTCATCTCCTCAGCAGTCTTTTCCATCCATTCATTGAATCTAATACATCAAATCCATTGCCTTCCCTGCCCCAACTTGAACTTTGCAAAAAATTGGCCTCATCCCCAAGCCCAAAAATTGCCTTTCCCTTTTTCCAGCAAAAACCCTAAAAATAAAAATCAAACTCCTTGATTCATATACCTAGCCTAAAATTAGCATTCATTTCAGTCATCTCAAAGCCTATTGATACATTTTTCCTGAGATTGACCCGGAGAGAGCCCTCTCCTGTTCTGGTAGGGCTAGCTACCAGACTAAGCGTGGTTTGGTGTTACCCTGAATCTCACCTTCCTTCAACCTAAGGTGGATTTGGGCAATAACAGGTTCCATCAAATTTCATTTGAAATTTGGGGAATTTGTTTATCTCCATGATGTATTATATATGTTGGGATTGAAGAATAATTTGGTTTCGATACTATGCCTTGGAGGATAAAGGAATGAGGGTTGTTTTTATTAAAGGAAAATTACTTACATGGCCTTTTGATTCCTATATGATGAATGCCTTCACATTAGGAACTAGGTCTGAAGGAGTCACTGGAAGACCTCTTCTAGCTACGATCCATAACATATATCTTCCAAGTGAGTTGTGGCACTGAAGGTTGGCTCATATTCACTATGACGCTCTTCCAAAATTGAATAATTTGGTCTCAGGGATCCACGATGTTTAATCTCAACATGATGTAGTATTCCCTGGGTGTGCAAGTGGAAAGAAAACAAGGGGATAATTCCCCTCTAAGAAAAGAAAGTCGAAAGAAATTATTTATCTCATTCATTCTGATATATGTGGTCAAATGCACGTGCATTCACTTGGGGGTAATATTTGTTACATCACCTTCATCGAAAATTTCTGAAGAAATACATGGATCTACTATTTGAAGAAAAAGGATGAGAAATTTGAAATATTCAAGGAATTCAAGGCTTTGGTGGAAAATCATACAGGGAATAAAATAAATATATTCAAGTCCAACAATGGTAGAGAATACATCTCAAATGAATTCATAAACTTCTGCAAGAAGGAAGGAATTAAGAAGGAGGCAATTGTGCCTTACACTCCTAGACAAAATGGAGTGGATGAGAGAAATAATAGGTCCATTGTGGAAGTTTCTCGAGCAATGCTCCATGATCAAAAGCTACCAAAGTTCCTCTGGGTTGAAGCAACAAACACAACAGTATATGTTCAAAACATGATGCCTCATCAATATTTGGAAAATAAGGCTCTCGAGGAAGTATTCATACGTATCAAGCCCAATATTGGTCATCTCTAGATTTTTGGCTGCCCCTTATACTTCCATGTGCCTAAGGACAAAAGAAACAAGTTAGAGGCTATAGGAAGGAAAGGTACATTTTTTAAGTATAGTGAATATTGTAAATAATTTAGAATATATATTTCTGGTCAAATAAAGGTTGAAGTTAACAAGGATGTAACATTCGATGAAGATGTTTCCCTTAGAAAATAAAGGGACCTCCCTCTTCGTACACCTCCTGACAATAATAATGATGAGATTGATATTTTAGAAGGTCCTTCTATGCTAAATATGATAAGGATGTTGTTGATGATCCCATATAACCTATGGACCCTTTGGATCCTCCTCCATGCGATCCCCCTAAAAGGAAAAGAACACTTTGGGTTAAGGACACATTACAATATGTTGAGAAACATGATGTTGTTTTGGGAACTTTTAGGGAAAGCAAGAAGCCATATAGGTACCAACCCTATGGTGTAGCCATAAAGAAGATGATTCAAGTCAAACCTAGTACCTTTGAAGAATACATGAAGGAACAAGTATGGAAGGATGCAATGGCCAAGGGATATGAGTCTATTATGAAAAATGATGTATGGGATATTGTGCTGAGACTGAAGGGAAGATTTGTGGTAACCTTTGAGTGGCTCTATAATATCAAGCATGGGGCTTATGGAAGCATCAAAAAATACAAGGCATGGTTTGTAACCCATGGTTTCACTCAAAAAGAGGGATAATATTACAATGATATATTTTCTCTTGTGGCTTGATACACAACCATTTGTTTGATAGTCTCCCTTGCAGCAAGTCAGGGATGGACTCTCCACTAAATGGATTTGAATACTGCCTTCTTACATGGTTTGCTACAAGAATGATTATACATTGAACAACCTCCATGATCTGAATTTTATGATAGGATGACCCATGTATGTTGATTAAAGAAATCTCTCTATGTACTGAAGCAAGCCCCTCATACTTGGTATGCTCGTATCGACAGTTACTTGATAAAGATGGGATTTGTTAGCACTCTACCAGATTCCCAAGGCTGAGGAAGGAATCCCAATAAAGGTAACCACAAACCAAGCTTTTGATTTGATAGCTAGCCCTATCAAATCGGAGAAGGCTCTATCCAAAAGGGTCACAACTAGGAGGGTTGGAGAAATTAGGTTTTTTAGGCTAGATATTGAGTGCAAAGGGTTGTTTTGATTTGATTTTGGCTGGGTTATCACTGGATGAAGAAATTAGGTCAAGGGAGCTAGGTCAGGGAAAATGAGATAGGGTTTCAGGGATCAATGGGGCAAGGTAGGCACAAGGCTTATCACTTGAAGAGGATTTTGATGGAATGGTGCTGAGATGGAAAAGAAGCTAGGAAGAGCATGGGAGAGGTATTCTTCTTAGACAAATGAAAATGGACAAACTATGATCAATTCCCCAAAGCACAGCATGAGCAAGCATGTATTCTGAAATATCAAACTTGAAAGAAATCATACCATAGAAATGAAGTGAACATGAATATAATACATTCTAACATATGAAACTGAAAAAATGACAATGATAGACATCAATACCACAAGTATCCCATAAAATAGATGCAACTCCTCTTTATTAGCTGCCCAAACTGAGTGCAATAGTTCCTTGATTAATTATAAAACATACAAACTGATTCCAACCTTTGAAAATTAGTCAAAAATGACATGATATAAGCCTCAAACAACCTCTCCCAACCTCAGGGGTCGAATCCCTAAGTTGAGGAGCCGATCCACAATAATCTAAACTGATACCTAGAGTGTAGGGTGGTCCAAGTGACTCACTTCTCATTACATTCAACTGATTCATTATGACTCAATGATGACTTTTTCCCAATGAATCTACCACTAGGTAGCTTATCCTTGACATAGTTACATTTACCATGATGAATTAAATAATTATAAACGTGATTTCTTGAAGAAAAGTCAAAATTTCAGAGAAACTTGGAAAAAATCAACAAATTGGTCATTTGTGCCCTCCACTGTGCATTTGCGCCCTAGCAGTGTCATTTGCACCCTCCATGTTCATGGCCACTTTTGTCTGACCTACATGTGTCCAAATTAGACCCAAGATGGCCTGTTGGAAAGACTTTCCTATCCTCTTTCTAAATATGCCTCAAGTTCTAAAAATTAAGGTCATTTTCCCCCTCAAATAGTCATTCTCCCAAGACTAGTATTTGCGCAATGCCTAGGTCAAAACAGGGGCAGAAAGGTGGTTTTTTGAGATTTTCACCTATGAAAATTGTAAACCAAGGGGGGAACATGGTTTTCTAAGATGCATTGGTCATTAGGAATCCAATGATACCTTTCCTTCCCTCAAAATGTTCCCCAAACATTTGTGTAGCGCCTAGGGCGCTACGCAAATGACCACATTTCTGCTAAATGCATGTTCAAAAAACTAAGAAAATTACTGATTTTGTAGGAAACTTTTGGAGGCTTTCCCTGTGTCCAAATTGGGCCCAGGATAGCTCACTAGAAATATTACCCTATATAATTTCTATATATGCCTTCATTTTCCAAAATTAAGGTCATTTCGCCCCTTAAAATTTCATTCTCCCAATACTTCTATTTGCGTCCTCTCTTAAACATTTGCACCGTCACATAAGGATTTGCGCATCACCTTTTTTCAGACAACTTTTGGAGGCTTTCCTGAACCCCAAATTGTTCCTATGATAGCTTTTTGGAAGGATTATCCTGTCTAACTTCCAAATATGCCTTTATTTCTTATAATGGAAATGATTTTTTTCTATCAAAAGTGGATTCTCCCAAGGTCACTTCAGGAGTGTAGAAAACCTCTTGTAGCACTTGTAGTTTTGACATTTCTCCCAAACCATGCTACATATGTAAAAAATGAAGGAGGTTTTTATTTTTTGATCAATGATGGACAAAAACCTCTCTCACATTTATCAAATTCATCTCTTTTTGGTCAGAAACATACTTTTAAGAAAAACTGGCCCTATGAGTGGCAAATGATTTATCCCTTTGAATGACTACTTGAAAAATGGTGGGGAAATGATTTTTATGAGCTGAAATGACTTCATAATTTCTGATATAATCTCCCTTATGCCTCCTCTGCTCAGATGTCTCTGATTCCATAGCAAACCCTAGCTCAGTGGGAGAGGAAATTAGGGTTTGGTGTAGGCAAAATAGGGGATTTAGGACTACCTTGTAGAGGGAGGGGAATGAAGGGGTTAGGGACTGTCTAAATCCTTGGGGAAATTTTGGGGGATATGGATATATGTTAGAGAGTAGGGGAAAGTGTAATTTCAAGGATTGAGTGAGGGGAGGGGGTCCAAAAGGTAAAAACATAGGCCTAGTCTAGAAAAGAACACATATTTCATTAAAATTGGGAAATTTTTATTACAAGGACATCACTATAAATGATTTTTTTAGTTATTTTTAATTTCTAGATCCACTATTTAATTCCAAATATAATCAAATATGCATTAAAGTGTCAAATTGTAACAATAGGCTAGGGATTGTGGAAAAATGATGATTTTGAGGGATAGGAGTAATGGGAAGTTCTTAGGAAGGTATATTAAGGATAGGGGAAGGTGTAAGAGCATCATGATACAATTCTTGTTGATGATTTAACCATAGAATTCATGAAACCAAGAAAAATTTCCTCAAAACCCTAGGAGAAGGAAATGAGCTTTCCAAGCACAACTGAGAGAAAAATATGGTAAACACAAAACCACTTACTTGGAAATGATAGTTTGGAACCTAAAATTATTGAAGAACTTTGAATATTAATACTCCTTCAAAATATGGATTTGATGGTGAAATGACCAATTTTCATGATTTTGACCCTATGATCTAATGATGGCACAATATGGAAGAATTATTTGAATGATGACCATGATGACTATGGGATTATTTCAAAATTGAATGACCTAACCATGATGATGTCCATTCAGCATGGAGGTGAAAGGGGTAGTAATTATCTCAATATCCTAATCATTGGCCAAATTTTTGCATGACCTAGTGGAATGATAAAAAAATTCTAAATGAAACCCTAATATGATTATGAAAAGAGTGATTTTGATCATTGATGGAAGAATGAAAATTCTGACACTAACATTGGTGTTATTGGGGATCGAAGCTCCTTGGAGGTGTCAAGAACACTGTAGACCAAGTTCCTAACCATTGGGCCAATATACTAAAAAAAAACTCAAACTGAAATGCATGACTAAATACTGACAACTCAATGACACAAACTGACTTTGAAACTGACTTAAAATAATAATAAAATACTAAACTTATTGATGGTAGCATATCGCTGAGACTTGAGGGCTTCAAATATTGATGAAAAACACCTGCCTACTAAAGACATATGTACAATCATGTGAAATTATCCTTCCATTGTAGCCAATCCAACAGATGGCTATTTACTGAAATTATGCTCTCATTTTCCTTGAGCAGGAAGAAAAAACAAAAACTAGGCCACTCCAAGTGTCTACTAAACATGTTCTTCTATTTTATGAAAAAAACAAAATAGATCTTCATTGCTAATTATAGAGCATTAGTAAATGGATATTCAAAAATCTGAAATGTTATCTTGTCTCGAGATCCAGTAAGAACATAAGCACACTCTTCAATCTAATCTGAAAGAAAACTTGGTTGTTGATCCATAGGAGAGCATAGGGATGTATGACTTTCTGATCTCTGAGTGTTGGCTGCAAATACTTGAAGCATGAGAAACTATAATTCTATCACTTGCATGATGTATCTCTTAGGCTCATACTCAAATTGATATTCTAAATTATCTTTGAACATAAAACATTCTTCAAGTTTGTTAAATATGACAACCCTATCTTCTTCATGAAAGGAAAAAATATTTTTTAGTTGATCTCCTTGCAAAAAATCATCATCACAAATTGGTTTACTCACAACAACTTCCTGTATGGCTTCATCAGTCTCATGACTATCATCATTCAAACCCTTTCATTTTCAATAATCGAAGATGCTTCACTCACACATTCTTGACTGTGTGAACATTGTAAGAGCTGCAAATCTACATTATCTTGGGTTGTAACATGATTTTTCAGGAGCTAATCTATTTCATCTTCAGACAAAGGATAAAAATTCTTTTTAAAGAAATTTATATTGATTTTTTTATTTTCATTTTTCAAGATCAGGAATTGGCACTTATTTTTCTTGGTCTGAGTCTGTCTCATCTAAGGAGGGAGCTACAGATTCTTTTTGGTGATGAAAAGGGTTCTCATGCAAAGGCTCAAGGATCTCTTCATCCAAGAAGGAAACTGTTGATTCTTGTTGGGAAGAAAAACCATGAAGGGATTCTTTGATCTCATCATCTATACACTCTTCATCCCCATACAACTTTTCAAGAAACTCAATGAATTATCAGATATCTCACAACAACTATCAACCATCGACAATGAAGAATTGAAACTTTGATAATGTTGAAAGAAAACTGAATGAAAGTACTTTAGAGAATATAAATTGATATATGGTAGACTCTCATGCCATGATCTCGCTTTTTCCTCCAAGGTAGTCATAAACATCTTCATCATACAATATTTAGGAAACTCAATATTTAGTCTGTGAATATGCAAATGGAATTTGACCAAATGCAAACTAGCATCCTCACCATCCTGGACCTTAAACTTTGACAGTATTGATTGCCAATCTATACGAGGAATACAGTTCAGAAAACTAGGAATATGAGCTCAATTTATAGGAGCATAACTTCGAGCAATAAAATCCATTTTGACAATAGTGAGTCACCAAGAAGTTCTTTAGGCTACCAATTCTTGAAGAGTGGATTTGCCATGAAAATTTTGAACCTTGCGATTCTTCGACACCAGAGCCGCCAGGTGAATGATGCACAACCTTCTTATGTGTCTAATCGTTGTTCACTGCCAACAATCAGATATGATATTTTTCATTCTTTCCCAAGGAAGATATTTCCCTTTCATTACCCAACAATGGTGCCAGAATGTTAGCACTCCGCCAGATTCCCAAGGCTGAGGAAGGAATCCCAACAGAGGTAATCACATACCATACTTTTGATTTGATAGCTAGCCCTATAAAATCAGAGAGGGATATCTCCAGAAGGCTAAAGGGTAACAACCAGGAGGGCTGGAGAAATTATGTTTTTTAGGCTAGATATTGAGTGCACGGGGTTGTTTTAATTTGATTTTGGTTGGGTTATCATTGGATGAAGAAATTAGGTCAAGGGAGCTAGGTTAGGGAAAATGAGATACGACTACAGGGATTAATCGGGAAAGGTGGGCACAAGGCTTATCACTTGAAGAGGATTGTGATGGAATGGTGTTGAGAGTTAAAAGAAGCTAGGAAGAGCATGGGATATGTATTCTTCTTAGACTGAGGAAAATGGACAAACTATGATCAATTCCCCAAAATAGAGCATGAGCAAGCATGTATTCTAAAATATCAAACTTGAAAGAGATAACACAATAGAAATCAAGTGAACATGAATATAATACATTCTGACATATGAAACTAAAAAAAATAACATGAGAGACATCAATACCAGAAGCATCCCATAAAATAGCTGCAACCCCTCTTTATTATTTGGCCAAACTGAGTACAATAGTTCCTTGATTAATTAACAAACATACAAAAATATTCCAACATTTGAAAATGAGTAAAAAATGACATGATATAGGCCTAAAAAAGCCTCTCCCAACCTCCAGGGTCGAATCCCTAAGTTGAGGAGATGATCCACAATAATCTGAACTGATACCTAAAGTGTAGGGTGGTCCAAGTGACACACTCCTCATTACATTCAACTAATTCATTATGACTCAATGATGACTTTTACTTGATGAATATACCCTTAGGTTGTTGGGAAAAATACTGAGAGGGGGGGGTGAATCAGTATTTACTACATACTCAAACTTTTCACTTTTTCATTCCTTAAAACCCATACGCTACTTTCCTTTAGTAAACTCGCGTATACACGCGGATATCTTTCATGCAACTCGCGTATACACAGAGATCTAATTATGTCATTAGTTCTTTGCTTATATCATTCCATTATTCATTCATCAGATGTTCAATAAACAGTAAACATGTGAAGTAAGATCAGAATAAACCATCACACAAAGCATCACACATGAACACCAGGATTTTTAGGTGGAAACCCAAGTCGGGAGAAAACCACCGCTGCAGTTGCTCAGCCTTCAATATTTTATTATAGAGAAAAAATCTTACAGCATATGTGCTGGTGCAGACTCCTACCAGCACGCAGGCACCCACCTGCGCTCGTTTACCAGCCTCTCCTGGAAGGGAGCTCCAACCCCCTGACTCGTTTACCAGCCTCTCCCGGAAGGGAGCTACGACCCCCTGATCTCGTTTACCAGCCTCTCCTGGAAGGGAGCTACAACCCCCTGACTGAAGGCTACAACCCTCAGCACCTCTATGGACCACGTTTCATCAATTTTCACACTGGATCCAACAACTTCAATAGAACACAACTTGCAGACCACGTTTCATCATATTTTCAGACTGGACCCTCTCCATACATTTAAGCTCAGTCAAACATCAACAACAGATAGCTAAAACAGAGCAGATCAGATCAGAGATTTCATACCCCATGCTTCAGCAAACCCTAGTTTGCATACGCGCTTTCCTTTCACTGATGTCGCGTATATACGCGCTTTCGTCCACATCAACAAGCGTATACCTCTGCACAAAACTTCACTGCGCATACGCGCTTTTTCTTCAGATAAGCCGCGTATATACGCGCTTCCTCTGCGGCGAAGTAGCGTATGGATCTTCAACCATTATAGAGCTGCATACTTCTTCAGATCAGACATTTAGTTCAGATTCAACCCTTTACTTCAGACATATGTTCGCCTCATCACAGATCTAATCACTCCATAAACAGATCTAGCAAATACAAGTACATTTCAGATCTAGATATCCCGCTTCATCATTTCTTCATAGGTGCATCATAGATTCAGATCTATCATCAAACCTTTACCCTTTCCATACAGATATACTTCACAGAGAAGTATTCATTCAAGCTTAGACATCTTTCTCCCACACTCATGATTTGCACAATGAATTTCTTCTCTTTATATAGGTTTACCCTTTTTCAATACCATGAGCCCCTTTTTCAATACCATGAGCCAAAACAATACCATGAGCCCAAAACTACATTACTTCCAATGGTATTCCTGGACGGGGTCAATTAGGCGGATCATTACCCAATACAATGGGTCAATACCATGGTGGTTACCCTTGGTTTTGCACTTTTTGAGCGCTATTTCCCATACGCGACTTGGAACGTTCTTTTCCGTGTGCATACGCGACTTCTCCTAGACATATCCGCGTATGCCTTGAGACATACTCTTTTCATCAAATATTTAGCACATGCTTAATTTCTTTCTTCATTGCCTTTTGTACTCACTATAGATACATCAGTTTTAGTTCATCAAGAAATATTCTATCAGGCACAACTTCATCCAGTAAGTTTCCATTATCTTCATCAAGAGGGTTGCCTTTCAAGGAAAACATTCATCATCATATTGCTAACAAAAATCATTTACCAAGTCCATCACGTCAAGAATAACTTCATCAGGTGGATTGCCATCAAGGACAACACATGTCAACAGTCGCATGTCTTCATCTTCATTCAGTGGGTTGCCATCAAGGACAACACTCTGCATCATATTTCCAACAATCTCCCCCTTTGGACTTCATGGCAACCACGATGGTGTTTGGTTACCACAGCAGATAGATACCATGTCACTCTCCCAAATATGTCACATCATTACCTTCTCTTTATTCAAACACCATGTCACTCTCCCCCTTTGACATCAAGGGCAAAGGGTGGATCAAAAACCAACATTCTCCCCCTTTTCTCCTCATGTGGAAGAAACAGTCTGCAGATCTGATATGTGCTGAAGTGGCCAAGCTCCCTCTGAGTCCATGCTGAATCTCCAAACATATTTGTCAATGAAGTACATGACTCTATGAACTTCCTATCACCAAAGACTCATACTTACATCAAATATCCAACCAAGTGGATTTACATATAAGACTTAAGTACCCAACCAAGTGGGTTTACACATTTCAACTCAGCTACCCAACCAAGTGGGTTTACAAAATTTGACTCAGCTACCCAACCAAGTGGGTTTACAAATTTTTACAAGTCCTTTCATGACTGAAATTTACAATTTTACATCATGGGTCTCAACATGACCTTTTCATCAGAATATAAATATGACCATTTATGACCAACACCAGAAAGTCTTCAAGAAAGAGAACATATTTTAGAACCATCATAATGCCAACAATGCATTATACTCAGTAACGCTAATGCTCCCCCTGAATCTGTGCATCCACGCATCCTTCTCATATGACTAAGGCTCCCCCTAGTTTGTGCATCTTGAACACTTTTACCAACAAATCATCAAGGCATATTTATAAAAGCATTAGAAATAGAATTATGAGAACTGGAACACCACCAGAGATACCAAATAGTATCAGAGATACCAAACAGCACTGCAGCTGCGCTGAAGAGAGTTGACTCCAAACAGAAAATTGTCAGCAATCAGACATACACGATTTTCTGTGCAGGAACTCGCGTATATACGCGACTGTGTTTCATGAAACCCGCGTATCCAATGCCATCTTCTAAATTTATGTGGATTTGTTCTTTTGACTAGCAGAGAACACTCCCAGCTTCTGTCTTAGATACTCGAACGCTTCCCTGGGCAGAGGTTTGGTAAAGATATCAGCAACTTGTTCTTTGGAGGGAACATACTCCAACTTCACCGTTTGCTCAAGCACTTGTTCACGTAAGAAGTGATACTTGATGGGGATGTGCTTGGTATTTGAATGCATAACAGGATTCTTTGAAATAATGATGGCACTTGTATTGTCACACTTAATGGGGACAGGAGGTGTACATTTGATTTGAAAATCTTGTAAGGTTTGCATCATCCAAAGGAGTTGAGTGCAACAAGATGTGGCAACCACATATTCTGCTTCTGCTGTAGATAAGGCAGTAGAATTTTGCTTCTTGCTGAACCAAGATACTAACCTGGGTCCCATATAGAATGCACCACCACTAGTGATTTTCCGATCATCAACACTTCCAGCCCAATCTGCATCAGTGTAAGCATGAAGAGTAAGATCAGCATTCTTTGGATACCATAGACCAAAGTCTTGAGTTCCTTGTAGATATTTGAATATTCTTTTAACAGCCTGAAGGTGAGACTCTTTTGGATTAGCTTGGAATCGTCCAACAATCCCAACTGCATGCATAATGTCTGGTCTAGTTCCAGTGAGATAAAGTAGACTTCCTATCATCGATCTGTATTCTGGTTGATTCACCGTGGGAGAATCATCATGAGAACTGAGATTGCATCTAGTTATCATTGGTGTACTTACAGGTTTGCATTCTTCCATGCCATACTTCTTCAGAATTTGCTTAAGATATTTTGCTTGTGATAGGAATATACCATCTGCAGTTTGATGCACTTGCAAGCCAAGAAAGAATGTTAGTTCCCCAAGTAAAGACATTTCAAATTCTTTCTGCATGACAGAAGCAAATTTTTGACTCATAGATTCTTCGTTACTCCCAAAAATGATATCATCAACATATACAACTACAATCAATAGTTTATCATTTTCAACTTTTGTGTATAAGTTGTTGTCTGCAGACCCCTTTGAAAATCCTTGTTGATGAAGATATTTGTCAAGACGATAATACCATGCCCTTGGAGCTTGTTTGAGACCATAAAGAGCCTTTTTAAGTCTACAAACAAGATTTTCATCATTTCCAAAAATGAATCCTTCCAATTGTTCTATATATACTTCTTCTTCTAGATCACCATTAAGAAAATAAGATTTAACATCCATTTGATAAACTTTGATTTGTTGATAACTTGAAAAAGCAAGAAACATTCTTATGGCTTCAAGTCTAGCTACAAGAGCAAAATTTTCTTCAAAGTCTATACCTTCTTGTTGAGTATACCCTTTGCAAACCAGTCTAGCTTTATTTCTTACAACATCCCCATTCTCATTTAAATTGTTCTTGAAAATCCATTTAGTTCCAATGAAATTTTTATCATGTGGTCTTGGTACCAAATCCCAAGTGTCATTCTTTTCAATTTGATCAAGCTCTTCATTCATGGCTTGGTTCCAACATTCATCTTTTCTAGCTTCATTGACATTGTGTGGTTCAATTGTGGATAGAAGTGCCAGATGACTAGAAGATCCCACAAGAGTTCTCCTTGTTCGTACACCTGCTTCCTTGTCTCCCAAAATTTGAGATTCAGGATGATTCTTTTGAACATATCTGGATGGAGCTTTTTCAGATAGATCATTTTCAGGTTCTTCATTGGATCCACTATCTATATCATTTCCATTTGATGTAGAAGGCCATATGTCACTATCATCTTCTTTTGTTGTTTGTTTTTCTTCTTTAGGAGCTGCAGGAGACTCATCAATAACAACATCAATACATTCAACAATCTTTAGAAGCCTTTTATTGTAACATTTGTATGCTTTGCTTGAAGATGAGTAACCAAGAAATATCCCTTCATCTGATCTAGGTTCAAACTTGCCAAGCTTTTCATCATTATTTTTGATAAAGCATTTACTTCCAAAAACTCTAAAATGCTTCACAGAGGGAGAATTACCATACCAGAGTTCATATGGAGTTTTGTCACTATTTACCTGAACATGAGCCTTGTTGAGAATGTTAGCTGTTGTATGTGCTGCTTCCCCCCAGAACATGTCAGGAGTTCCAGAATCATCGAGCATAGCTCTAGCCATTTGTTGAATTGTTCTATTCATTCTTTCTGCTACGCCATTTTGTTGTGGAGTGCCTGCTACAGAGAATTGTCTTTTTATGCCATGTTGTTCACAAAATTCAAAGAATTCATTTGATATATATTCTCCTCCTCGATCAGATCTAAGACACTTGATTTTTAGATCTAATTCATTTTCTACCAATGCTTTGAAGCTTTGAAATTTTTCAAATGCTTGATCTTTGTGTTTAATGAACCCGATCCAACACATTCTAGAGTAGTCATCAATAAATAAAATATAGTATTCTTCCCCACGTAATGACTTTTTCCTCATAGGTCCACAGATGTCAGTATGAATGAGTTCAGGAGGCTTACTTGATGATCCTTCTTTGGCATTAAATCTTACTCTGGTCTGCTTACCAAATTGACAAGATTTGCATATGATACTTTCTGGAAGATTAACATTGGGAAGATCACGAACCGCTTGAAGTCTGCTTGCTTTGTTGATTTGAGAGAAGCTCAGATGCCCCAGCCTTCTATGCCATAGCCAATTTTCTGAAGACTTTCTCAAGTAACATTGATCTATGCTGTTCAGTATATATAGGTTGCTTGGATTTCTTTTCCCTTTTATAATAATTTTACCTGTATCAAGATCACGAACCACACATTCTTTTGAACTAAAGACAACTTTAGTTCCTTGATCACACATTTGACTTACACTCAACATATTATGTCTTAATCCATCCACATACATGACATCATTAGCCTTCACCTTTTCTTTTAGAAACACATACCCTTTTCCTTTAATTACAGCAGGAGAATCATTTCCAAATGTTACTTTCTTTTCCTTTTCTAGAGAATTATATGTAAGGAGTTTGCTTTTGTCACCTGTCATGTGTCTTGAGCACCCACTATCAATGTACCATTGATTTTCTTCACCTTCTGCAAATAACGCTATCCCACAATTTTCAACCGGCGGTTCTTTCTTTTTCCACACTTTGGAGCTTGAGGGAACATGTTCTTTTGGCTGGATCTTGCTCCTGCATTCAGATTCTTCTTGACCAAAGTTATTGCAATAAGTACATTCAACTTCGTTTTGAAGAGGAGAAAAGTTGTTATAGGTTTTCTTCTTTGGTTCAATATTCATCTTTTTCTTTCTTTCTTCTCTTGTCATGATGGTTTTATATGCAACACATTGAGCAGCTTTATGACCAAAATTGTGACATGAGAAACATTGTCCATTGAAGTAGAAATTTCTGCGATCATGAAATCTTCTATTCGAATTTACCTGTTGGTTGTAACCCTTTTGAAAGTTATTCCTGTCAGTGTTCCTTGAAGTTCGATGATCCTGCTTTACCTGTAGAGAATCCTTGCTTCCTTGTTGAGAGGCAGAATATTGTAAACCAGTAGTTGCTGCCTTTAGATAGTTTGGTGCTGAAGTCTGAGAGGATTCTCCAATATATCCAAGACCTGTTTTTATGAGAGGAGAACGTTGAGCCTTGATAATTTCATCTAAGGTATCTGACCCTTTAATAAGTCTGAGATTCAGAGTCTGAACTTTCTTCACTTCTTTTCTTAGACCTACCACTTCACATTCTGCTTTCTCCCTGTACTTCTTTTCTTCTTCAATCTGATTTTTCAGAGATTTTATGATGATCTTATTTTCTTCTAGATATACTTTGAGTTGATTATTTTCTTCAAGAAAATCATTGTCCCCTAAAGCATCCACAAAAGTATCCTTTTCTTCTCCTTGTTCAAATTCCATGAGAAGTCTAAGATCTTCTTCACATTCTTCTTCACTATCAGATGACCCATCACTATCTTCATTAGTATAGTAACTTTTCTTAGAGCTAGATCGGTTCTTATTCCTTCTTGCTACTTCTTTTCCTTTAGCAGATGCTTCTTTATAAGGACATTTTGCAGCATAATGACCAACTTTTCCACACTCAAAACATTTGAAAGGAAGCTTACCTTTGAATCTTCCAGTTTCTAGTTGGAGTTTTCTCACGAAATTTGCTTCTTCTTCATCGGATATATAGCTGGATTCTTTGACAACTTCCTTTTCCTTTCCTTTTGCAGATACCTTAAAATCAACTTCTCTGATTTGAGAAGGACCTCCTTGTCTCATTTCAAAAGCAGTCAGGATACCATGTAATTGAACAACAGTAAGAGTTTGCAGATCTTGCCTTTCTTCAATAGCTGAAACTTTAGAGTCAAATTTTACAGTCAAAGACCTTAAGACTTTTTCCACCAGAGTAGTATCGGTTATGGTTTCACCCAGATTTCTCATTCGATTTACAATATCATCTAGACGAAGAAAGAAACTGGCAACACTTTCATCACTATGCATCTTCAAGTTTTCATATTCAATTCTAAGAGTTTGGAGTTTTGCACTTTTTACCTTTGTGTCTCCTTCATAGCTTAGAATGATTTTGTCCCATAATTCTTTTGCTGAATGTAGCTGCATCACTTTAGCAAATTCTGATTCAGACATGCTTCCTAATAAGACATTCACTGCTTTGGCATTGATTTCATACTTCTTCCTTTCAGCCGCATCAGTAGGAATACTTGCCGGATATTGATAGCCTTCTTCCACGATTGCCCATACATCTGCACCAAGACTTTGCAGATATGTTTTTGTTCGTACTTTCCAGAATATCAGATTTCTTCCATTGAATAGAGGTGGCTTTATAGACATCACTCCTTCTTGACTTCCCATTGCGACGGATCTCCTTCAAGCGATCAAGCTTCTGCAGAAGAACCTGCTCTGATACCAATTGTTGGGAAAAATACTGAGAGGGGGGGGGGGGTGAATCAGTATTTATTGCATACTCAAACTTTTCACTTTTTCATTCCTTAAAACCCATACGCTACTTTCATTTAGTAAACTCGCGTATACACACGGATATCTTTCATGCAACTCGTGTATACACAGAGATCTAATTATGTCATTAGTTCTTTGCTTATATCATTCCATTATTCATTCATCAGATGTTCAATAAACAGTAAATATGTGCAGTAAGAACAGAATAAACCATCACACAAAGCATCACACATGAACACCAGGATTTTTAGGTGGAAACCCAAGTCGGGAGAAAACCACCGCTGCAGTTTCTCAGCCTTCAATATTTTATTATAGATAAAACATCTTACAACATATGTGCTGGCACAGACTTGACCAGCACGCAGGCACCCACCTGCGCTCGTTTACCAGCCTCTCCTGGAAGGGAGCTACGACCCCCTGACTCGTTTACCAGCCTCTCCTGGAAGGGAGCTACGACCCCCGATCTCGTTTACCAGCCTCACCTGGAAGGGAGCTACAACCCCCTGACTGAAGGCTACAACCCTCAGCACCACCTTGGACCACGTTTCATCAATTTTCACACTGGATCCAACAACTTCAATAGAACACCACTTGCAGGCCACATTTCATCATATTTTCAGACTGGACCCTTTCCATACTTTTAAGCACAAACATACATCAACAACAGATAGCTAAAACAGAGCAGATCAGATCAGAGATTTCATACCCCATGCTTCAGCAAACCCTAGTTTGCATACGCGCTTTCCTTTTACTGATGTCGTGTATATACGCGCTTTAGTCCACATCAACCTGCGTATACCTCTGTACAAATTACAGAGCTAATTTCACTGCGCATACACGCTTTCTCTTCAGCAAAGCCGCGTATATACGTGCTTCCTCTGCGACGAACTAGCATATGGATCTTCAACCATTACAGAGCTGCATACTTCTTCAGATCAGATATTCAGTTCAGATTCAACCCTTTACTTCAGACAGATGTTCGCCTCATCACAGATCTAATCACTCCATAAAAAGATCTAGTAGATACAAATACATTTCAGATCTAGATCCCCTTTTTCATCATTTTCTTCATTGGTGCATCATAGATTCAGATCTATCATCAAGCCTTTACCCTTTCCATACAGATATACTTCACAGAGAAGTATTCATTCAAGCTCAGACATCTTGCACCCACATCCATGATTTGCACAATGAATTTCTTCTCTTTATATAGATGAGCCCCTTTTTCAATACCATGAGCCAAACCAATACCATGAGCCCAAAACTACATTACTTCCGATGGTATTCCTGGACGGGGTCATTTAGACGAATCATTACCCAACACAATGGGTCAATAACATGGTCGTTACCCCTGGTTTTGCACTTTATGAGCGCTTTTGCCCATACGCGACTTGGCACGTTGTTTACCGTGTGCATACGCGACTTCTCCTAGACATATCCGTGTATGCCTTGAGACATACTCTTTTCACCATAGATTTAGCACATGCTGAAATCCTTTCTTCATTGCCTTCTATATTCACTGAAGACACATCAGATTTAGTTCATCAAGACATATTCTATCAAGCACAACTTCATCAAGTAAGTTGCCATCATCTTCATCAAGTGGGTTGCCATTCACAGACAACACTCAGAATTATGTTGCTAACAAACATCATTGCATATCAGATTTACATCATTTACCAAGTCCATCAGGTCAAGAATAACTTCATCAGGTGGATTGCCATCAAGGACAACACATGCCAACATTCTCATATCTTCATATTCAGTGGGTTGCCATCAAGGAAAACACTCTGCATCATATTGCCAACATAGGTAACTTATCCTTGACATAATTACATTTATAGTGATGAATTTCATAATTAGAAACAATATTTCTTAAAGAAAAGTCAAAATTTCTGAGAAACTTGGAAAAAATCAGCAAATTGGTCATTTGTGCCCTCCATGTTCAGGTTCACTTTTGGCTGACCTACAAGTGTCTAAATCAGGCCCAAGATGGCTTGTTAGAAAGCCCTTCCTGTCCTATTTCTGAATATGCATCAAGTTTTGAAATTAAAGTCATTTTCCCCCTCAAAAATTCATTATCCCAAGACTGATATTTGTGTAGTGCCTAGGTCAAAACAGGGGCAGAAAGGTGTTTTTTGATGGTTTTTTGATATTTTCACCTATCAAAATTTCAAACCAAGGATGGAAACATGGTTTTATGAGATGAATTGGTCATTAGGAATCCAAAGGTACGTTTATTTCCCTCAAAAATTTGCATAGCGCCTAGGGAACTGCATAAATGACCAAATTTCTTCTAAATGCATGTTCGAAAAACTCAGAAAATCACTGATTTTGTAGGAAACCTTTGAAGGCCTTCCTGGTGTCCCAATTGGGCCTAGGATAGCTCTTCGGAAATTTGATCCTGTCTAATTTCTATATCTACCTTCAATTTAAAATATTAAGGTCATTTTCCTCAAAATTTCATTATCCCAAGGCTTCTATTTGCACCCTCTCTGAAGCATTTGCGCCCTCACAGAAGGATTTGTGCAACACCTTTTTGAAGATCACTTTTGGAGGCCTTCCTGAACTCCAAATTGGGGCCATGATAGCTCATTGGAAATCTTATCATGTCTAAGTTCCAAATATGTATGTATTGTTTAGAATGGACTCTATTTGACCTATAAAATATTGATTCTCCCAAGGTCCCTCCAGAAGTACAGAAAACCTCTTGTAGCACCTGTATTTTTGAAATTTCTCCCAAACCATGATACCTATGTAAAAAATAAAGGAGGATTTTCGTTTTTGACCTATGATGGGAAAAAATCCCTCTCACTTTTATCAAATTCATCTCTGTTTGGTCAAAAACATACTTTGAAGCAAAACTATCCCTATGAGTGCCAAATGATTTGTCCCTTGGAATGAATTCTTGAAAAATGGTGGGAACATCATGTTTACAAGCTTAAATGACTTCATAATTGATGATATAATATACCTTATGCATCCTCTGCTTATATTTCTTTGATTCCATAGCAAACCCTAGCTCAGTGGGAGAGGAATTAGGGTTTGGTGTAGGAAAAACAGGGGATTTAGGACTACCTTGTAGAGGGAGGGGAATGAAAGGATTAGGGACTATCTAAATTCTTGGGGAAATTTTGGGGGATACGGATAGATGTTAGAGATTAGGGTAAATTCTAATTTCAAGGATTGAGTGAGGGGAAGGGGTCCAAAAGGGAAAAACACAGGCCTAGTCTAGAAAAGTGTCAAATTGTAGCAATAGGATAGGGCTTGTGGAAAAATGATGATTTTGAGGGATAGGAGTAATGGGAAGTGCTTAGGAAGGTATATTAAGGATACAGGAAGGTGTAATAGAATCATGATACAATTCTTGTTGATGATTTAACCATGGAAGTCATGAAACAAAGAAAATGTCCTCAAAACCCTAGGAGAGGGAAATGAGCTTTCCAAGCACAACTGAGAGAAAATATGGTAAAAAAAAAACCATTTACTTGGAAATGATAGTTTGGAACCTAAAATTTTTGAATAAATTTGACTATTACTACTCCTTCAAAAGATGAATTTGATGGTGAAATGACCAATTTTCATGATTTTGACCCTATGACCTAATGATGGCACAACATGGAAGAATGAGTTGAATGATGACCATGATGACTATGGGAATATTTCAATAATGAATGACCTGACCATGATGATGTCCATTGACCATGGAGGTGAAAGGAGTAGTAATTATATCAATATCCTAATCAGTGGCCAAATTTTTTCATGACCTAGTGGAATGATAAAAAAATTCTAAATGAAACCCTAATATGATTATGAAAAGAGTGATTTTGATCATTGGTGGCAGAATGCAAATTCTAACACTATCAGGATTCAAAAGGAGCAATGATGATCCAAACTTGTACCTCAAAATGAGCCAAGGTAAGCCTCTCATTTTGTTATTATATGTTGATGACTTATTCATGATAGGTTCAAACCCTCTCATTCTATAATGTAAGAGAAACTTAGCTTTCAAGTTTGAGATGAAATACCTTGGTTGGATGCACTATTTCTTGGGATTATAAGTATGTCAAAGGTTGGGCGATATTTTCCTTTCATAAGGAAAATATGTTGTGAAACTCCTAACGAGATTTGGCATGATTGAGTAAAATTCCTTGCCTACACCTATGGAGATGAATTTCAGGAAGATCTGTGGAGAATTTGTTGGACCGGACTTTAAAATCCCTTCTGAGTATAGACAATTGTTTGGTGCTTTGATGTTTCTTGTGAATACTCACCCTAACATATACTTCGTAGTTAATAATTTGAGCCAATTTATGGCCGAGCCTCACCATGTACATTGGGTCATTTCCAAGCATGTTCTGAGGTATATACATGGAACTCTTAACCTTGGATTGAGATACGCCACCGGAGATGTTAGAATACATGGATATACAGATGCAGATTGGTTTGATAATGTTGTCGATAGGAAGAGTACTTCCAGATGTTGTTTTAGTCTAGGATCTTCCATGATATTATGGATGAGTAGAAAGCAGAAATTTGTAGCCCTTAGCACTATTGAGGCTGAGTATATTGCAGGTAGTCTTGTGAGTTGTGAACCAGTTTGGTTGAGGAAGCTTTTTGGAGAGCTATTTGAGAAAGTTCTGAACACGACAGCCAAATATTGTGACAACAAGAGTGGGATTTTTTTATCATGGAATCATGTGTTTCACGACAAGTCCAAGCATATTTATATTATATATCATTACATCTGTGGCATGGTGTAGAAAGGAGATGTGAGACTCCACCACATTTTGACAAATGAGAAAATAAGTGACATCCTCACCAAGCCTTTGTCGAAAGGGCAGTTTTTGATCTTCAGAGAGCAGCTTGGATGGGTTGAAATGACCCTTTCAAATAAGGGTCTAGGCTGACCAGGAACATTGAGTAGTGCTCCTCCCCCTTGGTTGAGCTCCCAAGGTGTGGAATGGAGCTATAGGGTTCCTGATATTAGGGGCCTCTGACTGATAGGATGTTAATACTTGAGATATACCCTAGTCAGAGTATGCCCCAATTAGCGTCCTGCTCACTCTGTGGGATAACCTCCCCCATCTCGATAATGGGTTGAGGAACTTGGTATGGAGTGTGATCCCTACCCCTTACAGTAGGTGGATCTCACCCAAGTTGGTGGATGCATGTGTTCTACTATCTAACTCTTTAGGGTTAAGATGGATGATCGGGGACAATAGGGTAGAGTGTGATCCTTACATTGATCTCACCTATTGTCGGGGACTCAGATAGGTTGTGATCCCTACACTTGGGGTAGGTTTGTCTCGTTCATTGTATTTGGATCCAGGTGGTAGCTATGGCTCCCCATTGATGATGATGATGATGATGATTCTAGGTTGAAGAAGAGTCTTCCCGATGGTGATAGAGGCAGGGTGGTAGTTGGAGCTCCCCTACAACATTTATTCTTCTTTAGATTCGATAATTTTCAACATGAGACGAAAAGAGACAATAAATACGTTACATGATGATTGGAGGACTTGATGATCAATGGAAATATATTAACAGGTGGAATTCTCCCTAGTTGAGAGGGAGTGTTGAATATTCAACTAGGGTTGAATTCCACTTTGGGCAACTCATTTGATGGAGATAATTATTGCATTAAATTCCTCTCTTCAAAAGGACCAAAATCGACCTAAATATCACTCATTTTGGACAAGTAGAAGTTGGAATTTTAATTTATTCTCACACATCTGCAATTGTTAAGGTCGACCTTCGGTCAAAAGTCACATATCAAGGATAAGATGGCACCCCTCAAGTTGCATATAAATATAAGTGCCTTCATGACTCATTTGGGCATCACAAAAACGTCACATTCTTCTCTCTATTCATTTGTTTGGTTCATATAGATCAAAGGTTAGCTCTTTTCTCTTCACACGTGCGAGGATCCTGGAGGAAATTTTGATTGTTTTGCATTGAATTTTTAGCTGCACAAATTGACTATAGTTTGACCGAGTTTGACTTCACATCTTGAACTCCTTTGACCTGTAGAATTTTGATTTCTTGAGGCTGAGTTGAATGGCACTAAAACCGAGGCAATATGGGAAATTTGACTGCTGTTGACTTTCTAGGTTCACCAAAGAAAATTTCAGACTAGGACATCAGACTATCTCTCTCCATTGATCGAGTTCTACTGAGTTTTTGAAGATTGTTTTGGGATGAACTTGACCATCATTTAAGGCCAATTTTGACTGAAGTCGACCAAGCTCCTAAAAGGTTGTGTTGACAGTTGAATACTAACTGGTTCAAGATGACTGTGTTGTTGTTGACTTGGGCATATTACAAAAGGTTCAAATTTGACCATTGTTGACTACATATCTCTACATTTTTTATGGTTTGGATAATTGTTTGGTATTGAATATTGATATTGGATTTTGAATAATTCAAAGTTTGACTTTGATTCTTGGATGATGTACTCTCTCTGATGAAACATTTGAAGACATTCTAATAGAAGAATATTTGCAAGGGTTTTCCCCCCTAGTGGAGTTTTTCCATGGTCATTGATCAAATATTGTGTCTCTTGTCTCTTGGTTGTCTTTTTATGTGAATTTGTTTATTTTTTCTATGTACTATTTCTCTAATATCATTGGAAAATTGAAGAAGTGAGTTTGATAGATTGAATGCTATTAAATATTGTTGAAGTAATAGTTGCAACATAGAAAAAAGCGTGAAAAATTAACATCTTCTATTTTTCTTACTCTTTATTTTTTTGGGGGTTAGGGGGTCAGTGGCAATTAATAAAATCATTACAACCTATGTTGTGGGTTTAGCTCCAAAAGTGTAGGGTGTAAAGTCAATGGAGGTATGTATTAATAAATTTGCATGTTCACTAGTATACAATTTTATCATTGTTTTAATTTAACTCATTGGTTCATAATTATCTCAATTTGTTTAAATTTAAATGCAATGTAGGTTAAGGAATGGAGGACCACTAATGAAATGATTGAATCACTTTGTGTGAGAAATGTGTGGGGCACTCTGGACAATGTAGAGGCAATTACGTCGAAGGTGAGTTATATACTATGATAGAGGGTGAGTTTATTCTTTTGTTTTTGTTTTACCATACTATTGATCTTTGTTTTTTCATTTGGGAGCAAGGCCTCCTTGGTTTTATGGTAAAACAAGCCAAATATCCCAAATAGTAGTAACAACTTCATCTTCAATTGTGCCCCTCTACAGGAGTTATTCAATTGAAATAGATAAGAGATATGTCAACAACTCACCCCATGAGAATATGTGCAATTCAACCCTCCTGAACATGCATGGATATGTTAGTCACTCAACCCCAAAAATGGACACTCTTCAAGTGAATGCAATGGATCATGTGCAAATAATCCTTCTCTATTGAAAAATATACAATATATGATGGACCATATCATGTTGTAACTAAATACAATATGCCAAGTACTGCAAATGAGAAAATAGGCGCCCTTAATTAACATAAATAATGTGTATAAACTTTCTAGCATGAACCAATCTACCCCCAAAGTAGCTACTAGTTTTCAAATCTTTGGGCAAGGTAGGTTATAAATTTTTCTTTTAAACACCTTTAATCTCCTAAAAGAGGTTGATCTTCTTCTTTTTAGGAAGAATTACTACCTAGTCTATCACTTATTATGGTTGTTGTTATTCGAATATTAAAGTAATGCTATACGTGCCTAATTTAGATCATATTTATTACTATTTTACATCCTCCAAAAAATATTTGTAACCTCCATTTCAAGTGCTAATGCATGTAAGGATAGCTTGAAACAAGTAGATTTGAAATTGGAATCTAAGAAGACCAATTCAAGGGCTAACTATAGCATAAATAATATTGTAGGGTGTTACAAATGTGCTTTCATTTATATAGTGTATTTCAATGTCTAACTATAGCACAAATAATATTGTTGTGGGTTTTACAATTGTGGATTCCTTTATATAGTGGTGCATCCTCTAGCAGCCTTAGATGTTTGAAATCAAGAGGAAGGCTATTTTTAAATAATCTCTAGCGGTATGACGATAATAGGCTCATGGGTGCTTCCAATGTCCAAAATACCTGAACATAAGTTTACCACAAATAATCCCCTCGTAACCTTTCATTTATTATTAGAACTCAAAATAGATTAGGGCTAACCAACAAGGCCACATAAATTCATGGACATATTTTTGTTGGGAATGGATTTCAATTTGGAAATTTCTTATTAAATTTTGCTTTTGTTTTGCAACATCTATTTGGTCTTGCCTTGAATTTTTTTCATTAGAGATGATGTAGCATTTGGGGTAACACCTTTAGTATTTTTGAATGTTCCTTACAACAATTTCTCTTTGACTGTCAACTGTGACATATCTCATCTATCCATAACTATCTTATGGTTTCTCCTTTTTTTGTTATTTTTGTAGATTCAAATTCCATAATGACCCAAAACTTGCACTATGGTGATGCATGAACAAAATATTTATTTTTTATATTTTTAGAAAACAAGGGTGAATTTTAGGCCTAGATAAATATTTTAGACCCACAAAGATAGGTGTACAACCCTAAAATAGTGGCAAATTGGTGTTGAAAATAATTCCAATTTATTACCTTCGCTACTAAAACCAAATCCCTTAAAATTTGTGTAATGTGTATGTAATTAGGGACATGCTTTCATCCTTTCCATATGATGTTGAAGGTGAGACAACTTGTAATTTTGTGCATGATAATTATGACACCCAAAACAACACTAAAATTTGAACTAGGAACGATAAAAAAGGCCTCTATAATGGAGAATAATAATGCCATCAGGCTATCTTGTATAAATTATTTGCTAATATAGTTCCCCTTTCTAAATCAGAGTTGGGTGAACCTACATGATTGCATTCATAAATGAACCCTTCCTCCTTTTTATACTATTTTTGCTAACGTGAATTTGGGGCCAACCCACTAAAATTATGAATATATAAATAGGGTTGATTTTCTTAGACATATATTTCTCCTACATAGGTTGACTTTCCTGAACTCATTTTTGTTTTCTTTTAATTTAGTCTTGTTTTTAATCAGAGTTCAATTTTGAATTAACCTCTCAAAAAATCTTCCATGCCTATCATCCCATTCATAACAATCACAAGTATCAAATTTTTCTTGGAAATGTTCTCATAATATTGTTGGTCTCTAAGTAAGATTGTTTAAAAAAATTATATTTGTTTCATATTTCTTAGAACACTTTGTATGTATTTAATATTACTTATAATATTTTTTTCGGTGTAGGGTGTCCTTGGTTGGCCATCAATGCATTTTGGGGTTGCATATCAATGTCTCTATCTACTGTTTCTCTTTACTTGTTTTCTTTTTGTTAGTTTTGTTTTTTTTTATACTATTTTTGGTTCCTATTTGGTGTAAAACCCATGTTTTCTTTGGTATGTAAACCTATGTTGCACCACTATATATGTGGGGTCCCCATATGTATTTTGTTTAAATTTTAGCCATCTTACTTTATTAATCATTTCTTTTAATTATTTAATGAAATGCAATATAGGTAAAGAAATGTGGAGGATTCGTGATGAAACTACTGAAATATTTTCATGAGGGATATTTTAGTAGAGTGCAGAGGGAAAGGTTGAGATCAGATTTCTTTTGATTCAAAATCCATGTATGATCTAGTATGTGATTTGTTATTGTAGTAGAGTGTAAAGGTAAGACAAAAGTAGAGGTGATTTCCTTTTTGGTGCAAAATTTATGTATAATTTGTTATGAAATACTTCTCATTTCAAATACAAAAATTTTCCTCCCTCTTAATGTATTAGTTTTTATTTCTAGTGCATAAGGTTACTCATAATATTGTTGGTCTCTAATTAAGATTTCTCATAATATGTTTTGATATTTTTTCATGTTACTCTAAGCATTTTGTGTGTATTTAATATTAATCATTTTTTGGTGTGCAGGGTGTCCTTGGTTGGCCATAGACACATTTTGGATTAGGATATTGGTGTATCCATTTGTTGTTTCTCTTTGCTTGTTTTATTTTCATTAGTTTTGTTGTTTTTTGGATGTTGTTGCAATTTTTTTCTACTCTTACTTTTTTTTATATAGGTAAAATTTCTTTCACCTTTGTGAGCATGGCCATGTTAATTTATGGTTTGATATATTTTTTTCTTTATTTTATTTTTCTTGTATCATTTTTTTGTCTTTTTTGGGTTTGGGGGTGAGGGGGTTGTAGTTAAACAAGTCATTACAACCTATTGTATTGGTTTATTTTCAAAAGCATAGTGGGAAAAGGCAATTGAGGTATGTATTAAGGAATTTACTCATTTATTAGTATATAATGTTATCATTTTCTTATTTTAACTTTTTCTTCAAAATTATTTCATTTTTTTAATTAAATGCAATGTAGCTTAAGGAAGGTGGAGGAGCAATGATCCAGGTGGATATTGGTGGCCACCCGCCTATTCCACTTGGGCCCCACCATTGTCTCTTTCAGTTTTTCCGTTTTGGCATAACTTACTATTTTTAGCGATTTTTCGGGTCACACGAACCCCAAGACCGTTTGAGGCCTAGCGAGCGTTTTTTGGGTACGGAAGCGCCGTGAATTTTCTGATAAAATTTGTCCCGGCAAATTTGTAGTCCTCGGATAGAGCTTTCTAATGATGTATCATATGCGTCAAACGGAGATAGTATGCCAAAGTTACGTCCTTTGGAAGTTGAAACACCAATTTACCCAAGCGGGGCCCATAGTTTTGGCGCTTCATCTCTAGGGTTAGGTTTTTGGGATGTTTAGGGTTCTCCATTGTTTCTCAATAATAAATAGGCCTCGCGCCTCATTGTAAAACGATTCGGGGAAGGTACGTAGCCACACATCTCTTCTCGGAGATAGCTGCAGTACCCTAGCTAGTTTCTTCCATTGTACGTAAGCAAATTCAGTTCTTTGATATTAATGAAATGAAGTGTTATTTTCTTTGCATCTACGCTGTTATGGCTATGTGTTTGATACATTTGCGTTCCTACATAAATCCCGGATCGGTGGTATCGGAAATGATGCCTTTTCTCGATCCTTCTTTGCATGTCCCCAACGAGGTGGTCGGGGTATAAGGGCTAGGGCTTGATCTGGTGGAACCTTTGCGAATCGACCTCGCGAACCTCGACGGACGCCCATGGGGGACGAAAGAAAGATGAGGGAAGCGGGAGATCACATCAAATATTGCTCGAGGAGGCCCTCGAAAAACAAAGGAACGCGATGATGGATAGCTTTGCTCGGATCCTTCAACGGCGCACGGCGGCGCATGCATCCGGTGGCCACTCTGGAGTTGCGACTCCCTTTAAGGTACAAGTAAATTTTGACATTCCCATATTTGAGGTCAAATAGACGCGGTGCCGTAGATAGATGGTTGAATCTATTAGAAGGATATTTCTCTGTTCATGACTTTTCGAATAGGGAAGATTATTTTTGCACTCCTCCAAGCTACCCCCCATGTTAAGGGCGGAGTGGGAAGCCTCACTTTGTGAGAACAAAGGCAGACGAGAACCCTCTGTTCTCGAGTTTGTACCAACTTGGAATTCTTTCCGAGACGGCTTGTCAAGGAACGTGCTATCCCGTAGGGAGCTATGAGGACAAGTACATGCAATGGACCCGCATTGCGACAACAAAGGGATCAAGATGTGCACGAGCTGACGAATGCATTTCCATACACGCACAAAGTTGGGTATCAAAGATTCGAGAGAAACATTTGGTGCTAAAGTATTGCATTTATGCACGGAATACATTCGGGGAGGAAATGGAGTTCCTCGACATCTCCTCGCTTGGTACGGCATACCGGTATGCGCGAAGATTGAGAAGCGAGAAATTCAAACGAAGAAGCGAGACTTTGGATGTTTGTGAATCAAAAACGAGGAAAGGTGCTTCCAAACCGCGGAGACAAGGACGAGCATGGCGGCTAAGACAACCGTCAAGCCACAAGAAAAGAACAACAAAAGTAAAGCCAAAGAAGGACACGGGAAAGTGGTGTGAGTTCCATAAGAGCTCCACTCACAACACGAGTGAGTGTCGGGCCAAACGTCGCTAGTGGCGAGATGAGGGCTTACGAGTCGGATGCATGCTCCGACTGCGAATCGGAGACCTAAAAAGGGGAATGAAAAAGGGAAGCAGTTATTGATGCGGAGCCCAACGCCATGTTGCCACTACAAGGTCGAAGGAGGAGCACGGAAGATCCGGAGGAGGAGGAACGCCTCTTCCACTCCCGGATGTGGGTGAGGCTCCCATGCAGTTCATTGTCGACAATGGGAGCCAAAAGAACCCTCATTTCAGGAGACGCCGTGAAGTGGTTGGGCTTGCCGGCCACGGCTCACCCACATCCATACACCATCGGGTGGCTTCACCAAGGACGAGATCTCCGCGTCGGCCCGGCGGTGTCGCCTTCCTTTATAGCATCAAGCCCTTCACGGATGAGGTATTATGTGATGTTGCTCCCTATTGATGTTTACGTGTGTGGACAACCATACTTGTGGAAGCGTCCATGCGTATGAGTCTCGACCTCGTCTTGTTATTATTGCTAGGAGTAAGTTGTACGGGATACCCCGGGTACCACCTCCTACGACTATCTCTTTGGTTCTTGCAAAACAATGTAGTAGCTCATTTCCCAAGCAAATTCGTTTTTCGATGATCCGCCCCGGGGCAAGAAGAAGGCGTAACCCACGACCTCCGAACGGGGCCCCTGCCGCGACAACAACAAATGGATAAGGTCGTGGAGAGATGCGGGGACATCTTCACCTCACCCACGGGGTTCCTCTGCCTTTGCCGAGGTCAAGCACCCGATTGATCTGACCCCGGAGTGCGCCACTACCCGATTGGACCGATCTATCGGCGCTCTGTTCTGGAGAATGAGGAAATCAAGAGGCAGATTCAGGAGCTGTTGCAGAAAGGTCACATCAGACCAAGTTCATCGCCCTGTGGGAGCCCGATCGTGTTGGTACAGAAGAAGGATGGGACGTGGAGACTCTGTATTGACTATCGGGCGCTGAACAAGATCACTGTCCGGAATAGGTACCCAATCCAACGGATTGATGACCTTCTGGACCAACTCCAAGGTGCAAAATATTTCAGTAAGATCGACCTGAAGTCTGGGTATCACCAGGTACCAATTGAACCCTCTGATGTGTGGAAGACCGCCTTCAAAGCCAAGGAAGGCCTTTTTGAATGGCTGGTCATGCCTTTCGTGTTGACGAATGCTCCCACAACCTTCATGAGGCTGATGGAAAACATCTTGCGGCCATTCACCAACTCATTCGTAGTGGTGTACTTGGATGACATTCTGATCTTCAGCAAGACTTGGGAAGAGCACCTTCATCACATCCGACAAGTCCTCCAAACACTGCGGCAACACAAGTTGTGTGCCAATTTGGAGAAGTGCACGTTCGGCATGACCCAGGTTCAATATCTGGGATACATTATTGATGAAAGGGGGGTGCATGTGGATCCAGCCAAGATCCAAGTCATTCGGGATCGGCCAGCCCCGACTACTATAACAGAGCTTCGCAGCTTTCTGGGTCTTGCTAATTTCTACCGTAGATTCGTGCTGGGATTCTCTCATATCACTTGGCCCCTGAGTCAAGTCACCAAAGGAGGAGCGAGAGCAAAATTCTTTTGGTCGGAACCTCAACAGAAGGCGTTCAAAGAATTGAAAAATCGCCTCTGTTCTGCCCCAGTGCTCACCTTACCAAACTTGCAGCAGCCATTTGAGATCGAGACAGATGCCTCTGACTATGCTATTGGGGCAAAGCTTAATTAACAAAATATCCATTGTGCAAGCCTGTCGACAATGGAAGCATTACATTTTGGGAAAGGAAACAATCATCCACACAGACCACCGGCCCCTGCAGTTCATACAGACACAAGGGAAGTTGAAAAATGATCGCCATCAGAAGTGGTCCACATATCTGCAACAATTTCATTTGAACATCAAGTACAAGAAGGGTAGCACCAATAATGTTGCAGACTGCCTCAGCCGACCACCGATCGTGGTGCTCACCACCGTGCTCAACTCTTGTGGGCACGAGACTTCTACTTGGCCGCTTCTCTATGAGAGTGACCCAGAATTCAGCCACACTTACAAGGCACTCTTGGGGGGTACACAAGTTCCAAATTTTCACCTCCAAGATGCACTTTTATGTCACCTGGGACACCTTTGTATTTCTTCAAGTGAGCGTGCCAAGATGATATGGGAAGCACACTACAGTCGCGTCGCTGGGCATTTCGAGGTCGAGAAAATAGTAGCAATACTACAGAAGTATTTCTATTGGCCAAACCTTCGAAAGGATGTCAAGAAGCACATCAGATCCTGCACTGCTTGTTCCATTGCCAAACTAACCATCAAGAAGCAAGGCCTATATACTCCACTACCTACCCCTAGTCGACCTTGGGAATCCATCTCCATGGATTACATGTCGGGCCTGCCTTCTACTAAGAATGGAAATTACTGTGTTTTATTGGTCGTTGACAGATTCTCGAAGATGGCCATTATGGCGGCATGTAAGAAGAATATCACAGCAGAAGCCACTGCTAAACTCTTCTTTGAACGAGTGTGGGTGCACTTTGGGATCCCACAGTCTATCATATCAGATCGAGATAGCAGGTTCCTCAGCACATTTTGGTCTAGCCTCTGGTCCATGTTGGACACAAAGCTCACCAAGTCCACAGCTTTCCATCCCCAAACAGATGGCTAGACAGAGGTCGTCAACAGAATGATTGTACACATTATGCGCATGCACAATTCAAAGCATCCACGCACATGGGACGAGAGCCTCCCCTATGTACAACATATTTATAACAGGGCTCTCCACATTTCAATTGGCCATAGCCCCTTTCAGGTGGGCTTGGGATTCCAGCCACTATGTCCCATTGACGTAGTCATGCCATTTGCAGCTGCTGAAGCTGATTCAGCTCATGTCCAGTCTGAAGTTGACAAAGCAAGTAGCTTCATCGAGCGCATTCAACACATCTGCCAACAGGTTCATGATATATTGGACAGATCCAATGCGAAGTACAAGCAGCGCCATGATCAACACTGGGTGCCACACAACTTCCAGGTGGGCGACAAAGTATGGCTACATTTGCAGAAGGAGCGCCTCACTGGACCCCACCGCAAGCTTCGCCCACTCCGATATGGGTCGTACACCGTCACCAAGGCTGTAGGGAACAATGCCTTCGAGCTTATTATTCCTCCATTCCTTGGTCTGCACCCAATCTTCAATGTGGATCGCCTTCATCCTTACTTCCCACCTCTACTGGACACCTCAGACATTGCAGAAGAACTCACACCAACAGAGTTAAACCCATACTACATGGAACATGCCACCACAGATTGTATCATGGACATGCAAATCAAGAACACTCACCAACAGAAGATCCAACTGTATCGGGTTGTCAAAGCTGGCCAACTCCTACACCAAGGAAAGTGGTTCACCAGGGACCAAGTTCAGCAGAAATTTCCTCATCTCATGGAGAAACTTAACGCAATGGGGACCATTGCTTCCTAAGGGGGGAGGAATGATCCAGGTGGATATTGGTGGCCACCCGCCTATTCCACTTGGGCCCCCACCATTTTCTCTTTCAGTTTTTCAGTTTTGGCATAACTTACTATTTTTAGCATTTTTTCGGGTCCTGAACTTTCGGAGCCGTTTTGAGGCCCTAAACGACGTTTTTTGGGCATCGCGCCTCCAGAAGATATCATTCCGTTCCGGAATGATATTTGTGGCGAAAGTTGTAGTACTTGGATAGATATTTCTAATGATGTATCATGAGCGTCAAATGGAGATAGTATGCCAAAGTTACGTCCCTGGGAAGTTGAAACACCAATTTACCCAAACGGGGCCCATGGTTTTGGCGCTTCATCTCCTAGGGTTAGGTTTTTGGATGTTTAGGGTTCTCCATTGTTTCTCAATAATAAATAGGCCCTCGAGCCTCATTGTAACTCAGTTCAGAGGCCTGTAGCCGCCACATCTCTCCTCAGAGATAGCTACCAGCACCCTAGCTAGTTTTATCTCCATTCTGTCTGTAAGCAAATTTCAGTTCTTTGATATTAATGAAATGAAGTGTTATTTCCATTGCATCTCTGTGTTTATGGTTATATGTTTATATTGTTGCATTCCTGCATAAATCCAGATCAGGGAGGCACGAGAGAGGGAGAGAGATGTGTACCCTCTCCCTATTAGAGAAATGTATCATGTGCGTCCAACGGAGATAGTATGCCAAAGTTACGTCCCTGGGAAGTTGAAACACCAATTTACCCAAACGGGGCCCATAGTTTTGGCGCTTCATCTCCTAGGGTTAGGTTTTTGGGATGTTTAGGGTTCTCCATTGTTTCTCAATAATAAATAGGCCCTCGCGCCTCATTGTAAAGGAGTTCAGAGGTCTGTAGCCACCACATCTCTTCTCAGAGATAGCTACCAGTACCCTAGCTAGTTTTATTTCCATTGTCTGTAAGCAAATTTCAGTTCTTTGATATTAATGAAGTGAAGTGTTATTTCCGCTGCATCTCTGTATTTATGGCTATGTGTTTATTCTGTTGCGTTCCTGCATAAATCCGGATCAAGCAATGAAGAAACAACTTAACATCTTTTTGTGAGAAATATGTGGATAACTATAATAAAGGTAGAGGCAATGACATCGAGGGTGAGTTATATTTTGTGATAGGGGGGAGTTTCTTCTTTTGTTTTGTTTCTCCACTACTATGGATCTTTGTTTTTTCATTTCTAAGCATGGCCTCCTTGGTTTTATGGTAAACCAAGTCAAATATACCAAAATAGTAGTAAAAACTACATCCTCAAATGTGTCGCTTAAGATTTTTTTTTTAAATCAAATTAAATAAGAGATATGTGGACAATTCAACCCCATGGGAAGATGTGCAAGTCAACCCTCCTTTACAGGCATGGATTTTTAAATCACTCAACCCCCCAAATGGACAACCTTCAGGTGAATACTTGGGATAATTTGCAAATAATCCCTTTTTAATGTGACCCTTTAGAAAAAAAATTTAATCAACGTAGACAAGAGATATGTGGAATAATCGACCCCATGAAAATATATCGTTCACATGCATGAATATGTAAGTCACTCAACCCCCAAAATGGAAAATATTTAGGTGAATTCTCGGGGATAATTTGCAAATAATCCTTTTCTAGTGAAAAATACTAAGTACTAAATACAATGTGCCAATTGTAAATGCGAAAATAGGCACCCTTAATCATCATAAACAATGTGCATATACTTTGTACCATGAACTAATCTGCCCCAAATTAGCTTTTGGATTTCAAATATGTGGTAAGGTATATTCTATATTTTTTACTTTTTAACACCTTTAATCTCCTCAAATAGTTTCTTTTTATTGTTTATATGAAGAAGTATTTCCTAGGCTAACACTTATTATGCAGCTTACTACTATAAGATTAAAATAATGCTACATGCACCTAATGTATATTAGATTTATATTGTAGCACGATAAGAAACATTTTTTCATTCTCCATACAAGATATCTAACCTTCCATTCAAGCGCTAAGGCGCATAGGGCTAACCATATCATAAATAATACTATTTTAGGGTGGCATCAATGGATTAGTGTTGCATCCTCTAGAAACCTTAGATGTTTGATATGAAGAGGAAGGTCATTCTAAAATAAACTCTTGCACTATGAATATAATAGGCTCATGAGTGCTTCCACTATCCAAAAGCCCTCAACATAAGCTTACCACAAATATGCCCCTCTTAACCTTTCATTTATTCGTAGAAATAAAAATAGATTAGGGTTTACCTTTTAAAATTATGAATAGAAGTAGTTTGAGAAATCCAAGATTGGAATCCCTACTGCATCAATCTTATGTTATTTCTTCTACTTGTTAATTATGATACAATTTACGGTGTTACACAGTAAACATCAAAATAAATACAACTACCACCTTCACAACATAAAAAAATAATGTGGAAACAAGTACTAAGTAAGAAATAAATAAACACACAAATATATATCATTGTTTTTGGACAATGTCACTGAAAAAACTCAATGCAGGAAAATCGGTGCGACAACTGAGTGTTTTAATTATTATGCAGCAGTTTATGAATACAAGTCCCTGGATGCCAAAAATGGCTATCCAATACAGATAAAAGTGGACAAAAATATAGTGATAAGATCTCACACCATCACTGGAAAATATGGCACTTATATGACCAAAGATGAGCCCTCTACGTTGTCTTTGCATAGTCTCTGTGTATTCAAATGCAGTAACTGCATCACTACTATTGGGAATAAGTTGAACCTCCTCCTCATATCCTGCTCACTGGAAACTTTGACCCTCTACCCTCCCAGTCTCACACCCCGGATCCGACACTAGATCTCGACTGTTCCCTAGCAACATTTTGGACTCCCTCTAAATCTATGCGTTGCCGCAATGTAGCTCTACAATGCCTCTACGTGGAACTACGTTGCCTCTCTGGGTGTCTCTCTTCCTTCTCTACTTTTCACTCTCTAGATCAAGAAAAACTTCCTCCTCTGGCAAACTATGCCTTCCCCTCACTATAAGAAATCACTTCAATCTTCCTCTGGCAACTGCTGTGATGCTCTCTTGAGAAATCGATCTCTTGATCTCTTACTCGTTGTATTTTCCAAATGCCCATCAAGATCCTTCTTATAATCTCTCGTTGACATATGAACGACCAAGATTAAAACCATATCAAAGGCTAATATTAATTGGGAGTTGATCTGTGCCTTTATCTAAAAGATTCACACCCACTCTAATTAATACACTTTAATTAATCACATTTCCTAAGTTTAGACTTAGGAATACATTAAAAATGAATAATTATTTTAATTAAATCCTCTTCGGGTGGAATTTCCCAAAACTCTTTCTAGGTATTGTGCCAATGGATGTGTCTTAGCCTCTCTACAAAATATTGAGGCTAGAGCACATCCGATGCTACAAAATCAACACTCCCTCTTAGCGAGGAATGTGCTCAAGTGTTGCAACCTCCTAAAGCATCACTCTAAATTTTTCACCATCCTAGTTGTGCTGCTAATGTATAGTTATTGTTTCCTACCAACTACTGCACAACTATCTTTGTGTTGCATATGTGCTTCTCTTGTCAACTACTACATCTGAAATGAAACTCTATTGTTGTTGCCACTTCAGAATCCACAACTCCCTCTCATCTACTAATACTACACCTGAGATATTTCGATCAAATGAACCAACCTTGTTCATATTGATGCATCTTTCCATCAAGTTATGACTGCTGCTAGCCTCTATGCATTCATTGAATCCTCTACGATGATGTTGACTCTGCATTGTGCAACTACACTGCTGCCAACTATGCTATGTGCTCAGCTCCTAATGTTGTTAACCACTACATTTGTCACTCTTGCACCTGACTGCACCAACTGTCACTAGTCCATCCTACTATTGCTGCCATGGGATCTTGTAGCAAGGTATTTATCTAAGAGGTAGACTCCTCAAGGATCCTGCCCATCTTGTAGCTCTTTGGGGCTACAAAACCATATCACCCCACCTCTCCCCTGGAGGTATATGGGAAATCATGGAGAAATCATCCTAAAATATGGAGAAAAACCTATCTATATATGCGGTAGAAACTTGATGATCATGCTCCTTCTCCCTGTCCTTATTCCGAAGAGGAAACTGAGAACTGAAGTGGCCCATCTTACCACATCGGAAACACTTGATCTTTGAAATATCCTTCTTTCACATACGTTGCTACTGCTGCCCCTTTAATGCAAGGGCTACATTTTCCTCTTACTTCACATCTAATTTATGCCCGTTGTTGTTTCTAACTTCCAATTTTCTCTTCACTAAGTTGTTCAAGATCAACCCACATCCTCTCGCACTGTGAGAATTTTTCCCTCCCTAGAATGCTCTTGATGAAAATTTTCATCCTTCTGAGATGCTCTTCAGTGCTAATATCACAAACTACGTAGGCTAAGGTGCTAACCCTACAACTTCCATCTGATCCCAGACATCCTAAAGCCTCATAAGGAAGGGGTCTATGCACTCCCCCTTCTTCATCCTGATGCACTTTATTTTCTCCTCCAAGTACATCTTCTGTTGTTTGAAAGACCCTTGATATAACGTGGCCAATGCATCCTACATCTCTTTGGTTGTGCCTTTTCCTGCTATGTGAGACATAATGTGATCTCTCACTCCATCGAGGATCAACCTCTTGGCCTTCGCCATCTCCTCCTTGTAGGCCTTCAGTTGATTTGCATTTGTGGGCTTAGCTACCTCATTAGTGATATAAGTTTTCAAATCATGCTCGTTTAGAAGGAACGAAGATTTTTCCTTCCAGATAACATAGTTGGAGGCACCTTCCAACCATCTTGATCTCGCAACCCAACTAATGCCATCTCTTAATTAAAATGTCGAACTACCTCCTCTCTTCTCTACACAACTGCTAACTGGCTCTATGCACTCACTGCTAGAGTAAGTAGACCTGCTCCCGACTACTGCTACTCTAAAGTGAGAAATCAAATTCTTTGGCCCAGAATTATCCAAGGAATAAATTCCCTTAGTATGTTCCTTTCTTCCCTCTTCTAAAGATTTTTTATCCCAACAAAGTGCTACTGAAAATTGGGTCTCAGCTGAAGATCTGCTCAACGGTGAATCTGCTACATTGCTCCCTCTACCTCTAACAAGATCTTGATCCAGAAAATTTACTCTCTGTCGAATCACTTAGAGAATTATTTTTCCACGAAAATAAACCTTCCTGGACAATTGACTGTGTAGCCCCTCTAGAGTTCAATCTGCAGCTTACGCAATCCTTCAAACTCCTCCTTCTGCTAAGTGTTCATCTCTCCCTGCTCTACTCTCTTGCTTCACCAACACTTTGATACCATGTGAAAATTCCAAGATTGGAATCCCTATTACAACAATCTAATGTTATTTCTTCTACTTGTTAATTCTCATACAAGTTATTTACGATGTTACGTAGTAAAAATCGAAATAAATACAAATGTAGCCTTCACAACATCAAAAATAATATGGAAACAAGTACTAAGGAAATAAATAAACACACAGATATACACCATTGTTTTTGGACAATGTCCCTGGAAAAAAATAATGTGGGAAAATTGGTGTAGAAACTGAGGATTTTAATTATTATGTAGTAGTTTTTGAATACAAGTCCTTGGATGCCCAAAATGGCTATCCGATAAATCTAGACAAAAATATAGTGATAAAATCTCACACTGTGACTGTAAAATTTGGCATTGATCTAACTCAAGATGAGCCCCTTGAATTGTCTTTATGCAGTCTCTGTGTCTGCTCATGTAGTCACTATGTCATTTATTTTTTGAATTCATTGCACCTCCTATTGATATCCTCCTCACTGGAAAATTTGACCCTCTGGCCTCTTGGTCTCACACCTCGACTCCGGAACTAGATCTTGATTGTTCCCTAAAATAATTTCAGACTCGCTTTGAAGCTCTACGTTACCACAATGTAGCTTTGTGTTGCCTCTATATAATTCTCTATGCCTTCTCTTCCTTTCACTCTCCAAATCAGGAAAAAGTTCCACCTCCAGCAAACTATCCCTACCCCTCACTGCAAGAAATCACTTCGATTTTCCTTCGGAAACTGTTGCGCTGCTCTCTTGAGAAATTGATCTCTGAGTCATTGGCTTTTCTAAATTCCCATCAAGCTCCTTATTATAATCTCTCGTTCACATATCAATGACTGAGATTAAAACATAATGAAAGGCTAATATTAATGTGGAGTTGATTTGTGTCTTTATTTATAAGATTCACACTTGATCTAATTAATACACTTTAATTAATCACATTTCCTAAGTTTAGACTTAGGAATACATTAAAAATGATTTTTTATTTTAATTAAATCCTCTCCTGTTGTAATTTCCCAAAACACTTTCTAGGATTTGTGAAATGCATGTGTCTTAGCCGCCCTACAAAATATTGAGGCTAGAGCACATCCGATGCTACAAAAATCAATAAGTAGGGCCAACATAAAGTCCTGGGAATATTTTTACTACAAACTACTTGATTGTTGGGAATGTATTGTTGAATTTTTTTTTTTTTTTGCAATATTTCTTTGTTCTTGGCTTGAATTTTTTGCAGTTGAGATGGTGTAGGATTTGGGCATAACACCTTTAGAATTTTTTAAAGTTCCTTACAACATTACTCCTCGACTATCAACTGTGACATATCTCAAAATCTTGGCATTTGTGGTATTGTAACCCTCTTATGGTTTCTTTTTTATGTTTTCTTTGTAGATTCCAATTCCATATCAACCCATAGCTAGCATTGAGGTGATACATGAAAATATTTATTTTTTTATCTTGCTATAAAGTAAGGTTCAATTTCAAACCTATATAAATATTCCAAACCCACAATAATAAGTATCCAACCCTAAAATAGTGGCAGATTAATGTTACCCTGGCTACTTAAACCAACTCCTCTAAGCTTTGCTTGTAATTAGGGACATGCTTTCATCCTTTTCATTTGTTGTTCGAAGGTGAGACAAATTGCAAGTTTGTGAAAAATAAGTATGACACTGATCTAGGTGGATATTGGTGGCCGCCCACCTATTCCATTTGGACCCGCACCATCAGTTCTTTCATTTTTTCAGTTTCAACAGAACTTACTATTTTTAGCAAATTTTCGAGTCCTGAACTTCCAGAGTCGTTTGGAGGCCCTAATGATCCAGATGGATATTGCTGGCCACCCACCTATTCCATTTGAACCCCCACTGAAGTTCTTTCTTTTTTTTAGTTTTGGCACAACTTACTATTTTTAGCATTTTTTTAGGTCTTGAACTTCCAGAGTCATTTTGAGGCCCTAAATGACATTTTTTGGGAAAACCGGGAGCAACAAAGGTGCATGGACTGATTTTTCTAACATCAAAAGTTGTAGTCCTCAAATATATCTTTCTAACGAGGTATGGTGCATGTCAAATGGAGATCGTATGCCAAAGTTACATCCCCGAGAAGTTGAAACACCAAATTACCCAAACGGGGCCCATAGTTTTGGCACTTCATCTCCTACAATTAGGTTTTTGGTTGTTTAGAGTTTTCTATTGTTTCTCAACAATAAATAGGCCTTTGAGCCTCATTGTAACACAGTTCAAAGGCATGTAGCCGCCACATCTCTTCTTAGAGATAAGTTATTTTATTTCCATTCTATCTGTAAACATATTTCAGTTATTTGATATTAATTAAATGAAGTATTATTTCTGCTGCATCTTTGTGTTTATGTCTATTTATGTATTTATTTGTGTTCCTTCATAAATCTGGATCAACGGTATCAGAGCGGTCTTCTCTTTCTCTATTTTTCTTTGCATGTCCCTAACGAGGTCAGGGTTTAAGGAGTTAGGGCTCGATCTGGTTGAACCCTTGTAAGATTAGCCTCACAAACCCCAAAAAAAATCCCATGGTGAAAGAAAAGAAAGACGAGGGAGCAAGAGATCCTATCAAAATATTGCTCGAGGAGGCCCTCGAGAAACAAAGGAATGCAATGATGGATAAATTTTCTTATATCCTTCAACCACTGCCCACCTACGATGCAACTGCATCCAAAAACTACTATGGAGGCACAACTCCCTTCAAGATACAGGTAAACTTTTACATTCCTACATTTGAAGGCCACATACATGCAGACACTGTAGATATATGGTTTAATTTTCTAGAAGGGTATTTCTTAGTCCATGATTTCTCCGATCAAGAAAATATTAATTTTTCACTCCTCAAAGTCGTCCCCCATGTCAAAGACTAGTGGGAAACCTATGGTGAGAAAAACGACGAGGGGGAACCCTCTCTATTCTCAGGCACACCCACTTGGAATTCGTTCCAAGACAACATCAAGGAAAAATATTACCTTGTGGGGAGTTATGAGGACAAGTACATCCAATGGACCACGTTGCAAAAAAAAAGGGATCAAGATGTGCAGGAACTGACGAATTTGTTCCATACCTTGCACACAAAGTTAGGTATTAAAGATTCAGAGAGACATTTGTGGCTCAAGTACCGCATTTGTCTTCACAGACACATTCAGGAGTAAATGAAGTTCCTCGACATTACCTCACTTGGCACGTCATATTTCTATGCCACCAAGATTGAGCATAAATTTAAGAAGAAGAAGTGAGACTTTGGATCTGCGAATCTGAAGCTAGGGAAAGGGGCCCCCGAACCACAGAACACGAGGCAGAACCAAATTGGAGCCACTCATAACACCACCACAAATCCCAAGAAGGACAAGATGAAGTGGTGTGAATTTCATAACAACCCCACTCACAGCACAAACAAGTGTCGAGCAAAATAGTCGTTGGTGGCCGAACTGAAGGCACCAAAATCAGATGCATGTTCTGATCCCGAGCTAGAACCAAACAAGGGAGATGACAAAGAGAAGTAGATCATTGATGCAGATCCTAGTGCCATTGTTGCCTCTAGAAAGCTCCAGAGGGAGGATCCCAAGGATCCAGAGGAGGGGGAGCACCTCTTCCATTCGTAGATGTGGGTTAAGGGTGTTCCACTGCAATTTCTTGTTAATAGTTGAATCCAAAAGAACCTCATTTCAACAGAGGTCATGAAGCAGCTCAGGCTACCGACCATAGCACACCCACAGTCATATACCATCGGATGGCTTCACCCAGGGAGAAATATTTGCATCCGCCAATAGTGTCACCTTCCGTACAGCATCAAGCCATTCACAGATGAGGTATTGTGTGATGTTTCTCCTCTTGAGGTAGTTGATGTATTATTGGGCCAACCATACTTGTGGAACTGACATGATGTGTATGAGTTTAGGCCTCATTCTTTTGTTATTACTTTGGGAAATAAATTGTACAAGATACCGAAGGTAGTACTACCTCTTGCCATCTCCTTGACTATTGCAAAACAACACAGTAAGGTTTTTTCCCAAACCAAGAAATTTATTTTCCTTACAACTCACTCACAAGGAAAGAAGAAGAGTGTGCCCACAACCTCGAAACAAGGCTCCCCTGCACGGCTGCAGTAGATGGAAAAAGTTGTTCCTTTACACTGTCAGGACAAGCACTCCATCGATCTGACCCCTGGCGTACCATTGCCTAATATTTCCATGCCTCATGTGATTACAAAGGTAGAATCCACACATGTACTTTCTGAGGAAACCAAATTTATTGAATGCATCCAACACGTCTGCCAGTAGGTCCACGACATCCTGGACAAGTCCAATACAAAGTTCAGTAGAATTTGCCTCTCATGGAGGAGCTTAATGCAATGGGGACAATTTAGTCCTAAGGAGGGAGGAATTATCCAGATGGATCTTGGTGGCCACCTACCTATTCCATTTGGACACACACCATTAGTTCTTTCAGTTTTTCAGTTTCAGCACAACTTACTGTTTTTAGCAGGTTTTCGAGTCCTGAACTTATGGAGCTGTTTGGAGGCCCTAATGATCTAGGTGTATATTGGTGTCCACCCACCTATTCCATTTGAACCCCCACCATCGGTTCTTTCAATTTTTCAATTTTGGCACAACTTACTATTTTTAGTAGTTTTTCGGGTCCTGAACTTTCAGGGCCATTTTGAGGCCCTAAACAACATTTTTTAGAAAACGCAGGAGCAACAACAATGCATGAACCAATTTTTTCAACATAAAAAGTTGTATTCCTCATAAATATATTTCTAACTAGGTATGGTGTGTGTCAAAAGGAGATCGTATGCCAAAGTTATGTCCCCGAGAAGTTGAAACACAAATTTACCCAAACAGGGCCCATAGTTTTGGCGCTTCATCTCCTATGGTTAGGTTTTTGGATGTTTAGGGTTTATTTCTCGACAATAAATAGGCCTTCGAGCCTCAATGTAACACAGTTCAAAGGCATGTATCCGCCACACCTCTTCTAAGAGATAAGATACCATTGCCCTAGCTAGTTTATTTCCATTTTCACTGTAAACATATTTCAGTTATTTGATATTAATAAAATGAAGTATTATTTCCACTTCATCTCTGTGTTTATGTATATTTCTATATTTATTTTCATTCCTACATAAATTCATATCAGACACCCAAAACAACACTACAATTTGATCTAGGAACCATAAAAAATGCCTCTATCAGGAGAATAATAATGCCATCAGGTTTCCCTCTATAAATTATTTCCCAATCTAGTGCCCCTTTCAAAATTTGATTCATGCTAACCTACTTTAATGTATTTATAAATGAACCCTTCCTCATTTTTATACTATTTTTTCTAAAATTACTTTAGATCTGACCCCTAAAATTATGACTATATAAATACGGTCGATTTAGTTAGACAAGTATTTCTCCTGCGTAGGTTGGCTTTCTTAACCTTGTTCTATTTTTTTTTTCTTTAGTCTTGTTTTTAACCAAAGTTCAATTTTCAATTAACCTTTCAAATAAGCTACTATCACTCTTGTCCCATTCATAATTTTCGTTGGTGGTATCAAATTCTAGTTGGAAATGTTCTTATGGAAAAGGATTGCCTCAGTTCCTTTTTAAAAAAAGGCCAAATTTGATTCATATCTCACGGGTTATGAAAACTTCTCTTAAAATTATCTTACTGTGTTTGACATGGTACTATCCCAAAATGATGTGATTTCCTGTGGTTCAAGAAAAATGATCTAGCCAAAGTCAGTATGAGGGAACAGAGTTGGAGTATCTCCTTCATGAATGCATCATGACCTTTAACATAGAGTGAACTCTGGCTTGATGTTTGTTGTTTAGGTAGGTACTTCTTCATTGGCCTAAGTTTGGGCATGAGAAATCCAACTAATACATCCTTAGACCTTAGAAATTAATTTATTAATTAAAGTACATTTTTCATTAAGATAAATACTATTTTTAATCTATTGAAATTCAAAGGTTCTCTGGAATAGCGGAATTAGATATATCTTAACGATCAATCTATAATAGTGGAATTATATATATCTTAATGAACGATCTCAACTAAGGTGGGATAACCTTTGGAGATTAGGGTTGTGAATTCAATCAACAACTCACAATTTTAAAAGAAGAGCTAAGGAGAGGAGAAGGCACACAACAATATTGAACATAAGGCTTTCAAAAGAAGAGCTAAGGAGAGGATAAGACACACAACAATAGTGAACATAAGGCTTGATAGGATATTGCAGTAAGTGAGTGGAGAAAGTGTGCTAGGTCTGAGGAAGATGCAAGGGTGTAGCAAGGGAGATCCAAATCAACCAAATTGAGGACAAATCTAGGGATTGATAGGTGGATCATAGTTAGGTTATTTTTATATTTATAGTTGAGCCATTATCCTGGTAATAGAGGTTGATTTGATCGGGAAAAAAACTTGTGTAATGTGTGATTGAGATTGGTTGTGCTTCTGCTGAATATTGTTTTGTTTACATTAAGAATGTATTTGGGCTTTTATTGAGTATATATATGATAAATTTTCTAGGAATTAATTTTATGTTGTTGGGTTCTGAAATTAACAAGGTATGATAGCTGAAACTTCGATTTCTAGTAGATATATGATAAATTTTCTAGGAATTAATTTTCAGGTTACTGGGTTATGAAATTAACAAGGTATGATAGCTAAAACTTCGAGAAATAGATCTGAGAATCACCAGGCGCTAGGTGTGTTTAGTGATTGGAAGGTTCTAGGCTCAACCAATGACCATTCAAGGGACAGTTCTTAGTTTTCATGTTGAGAATTCAACGTACAAGAAAAATTAGTTTCTACAATGTTTGGGGCCAATGGTTGGACAATTGAGTGAAGAAAAATTTAAGAAGGTGGTTGATAAGGTGACCATGACCTAGCAATTGATAGATCTATCAGGAACTACAGAGAATGGCATGATTCGAGACCATAGGGGATGGGGTAATCATAGAGGTCAAATTGGTAGTTGTAGGGGTAGAGGTCAAATGGGACACATATGTAGCATACAATTGCTCGTCAAGTCGACAACCAAAATAGTAGTTGGAAGTTGTAGGGCATGTCAACTTAATAGGAAGTGTATGTGAGGAAGTGGAGGGTTGTCGAAGAAGCTTGTAGCCATTGTTGAGTTAGTGTTAGGGATGTATGGGGTAATGAAAACCAACCGTCGAGGACAAAAATCGCCATGCTAATAAGGAAAAATCCAACTGTCGTCGAATCTGGCAAGGTCAATGATATAAATTTTAGCTGGAAAGAGATTTGCGATCATAAATCCCATATGGTGCCGCAAAGTGGTCAAAACATAGTCATTCCAACAAGGAGAGTCGTGTTGTAGATGAATGTAGCATTCAACCATAGATTGACTAATGCCCTAAAGGTGTTGTTGATAACAAAGCAAAGATTATACAAGGGGCATACAAGGTTGGAGAGTTGCATATGCATGGTTCCAGATTGTAGTACAATGAGAAGTGATGGTGTTGGGAAGAATTGTGAATTACGGATAAAACACGCTTCCCTACATAGGTTCTAGTCTAGAACAACAAATTAAAGAATATATGAATAATTTTCCTAACTCAGAATAAACACATAGAGAGGATTGGAGGCTTACTTGTTCAGTCGCTTCCAAATGGCTCCTTCTGTTGCTTCCGTTGCAGCTTCAAATTCAAGCGGTTTGTGCGAAATGATTCCTGCAAGAAAGAACACTAAAACAATATAAGATGAAATAATATAGATGTATATTCAATTTAGTTTTCTAAATCAGTAAAGCATAAACCATATACATCAACTAAGATCTTGCAACATGTAAAATAAAAGCCAATACAGATGCATATAGGGAAAAATAAGTTGTATTCTTTATTGATGATAGAAGGAGAGGTTAAAACCAAATGACTGATTTGAAGTGAACATTCCAGCAACAATCCTAAGCCCCATCACAGTATAAATCTCTCCAGCATTAGTTACACAAATCTAACTCTCAATTGAAAATTCACCAGCATTTCTCTACTCAAATTCTTCCTTAGCAAGCACTTAGATCTGTGCTCAATTTATAGAGGAGCTGAAGGTAGTTTTACAATCAATGACTTTCCAATAATAGGCAAGACATGTTCCCAATCTTGTAGATGTCAAATGGACACTTGGATTCGAAGCTTGACACATGTGAACTGTTCTAGAAGGCACTGGCCAAGTGGAGATTCTGGAACAATGAGAATTTCGCTCCCAATTTTACCAGCGCACCTTTGAATGTCGGGAAGTGCTTTGCAGAGCAGCCTGGCATGGGGCTACCTGCATATGCAACGCACTTAGTCCCTTTATAGACTACGTTGGTGAGCTCTCATATTCTATATAATAAACTTCAAACTATGGAAACCTTTGCTTGATGAAATTCTTGCTTGATTTGTCTTATTCATTGTCTTAGAGCATGTAGCAACTTGAAATGATAGGGAATGATAGACTCTTAGTAATTGGTCCTGGAGATGATGCCCAATTAACCAGATGATTGGGAATGATGCCCAATTTGACCTATAACAAATTCCCCCCTAAAGCATGAGGTCAAAATAATAAAAACAGTTGATTGAGATGCTTTACACTGTGATGGGCTAGGAGATGAAGCGAAGTGGTCACCTGCATCAATATCACAATACATTACATCATGATATATCCTCTTTGATCATAATTGTTGAGGGTAATAATTCCCATGTTCAACACATAAAACATTCTAATAACATGTACATAATTCAGAAAGTCATCTTCATCGGAATGTTTCCCAATGTAGACATGCCTATAGATATAGGCCCATGTTTGGATGACAATCTATATGTAAAGTCATGTATATATGATGTGTACAAAAATCCTAAAATCGTAGCTCGGTTGGATGAAACTAGATCTGGGATCTTCTTATCTCATTCACTCGATCATTCAGGTACAATTTTAGCCATGCGAATGTATGATTTGTAGTCGAACATGGAAAGACATCATTTGATTACCAGCCAATGATGTGAGTTGTTAACAAACGCAAGAGAACCACCATTAATGTCAATGGACCTCAAGGTACTGTAGTACATTTCGTAAGGCGTGAATATATGATTTGATGTCGAATGCCAAAAAAATATTTTGGTCAAAGGTCCGGAAGAGAGGATCTTGTCGATGTTGTAACAAGCCTCATCGTACTAGAATCTCATGTTTCTAAGTGAACTTCCTGGATATTGATTTTTCATCGACTAGAAGTCACCTTATTTCAAAACTAGAGTTACTGATTTCAGAGACAAGGGTATGACTGGATATAGCAATTTTAAGGGATGACGGTCATGAGAATGAAGGTTTATGAGTATTTTGAAAGGATGAAGTATTCACTGGATGACTTCTCTTGAAAATATCGGCGACACTGTGATGAGTTGGAAGCATTGACCGAAAACCGAAGTGAAAGTATGATGAACCATAGGTGTGAATGAACCGTCAAGATGATTACCCAACCCAAACAGTCACGGACATGGAGTGAAGGAAGTGTCATGTTCAAGAGTGACTTGCTACCATAAAGAATTCTTACTCATTTTCCCCAAATTTTCCCCTTTCATTTGTATTTTTTAACAAGCTTGAGGAGGATAAAATTTTCTTGATCTATAATTCAACCCTTCGGGCGAATAAAGTATCGTTATTTAATAATATAATGAGTCTATAAATGAATTAAACTTGATTCTTACCATGATCGACAAGCCCGTCGCTATTTCATGTTTTAACGAGCTTAACGACAGTGATAGCCCGATCCTTTTTCATATTTAGAGAGTTTGAAAAAGAGGACGAAAGGGAACTCCATAATTTTTCGTAAATTTGTCACTCAGACTGGAAAAGTGTAAAATAATATCTGAGAGAACCTCTTTGGTCATGTTTAACCAAGGTATTCCTTTTTCGTAAATAATCTATCTCATTCCGGAAAAGGGTTAAACTTATATTGAGTAGATATCAATTCATTTACTTTTACGAGTTCGAAAATACAAGTGCTCGGAAATATTTTCACATTATCAGAGTCTGAAAAGAGCTGAAAGAAGACTCCAGGGGTTCCTTTTTTTCTATTATCGAAGCTCAAAAAGGAGATAAAATTTTGCTTCAAATCCTTTTTTGTTTTTAACAAAGCTCTAAAAATAAGGAGAAAAAGTATGCTTTATGGTCAAGTCATTCTTTGGATAAATATGCACAACTAATTTGTTCATCAATTGTATTTCCTATTTTAGAGAAACATCAAACGGATTAAAAATACATGTTTCATAATAAAAACATAATAAAACTATAGTCATAGAAATAAATGTAATTTGAAAATAATTAAATGACTATTAAAACTAGTTTCAATATTCATTTTTACCATTCCAAAGTTACCATTTGCATTTTGGAGCTCTCAACCTGATTTTTCCCACGAACTTCAGCGATCAATTGCATGCAATTGGTAAGAATGTTTTGAATGCCCCCTGTAAAATCACATGTCGAATGCCCCTTGCAAGAGTAGGTGCCCCCCAAGCTTCATTTCATTCACCTAAGTATATTACTGGTTACTAATAGCTGGATGGAATGAAGGTTCATTTATGAGATCAAATGGAATACTCATCTTAATTAGGAGAGGATTTGTTTCATTTTTTAATGAGCTTGACACACAAAAATGAATATTCTCATGACCTGTTTCGTTTTTTTAATGAGGTTGACACAGTAAAAGAAATTTCCTCATAAGCACTTGTTTTATTTTTTAACGAGTTTGACACAAGAAAAAATAGCTATCCTCAAGGTACTTCTTTCATTTTTTAAGGAGGTTGACACAAGAAAAAATAACTATCCTCATAGGCACTTCTTTCATTTTTTAATGAGGTTGACACAAGAGAAAAGAACTATCCTCAAAGGAACTTGTTTCATTTTTTAACGATGTTGACACAAGAAAAAAGAACTATCCTCAACACCTAATTCATTTTTTAATGAGGTTGACACAAGAAAAGAACCATCCTCATAATCTATTTCATTTTTTAACGAGTTTGACATAGGAAAAGAGCCATCCTCATTGTGTAGTTGGACTAGTGAGTGTGTGCTAGAAAATAAGTAGTCTAACAGACTCATCATTAAGGAGTTTGATGAACACCATAAGTGATAAGTTATAACATGCGTTGACGGGACTTCTCCAGGGTTTTCATTGAATTTTGGAATTTCCAAGTGTAATTTCTATGGTATCATCGGCCACCAAGGGGAATAACTGATGGTATCAACTTGATATTGCACTGAAGATGTGAATAAAGGATCAAGCCATTCAATACTCATAAAGGAGGAACTAGGTAGGATTCTAGATGATGACATGGGTGAATTCAATGGACAAAACATCAAAGATGAAGCAACAGTAGATGTTGTCACAGCTGAAATAGATGGCTCAGTATGAGATGTTATCTCAGCCATGGTCAAATGAACCAATGTATACCCTATAGAATCTATGGGAACTCGAAGTGAAAAAGGATCAACAAAGGCATAGGAAGGTGATTCAGGAAAAGACTCGTACAGGTAAAGCTCATACTGAAAATGAGTTGGAGTTAAAGGTGTCTCGTCTTGTGATATTTCTTCAATTGAAATCAAACTAGGTGGAAGAACTTCGCTGCCAGGAAAGAAGTCAATTTCAGGTGGTTGACTGCGCGATATGGGAGACTCAATCGCTACAATAGATTTTGGAGTGACCAATACGGGAACAACTTCTAGTTGTTCGACTTTGGGATCAAGATTTTCTCCACTTAGGGAATATAGCAACAAAAATATAAGGGTATGATAGACCCTATATCATTGGTCCTGGGGATGATGTCCAGTTTGAGCAATAACAGCTACCCCCTCAAGCACAATGGGATCCAGATCAACTTCCAGTTGAACAACGTCGGGTTCAGGAGGTATGGTCTCACAGATTGGATGGATCGTGACCACGGGTAGCTATGAGGACTCCGTCTCGACAAAAATAGACAAACGAGGATGAGTAGAAAAAACTTGTGCCAACTCTGGTATATGGGAAGATGATGCTTCACCAGAGGTACTGATAGTACTGGTTACAGTAGAGTGATCGCCTTCGCCTACTAGAAGTAAATTCTGGTGGTAAAGGTGGTTTTAATGCTAATCTACACGAACGATGGGGCAAAAGGATTTTGTTCTTCCACGATTACTGATTTATTTTAAACAAAAATAAATAAACAAAATAAAAGGGTATTACTAGGCAAAACGTTTACCAAGAAAATATGAACTGCAGAATACCTCCCGGTGAACCAAGAAGTATGGGCAGGAAATCTCCCCGAATTTTGTGTTCGGTGTATCACAATCTACAAGGTGGCTGACTCGGTTCACTATGGATGGATAGTGACCTAAAGTTTTCCTCCCAAATATAGCCGAAGGTATGTGGAGGCCCAGATCCGTATTAGTGATGTCTGATGTGAAACTGCACAGTGAGAGCACCCCTTTATACTTATCGTACTGTAACACCGCCCTATATACCCGAAAGTACGTGGATGAGCTACGATATACTTACATACATGGAGTGAGGTATCACACTCATAATGTATCGCAGACAAGTTAACGACAGCTGTTATGTTTTACGACACCAGAAAATGTCTCTAGCCTAGACCTTCTAAATGTTATCGTTATGGTTCCAATGCTTTGTTAGGTAAATTGAGATTATTTTTATGTTGATCTTGCTTAACAATTTGCCTTTCAAAGGTTCACCGTGATGATGTATTTGAAATTCCTAAAATGAAAACTAAGAATGATAAGTAATATTTTCACTTTCGGTTTTTTCAATGAAAGACTTAGCTACTAAGGAAGAGAGCAAATAATTTGTGAGCAAACAAATCAATGAGCCAAAAAAATCATTTAGCACAAACTAAATGTAGATTTCCTAATGTTCCTTTTGCAAAACACACAAAATCCTACATGAAAATACAAGTTTTTCTTTTCAGTTTCCTTAATTTTATGAGTGCAGAAAAGAAACTAAGTGCATGAAACAACAAATAAATTCCTTTTACTTTCGATAAATGAAGAACACAAACAACAATTTCTCTTTTGAAGGAAAAATGAGGAATTTAACAACAATTTCTCCTATCAAGGAAATGAAGATTTTACGACAATTTCCTATTTCGAAATAAAATGATTCTTAATGCGATCATAAAAAAAATACTTTGAAATCAAATTTCCAATGATAAAGAAAAAAAAATTTAAACAAACATTGAACAAATTTCATTCAAGGGAGGAAGAAATATATAGGATTCACTGGTCAAGTGAGGATCAAAATTTTCAAAACACATCAAGAAAAAAAACTGAAGTAAATTGCAAAGGCAAATTCAAATGAATTTGGGTATTTTCAGGAGTCAACGCAGTCTCCAAGGGGAGACAGTGCTCTACAAGGCAGGCTTGAAAGGGAGATAGTGCTATGCAAAGCACTGTGTCATGTCTAAGGGTGCGTTGGGCGCATTGTATAAGGAAAAATACTACTATTTAACACACTTTCTTTGCAAATTAAGATTTGAAAAGGTTTAATATTTATGAGTAACAACTACTGGGTGGATAAACAGAACAAATCAGAGGCTTAAACACCTAGATCTAAGAGAAATTCTCCCCAGCAGAGTCGCCAATTTGTTGGGAAGAATTGTGAATTACGAATAAAACATGCTTCCCTAGACAGGTGCTAGTCTAGAACAACAGATTAAAGACTATACAACTACTTTTCCTAACTCAAAATAAACACACATAGATGATTGGATGCCTACTTGTTTAGTCACTTCCAAATGGCTCCTTCTGTCGCTTCCATTGCAGCTTCAAATTCAAGCGGTTTGTGCGAAAAGCTTCCTGCAAGAAAAAACACTAAAACAGTAGAAGATGCAATAATATAGATGTCTATTCAATTTAGTTTGCTAAATCAGTAAAGCATAAACCATATACATCAACTAAGATCTTGCAACATGGAAAATCAAAGCCAATACAGATGCATATAGGGAAAAATAAGTTGGATTCTTTATTGATGATAGAAGGAGAGGTTACAACCAAATGATTGATTTGAAGTGACCCTTCCAGCAACAATCCTAAGCCCCATCATAGTATAAATCTCTCCAGTAGCAGTTACACAAATCTAACTCTTAATTGAAAATTCACCAGCATTTCTCTACTCAAATTCTTCCTTAGCAAGCACTTAGATCTTTGCTCAAATTGTAGAGGAGCTAAAGGTAGTTTTACAATCAATGACTTTCCAATAATAGGCAAGACATGTTCCCAATCTTGTAGATGTCAAATGGACACTTGGATTCGAAGCTTGACACATGTGAACTCTTCTAGAAGGCACCGGCCAAGTGGAAATTTTAGAACAATGAGAATTTCGCTCCCAATTTGACCAACGCACCTTTGAATGTTGGGAAGTGCTTTGCAGAGCAGCCTTGCATGGGGCTACCTGCATATGCAATGCACTTATTCCCTTTAGAGGCTGCATTGGTGAGCTCTCATATGCTATATAATAAACTTCAAACCATGGAAACCTTTGCTTGATGAAATTCTTGCTTGATTTGTCTTGTTCATTGTATTAGAGTATGTAGCAACTTGAAATGATAGGGAATGATAAACCCTTAGTCATTGGTCCTAGAGATGATGCCTAGTTAACCAGGTCATTGGGAATGATGCCCAAATTGACCTATAACAGATGGGTGGTCACCTCTTAGAGAGATACCATACAATTTGATGGGGTAGAGCAATGGTTCCTACAATGAAGTAAGTCAACAAAGAAATCACAGTCGTATAGTTCATATGGGAGCCACATATTTCCCATAGTGTACAGAGGGTTGATGGTGAATTTAGCTTCACTCCCCAGAAGGTGAGGGTTTCATTCATTCTCACGGAAAATGGCATATGGGTTTTTTCTAACTCCAAACTCAAGATGCCTATAGATGCTACAAAATTGGCCAGCTATAAATAAAAGGATGTAAAATTAAGGAGAATTATCTTGGATGTGGTGAAGCATCATGTGATTCCTTACCTATCTTAGAAGAAGACAACAACGAATATGTGGGAAGATTTGATGTCACTTTATCAGAGGGATAACACAAACAAAAACAAAAAAATGACGTCGAGAGAGAAACTCAAGAACACCAAGATGACCAAAAAAAATACCATGACCCATTATTCAACAAAGATCGAATAGGTATGTGATGAGTTGGAAACATTTAGGGCCACCATGATAGGGGATGAACTGGAAAGGACGGTCTTGAATGGCTTCACTAAGCTATGTAATCCTTCAATGAAGTGCATCTTTGCATGAGAGCATAATCCTAATCAGGAAAGATTATGGGATTATTTTTCCAAGAGGGGATTTAGGAGGAATCTCTAGGAGGCCAACAAAAGGGTGATGATGAGAACCTTTCCCATACCTATTAAGTAAGGCAAGGAAAGAGGAATAAAACTACAGGTGAAGAGGCTACTTCACAAGCTAGACAGAAGAAGCCTTTCAACAAAGTGAAATGGTTTGCATGCCACATGAATGGGCACTATGCATCACAATGTTCATAGAGTAAGAAGAAGGGGAAGTTGCAACAAACAATAGTGTCAAAAATAGTTCATGAGTTTGCTTCAAAATTTAATAAGGGCTTACCATTTGTCTCTTGTCTATCAACCAACACCATTAGAAGGATTGACTTGTACCTGGATAGTGGTGCATGTTGATTTGGAGTAGCATAAAATGTGCTCTAAGTCTCAAATTTTGTGGAGAGGCTTAGACACATGTATTCCAGATAACCAAGAAATTGTTTTGGGAAATTCCACCCTAAGACAATTTTATTTGATAAATTAATTATTTTTAATGAGACCCTATGTCTAAAGTTAGGAAATTAAAAAAATTAATGGGTATTAATAAAAAATATGGGTGTAAATTCTAGAATAATATGCGGGTCAATTCAAAATGATCTTAGCCATTGATTAGATTCTAATCTGGGCCATTGAATCTCAATGAGAATATTATTTAAGGAAATTTCGGCAAGAGAAAATAGATTCAGAGGGAGACTTTTAGGTGAAGAGTAGAGAGAGGGTATCAAAATCAGTCATGAGTGCAAGATCCGGTGACGCAATGTAGAGAATGGATAGCGCAGAAGCAGCAGAGGGATAGTGTAATGTAGTGACGCGGAACTGCGCAGTCCTCTCGTAGTGGTGACACAAAGGAGGTAGCAGCGCCTCTCAGGGATCAAGTTCTCATCTATATTTGTGAGAAAATTTTCTCTAGTGTTATCACAAATATTTCTCTTCATTACTATTGATTTTTCCTTATAAAATAGTTTTTTGCTAAAGAATAATAAAGAAACCCCCACTTGTTGCACCAGTTTTCCAACATTGGGTTTTTTCAGGGACAATTTTCCAAAAATAATTTTTTCAATATTGTGCTTGCATTTCTTTATATCTTGTGATGTAGGGGCATTGGAAACTAGCCAACAATGTGAGAGAATTGTCCACATGTTATGGCTAGGAGAGTTCGAAATTATTCTGGAATGTAACAGCAAGGTGTCAATACCTGAGCTGACTGTTGCACTTAGAGCAGTTAGAGTTAGTTCAGTAACTGTAGAAGTCGAATAGGTTCATTCGTGTCAGTCTATTTTCTTTCTATTGATATAATTTTAGTAATATTATTTAATTAGGCCTTTTTATGTTAAGAATAAAAATGGTCCTCAGAGAGAAGCTGAACAGTCATGTAACAGTTATAAATTATAACCCCTGATACAGTTGAAGGGGGGATTTGTAGTAGAATAATGACTTATGAGAGATTGATATCTGCTTGATAAAATTACAGAGTTATTTCATTCAGGCATGATGGAGAAATTCCCAAAGGACTCATTCCTTCGAACTCATGAGTTATGTGTGTTCAATTGGTAGCAATTAAGTCCTAGTCTATGTGTGAATTCTTATGTTCTTGAATTCTTTTGGATATACTCTTTCTGTGTATGTATTGAGTGTATAATTTCCTTGTTCGAAGAGGCCAATCGTATCAGAAGTCCATTCTGATGTTGGTGTGAATCACTGTGAAGATTTGGGAAGTTATTTTGGGAGAGCGAGCCATGGTCGGGCCCTGTGTATATAGGGAGTATTAGCCCTGCCTGTTGAAGTGAAGGTGTTGTTTTGTTTTTTAATTGAACGATAAGGTGGATTGAAGGAATAAGTAATTTTGTGTGGAAGTTTGAGCCGTCACTTTTCATTTACCAGAAGCGGTTTTGGAAACCCATACCACTTATTTCGCACCACTTTTGATTTGGAGGTGAAACCATGAAAAAAAATGCGATCCAATATATTTTGGACGCGTCATGCCTCAGAAACCACCCATTTCGCATTTTTTTGGAACGCTAACTGTCAGGCTTTGAAAAAATGCGATATTGACAAGGATCGTCCGATCTAGAGAGTGATAGATCTGACGGGAATTACGCAGTGAAGTGCAAGGAGGTTAAGCCAAGGTATGACCCACCGCTTTGGTGTTGGAAAATTTTTATTTAATGAGTTTGATGGTGGGCCTGAGTAAAAGTCTAATGCGGAGTTGAAATGACCATTCTAAGGGTTGTATATATTATAAGCGCTTGCGTATTTGTTCAAAGTTATCAAACCATATGTTATAGTATTAAAGTTCTTAAGTCGGAAGATAGATGAGTTTTATAGTCTTAAGGTTAATAATTAGATATTGTTCATAAAGGGTTGAGTGTTGGGTTAATTACCTTTTGATACAATATACAAAGAAAGGGTCCAAATATAGTTTCAGGCATTTTGTTTAAAATACCAAAGGTCTCATTATTTGGGTGTTGTGCTAAATCTGACTAAGGCATTCATTAATCAATTTCCATGGAACTGATAGATGAATTTGAAAATGGAAATTAAAGTGGACTCGCTGTATTGAATGAAAGTAAACATAGAGAAAAGAGAGACCAACTCTCCTTAGCGCCTGTACTCCATTTTAGCTATCATCTTGTCTCAGTATTTTAATTTTTAAAGTTTCAATAAAATTTATTTCGATATTTACTAACATAATTTTTGTAAATAATTTGTTACCAGAATGATAAGTAGAAGACATAATATCAGTCACTGCAGTTGGATTTTGATTTAGAAACTTTCACATGGTAGTAGAGCTTGATTGGGAAATGGTATAGAATAATTTGCATTAAAAGGAAGTCGTGGTGCTACACTAGCAGAAAATCGAGCTCCGGAGGGGTTATGCAGTTTTTCTGCAGAGGGTGCCAGATAAAAGAAATATCACAATAGAAGATCATGACATTTTAGACTTATCTTCCAGATTATAAGAATAATTTTCTTTTTTGTCGACTTCTACATCTATCAATGATTGGTACATTGATATCAGGGCTTCATCTCCTATGACTAGAGTATGAGAATATTTCTCAAGCTATCAAGAAGAACGAATGAACTTCTAGATTACTATATGAAACCAAATAAAGTGTACCCCAGTAGGGAGAGGGACCATAACATTTTAGACAAAAGCAAGGGATAGTCTCCGAGCCACAAATTTGTTGCATGTGCCAGGATTGAGGATGGATTTAATTTCAATGTACCAGTTGGAGGACAAGGGATATGACATGTACTTCATTGGAAGGAAATTATACGTCAAGTATCCAATATATAAGAAAAAGGCTCAAATTGGAAATCACAGCAACATACTATATAGGTTGCAGTTTGAGTATCCAATGGAATTTGTAGGCAGCGATCTCAACAGTGAAAAGGACCTAAATGAGCTATGGAAGAAATGAATGGGGCATATACACCATGGACCTCTGAGGATACTCAGAGAAATTGTTATGGGAGTTCTAGTATTAAGTACCAAGCACAATGATGTATGAAGAGGATGCATACTAGGGAAGTACGACAAAGAAACATACTCTAGAAGAAACAGTAGGGCTAAAGGTGTATTGGGGATAATACACTTAGATATATGTGGTCCAATGTCTACTAGAGCTCTTAGTGGTGGAGAATATTTTTTTCACCTTTGTTGATTACCACTCCAGGAAAACTTGGATATACTTCTTAAAGACCAAGGATGAGGTCTTTGATCGGTCCAGAGAATTCAAAGCTCTAGATGAAAACCTGAAAAGGAATAATATAAAATTATTGTGATCACATAATGGTGGAGAATATAATAACAAGGAATTCAAAAAATTATGCACAAGAGAGGGCATCAAAATAGAATGAACGGCTCCATATAATTTGTAGTAGAATGTAGTTACAGAGTGGAAGAACAAAACTATTGTTGGGGCAGAAAAATAAATTTTGTATGACCGGGATATGCCTAAGTTGTTATGGGCATAAGCATGCAACACAATTTTGTATATCTAGAATAGGACCCCTCATAGAGAATTGGGCAAGATAACTCCCGAGAGTGTCTTCACAGGACAGAAGCCGGAAGTGATTCATATCAAGATATTCAGAAGTGTGGCATATTGTCACATTCCAGATTAGAAGCAGAAAATTTAGATTAGACTCATAATGGACTGCAAGAATAACTTGGAAGTAGAATTCGACATAAAGGATTTGGGGTTGATGCATTATTTTCTATGGTTGGAGGTATGGCAGAATAATGGGGAGATATTCCTAGGAAAAGGAAGGTATGCCACATAAATTCTGAAGAGGTGCAAGATGTAGGATTTCTAGTCCATGGCAATGCCATAACAAAATGGAAAAATATAGATGCATCAGGAGATAAGGAAGTGGACCCCACCTTGTCTAAACAACTCATTGCGTCACTTATGTATCTGGTCAACACTGGGCCACACATCTTCTTTTATGTCAAATCCCTCAGTCAATTCATGGTAGAACCGAAGAGGGTACACTGGGTAGAAGCTACGCACATTTTCAAATATGTGTGATGAACAACCGGATATGGGTTGAAATACACCAAAGGAGATGATGTTAGATTGAGTTGATTCACATATGCAGATTGGGTAGAAATTTCAGTAGATCGGAAAAGTACCACCAGGTATTGCTTCGGTATTGGATTAGGAATTACCTCTCGGTGCAGTAGGAAGCAGAAGTTTGTGGCACTGAGCTTAGTAGAATCAAAATATATGGATGAAAGCATATCTACATGAGAATCCATATGGCTTAGAAAACTGCTAGTGAATTTTTTAAGAAAAATGAAGGAAGCAACCCGTATCTTCTGTGATAATAAGAGTTGTATTAAACTCTCTGAGAATCTAGTGTTTCATGATTGGTCAAAGCACATCGACATTAGGTGTCATTTTATTTGACAATGTGTTCAGCGTGGGGTAGTACAGTTGTATTACATCCCCACAGAAAATCAGGTGGTAGACATATTCACCAAAGCTATAGGAAGGGCCAAGTTTTTTCACTTCAGGGAGCTAATGGGTATGGTAGAGAATCCATTTCAGTAGTATAAATAGATCATGATATTTCAAGACACAAATGCAACATTTGAGATGGAGTTGTAGTATAGATGTAGTGTTGATAGTGGCAATGTCAGCAATAGTATAGTTGCAAAAACAACGCAGTATTTGGTGGAAAACATGTCAGACATCAAGAACGCAGAGGGAGATGCTTCAAAGTTAGAGTAGTATGAGGTAGAGTGTATTGCTAGAGCACATTCCTTGCTAAGAGGGAATGTTTATTTTGGGTAGCATCGGATGTGCTCTAAGTCTCAAATTTTGTGGAGAGGCTTAGACACATGTATTCCAGATAACCTTGAATTGTTTTGGTAAATTCCACCTGGAGACAATTTTAGTTGATAAATTAATTATTTTTAAAGAGACCCTAAGTCTAAATTTAGGAAATTAAAATAATTAATGGGTATTAATCTAAACTGTGGGTGTAACTTCTAGAAGAAGACGAGGATCAAATAAAAATGATCTTATCCATTTACAAGCTTCTAATCTGGGTCGTTGAATGTTAACGAGAAGATTATTTAATGAAGTTTTAGGGTCATTTGGAAGACACACTAGAGAAGATACTCAGTTTCCCAAGTAGATCGATTTTCTCACTAGCTGAAGTTCGGCAAGAGAAAATCAATTCAAATGGATTTTTTAGGTGGAGATGAGAGAGAGGGTATCTACATTAGTCAGGAGTGCAAGATATGGTGACATAGTGCAAAGAAGGGACAACACAAAAGAACCAAAAGGACAATGCAGTGAAGTGATGCAGAACTGCACAGTCCTCACGCAGTGGTGATGCATAAGAGGTAGCAGGGCCTCTCAGGGATCAGGTTCTCATCTATATTTGTGAGAAAATTTTCCATAGTGTTATCACAAATATTTATCTTTATTACTGTTTATTGTTCCTTGTACAAGAAAATTTTGCTAAAGAATAATAAAGGAACCCTCATCTACTGCACCAGTTTTCACACATTGGGATTTTCCTAGGACAATTGTCCAAAAATAATTGTGTCATTATTGTTCTTGCATTTCCTTATGTCTTGTCTCAGTATTTTAATTGTGAAGGTTGTAGTAGAATTTATTTCGATATTACTGAAGTAATTTTTGTAAATAAATTGCTACTGAATGATAATTAGAAGAAATAATATCAGTCACTGCAATTGGATTTCGATTTAGAAATTTTCACATTGCATCATACCATGTGATAAGAGGAATAGGATATATTTAGCAGTTTCATGGATAGTGATTTTGAATTTTTTGTGGAGGTGTTGATGCCAAGTATGCAGTGAAGGGTGTTTGAACCATTAAGTTCCAACTTTGGTTAGGAGATTCGTTGGAAGTAAAGGACATGTTATATGTACCAGCACTAAAAAAACCATTGATGTATCCTCCATAACATATTTGAAGCAATAGACATAAGAACCCTAACTTAAGTGTATCTAACATTTGGAGCGAATGTCTCATCGTAATCCATTCCATATTTTTGGGAAAAACCTCTGGCCACGAACCTAGCCATTTACTTCTAGACGCTTCCATTTCTAGCAAGTGATCTTGAAGACCCATCTCGAATTGACCACTAATTTCCCTATTGGCCAGGATAGAATGTCCTAGACATCATCCTTCATGATAGAAGCATACCATTTTACCATGGCATCTCTCCAAACTTTATGGCCTGGTGCCTCATAATTGTTAGGCTCATAGTCAATGATGTCACTCATGAGTGCGATCTAATGAGGAAACTGTCTCAGTGGTTTTCTCTCCTTGAAAGTACTATTAAGAGCCTCCATATTCTCTTGAGAATCTCTTATTGTCTACTCTATCCATTTTAGCCTCCCCTCGATAGAACTAGAAGATGCCTCTTGTTCGTCCTCTTGATATGAACACTAAGTAGTCATTGATGGTGTTGTTGGCCTCTCCTATGTTGACTTTTACATGGTCTTCATTAATGATAATTTTTTTTTTTTGGTTCTCATTATTTTCCATTAATTCCATCATTCAACAATTACACATAAGACATCAATCATATATCAAATAAGGTATAAGGATCAAAAAGAGACAACCATACAGGAACACACACAAAGGGGAAAAATTCAACAAACCTTTTCCAATAGAGAATTATTCAATTCAATAGAGACGCATCTAGGTCAATAATTAGGTCAAACCTGGTCCAAGTTCCATCCTCCTAGTCAAGTCAATTCGGTTCAAAACATACTTTTCTCTAACCTCTAAAATTATTCTCTACTAGGACGCTTTAGATCTCAGTTTTGTCTCCTCTCAGCTGCCTCAAAATTATACTATATGATGCCTCAAAGTTTCAGTATCTTTGATTTATAATTTTGAAATTCTCTGCCTCAGAGCTGCGAGTTTTTCTTGCCTCAGAAATTTGAGCTTTTTTGTCTTAGAGAAGATGAATGAGATACCTTAGAACTTCCATATGAGCTACCTTAGAGCTACCTCAAAAAATATGAAAAATCTTATCTCATACCATCCGAGATTTCCATAGAAGATGTAGGCTCCTTCTTGGCTTGATGTAAGAATGAATTGGCTCTTTATATAATTTTTATTTAGGCTGAATAGGTGTGCCCCTTACTGGAGGAGAAATTTACTAGGAGGAGGCCAACATAACCATTTAGGAAAAAAAAATTTAATTTTGTATTTATTTCTTTTGAAAGTTCAAATGGGACTTGCCACAAAATAATTTACTTTAGCATTTAAAAGTATGCTTTAAAAATTCATAATGACTCACACATGCATTATGAATGTTGGAGAATCTAGTAGGTCAAATATTTAAACAATTATCCATATCCTTAATAATTTATTGTGAACTTTAGTTAGCTTCTTATTGTTCTTTATTATATTTTCTTCGTCAAAACATTATTAAAAGCATGAACCATGAAGATCATAAAAGACAATGGACATAAAATATAGGCTCCAAGCCAGGGGAAAACATAGAAAGAACTTCTCTTCTCTTCTTATAGAATCAATTCAAATGAGAAATCCAAGACCCAAAGAGAAAATTTAAAACCTCCTCCAAGCACTAAGTCAGCCCTCCAAGAAATCCTTCCTTAACCAAGTCAAAGTATTCAAAGTCAATGAAATTCAATCTTCTTTGACTCTGCTCCAGATCTCAGTTTCAACGCTCTAATTTAGACGTGCAGTTTGGACTTGCAATTCTCAACCTCCTAGTAGCCACAGACACTCTAATTTTCACACGTGTGAGAGAATACAAGCCAAAAATCATATTTTTCTTCTTTCTCTTTGACTTCCTTTTGTCTTCTTTTCCTTCGCTCTCCTTGTCTCTCTTTTCTTGCTTGAGATCGAACTTTTGAAGTGCGTTCAAATTATTCAAACTCTCTTCTTTTCTATACACTTCATATTTGGTAGAGTAGGCCTCTCTTAGGATAACTTTTCAATCGCAGGGCTAACTTGGTCTTGGAGGTCAAACTTGAGTTTATAGACATAAAAATAATATCTTTTACATGTTACAACTTGCCCAAATGGGTCTTGTATAAATGATAATGAATTTTTGACTCAAGATACATATTTTCATGACTTGGAAAACCATGGGAGCATGAAATGCATGCTTGACCTAGTTGAACAGTCAAATAAAGCATGAAACCCATGCTTGAAAATAATATTTTTCTTTCTCCTTTTACTTTTTACATATAATGACATGAGTATAATCACAATTATGAAGACCAAAAATAGTTACTTCTTCCAACAATGATGACCGACCATAGTTAAAAAAATCAAAATCATCAACCTTTAAAACCTCTTTCTCCCAATCATCTATGACTGATGGTATGGTATCATGCGACTCCCTAAAGGATTTATGCTCCTGAAATCTCACATCCTTTCTCGGAGTCTCATTGTACCCAAAACAAATTGCACTTTTGTCTTGAGGGCTTTATCCTCTTCCCTAGTGATACATGGATGGATTGCACTAAACACTCGAAGATACGAAAATTCCCAACCTTTAGTTTCACTACTGTCAGCGCCTCCTCAAAATTATTGTCCCCTAAGACCTTGTGATGACTCTTTTTTTAAATATAGATTGCTATTTTTCATCATTTTTCCCACATGAACATGGGAAGATATTGATTATGAATCATGGCTTTAACAACCTCAATGATGACTATATTCTTCCTCTTAATGACCCCATTTTATTTTGGGTAGTAAGGAACTGTCAAATCTTTCTTGATGCTTTCCTCTTTGCAAAATTCCTTGAACTAATTTGAGTTATAATCACCCTCATTGTCCAATGTAATGACTCTAATCTTCCTCCTAGTCTAGCTTTCCATGAGAGCTTTTATTTCTTGAAACAGATTAAAGATCTCATCCTTGGTATTCATGAATTAAATCCATGTCCTCCTAGAACAATCATCTTTAAAGGTCACATAATATTTGTACCCACTCAAGGGCTCTACTGACATATAACTACACACATCAAAATGTACTATAACCAACAATCCTTTGGACTTGGAATCATTACTTGGAAAGTAGTCTTGGCATAATTTCCAAGTGCACAACCTATTTCTCCACACTAAACTAAGGAAGGTTAGTGACAATATCCCAAAATATTAGCAAAGCCTTGTGATTAAAATGTTCCATTTACCTATGCCATAACATGCACAAAATTATCACTGTCATGAACCAAGGAACATACCAGCTAACCGTTCATCATGTACATGTTACTTTCTCTCCTCCCAATAACTAATCTTATGTTAGAAGTTGAACATCTCGACTTGATAATCACCTACCCATCTTGGAAAAAAGCCTCATATCCCTTGTCCTTCATGGCTTAGACGACAAGAAGGTTCATATCTAGCCCTACAACATAAAAAAACATATGTAATATCTAAGGGTTCACCTAACATTAGTTGAAATTGAATAGTTCCAAGTCCCTTTACTACACACTTGGCACTTTTTCCAAGCTCCATAGAGTCATACTCTCTCATGCTAGAAAATTACTCCTACAATCTCGTCATATGATGAGATGCTCCACTGTCTATGAACCATGGATATTTATCAGTGAATCCAAAAAGACATGTAACTACCTTGAACTCCCTCTTGAACTTGTTGGAAAACTTACTCACTTTTGAGTCTACTGATGTTGCCACCTATGACTTACCATTTTCATTCTTTGTGTTTGGACAATGAACTGCATAGAGGCCAATTTTGTGACCTGCAAGGTATTATTTACTCTTGTGTTGTTCTTCCCCTTTCCCTTCCTTTCCTGATTAGCAAGGGCTAGGTTCCCATTGATCCAGATTGAATCATTATATTTTTTTCATCCATATCGACACATTTGGAGTGGAAAAAAATGGAGGAATCAGCTCACTGGATTGTTTTTACCGGTGGGACCTATTTTGGCAAAACGAGGTATGAAACCTTCAAGGAGCATTTTGAGGCATGAAACGACGTTTTTTGGGGGTAAAAATTTCCTATTTGACTTAGTTTGGTAAATGAGGTCTAAAACCTTCGATGATCAAATTTGAATCAAGGACCTAAGTGATAGATCAAATTTTAAATTGTTTGAAAGTGTGCTGAACCTGAGTGACCGAATATATCACATCTTCCTGATTCTGGCGCCGTGAATGGTTCCAAAAACCAACACTGTATGAAGAAGTTATCGCGATTTGAAAAGTCCAATAAACTGCAATTTTTGGCTTTTGACCAAGTTTGACTAGGTTTTTGGAAATTCAAAAAGAGAATATTCCAAGGAATATTCTTGGAATATTCCTCAAAATATTCCCTAGAATATTCCATTCAGACCAATCAAATCATGCCAAGTGGCATGTTGTGGTTCATTGGATGAGCAGCACATGTTTTTTAAGGGCCAATGAGAGGCTGCCACATGGCAGTCGCAGAGGGTGCCGCCTAGCCCAAGTTCATGTTGCAAAATTTTGTTGGGGGTCCCCGGGGCTCGACCCCGAGACCTGCTACCAAACACGCCCGCACCTTACCATCTCCACTGCATTTATTTCTTAACTATAAAAGAACTCAGTGCATATTTGAGTTTAGTCATTTTCATGATTGGGGGTTAGGAGGGGCTAGCCCCTCCCAATAAGACCATCAGCCCATGACCACACCTAAGGGCTTAGCGCTAACTGTTGACGACAACTCCAATGTCATAAAGTTTGTTCAAATGGTGGAATTAACGATAAGGTTATCTGCGCAGTTTTTATTCTGACTGTTATTACAACAAACCACTTCCACCGTTTACACCTGTCACATGTCATTGTTTGCGTCGACGGTTTCAGATTAGCCCTAACATTAATCATGACTGCGGAGTTTTTGGGTGCATGTGCCCATCCACCAGTGGTTAAAATTTATCAATAACGGTTAGAAGTGGTAGAATATTCAGCACGAGCCCCAAAGCTAGGCAAATTTCAAAACTTAACTGCAGTTGTGTGCAGTCTCCCCACATTTGGTGGAGGATTTTTAGGGGTCATTGGGAAAAATGATTTTAGGCCCGATGTTGAGCTAGATTCGACCAATTTTGGAATGCCAATAGTCAATTTCGACTATCTAAGACATTCTAGACTCATTGGTGAGGGTTACAGGAGGACTTATGAGTAGGTTTTTGCTTCAAAGAAGTTCTAGGGGCCACTAGGGGCCACCAGCAGTTTGAGGCCTAGCCAGTGTAGCTAGAGGCCTTTTTAAGGAAGCTAATAGTCAATTTTGGATGTTTTAGACATTATGTAACTAATGGTGTGGTTTTATGAGCCTTTATAGGAATTTTAAAGGCTGATATGCTTCGGTGAAGTTCCAAGGGCCACTAGGGCTAGCAAGTGCCAGTAGTAGTTTGAGGCTTAGCTAGGGAAATTAGAGGCCTTATTCAGAAAACCAATAGTCATTTATGAATGTAATGAGAATTATGAATCCATTGATGAAGTTCACAATATATTTTTAGCACTTCTAAAGCTCGAGAAGCCACAGAGAATTTTTCTTTAACCCTAGAGCCAGGGGGTTTCACCAGGTGTTGGAGGCGAAACCGGAGTAGTCGGAGGCCAATTTCAGTGAACCAATAGTATATTCTGAATATTTTTGACACTATGAATCCATTGAAGGGAATTTCAGAGTCATTTGAAAACTTCTGAAGGTAGATAACCTACAAGGAATTTTTGGACAGCCTAGGGCCATCAATGGATGGAGGCCTAGATTGGGAAGCCAGCACTCTTTTGGACCAAATGATCAGTACATTTTAGAGGTATGATATGTGGTGGAGATAGTAGGTGATGTTTTAGGGACAGAAAAATAAATAAATAAAAAATTTAAAAATTTAAAAAAAATAAAAAAAAAATTTAAAAAAATTCCTAAAGGAGTTAGTGCTATAGAGAAGATCAAATAAGCTTAAGAGCGCCGATAGAAGGAATCAAGTCTAAGGGATCCTAGATCTGTTTTCAGAGTGATAACAGCCATGACAGGGATATAAATGGTATTCTAAACCCATTGGTTCAGTTCAGTTAACCATTGGAGTTCATTTTGTAACTTGTAAAATAGTTTTTTCCATAATCCCAAAGAGCCAAGTCAAGATGACAAGAGCTCAAGGAGACTTAGCCCACAATATTAGGGTGAAATCCTAGATTAAATTTGCTGTTATGTGTTGATGTTTATTTTCTGCATTATATGGTTATTGCACATGTTTAATATCAGCAAAAAAAAATTGAATTAAAGCACTTAAACAGTTAAAAAACATACACCTGATTCAAGTATAAAATTCCGCAAAAGTCAAGTATAAGCTAGATCTTTTATTTGTTTAACTGAGTGGGAGGTTCTTGAAAAGCATAACAAGTTATCCAAACCATTTTCAAATTAGGTTGGTATCATAGCATAGTTTCTTGCTTGACAAAGCACAAGTTTGCTTGTTTGACATGAAAGGTGTTTTAATAGTGCAAAGATTTGACTATTTGCAAAAAGGCTACTTGTTGGCTCGAGGGGTCTTGACCCAGGTTTGGAGGTCAAGGTTTGACAACAAACCCCTATACTGATGGCCCTTTCGGTAGTGACCTTCTTGTGTAGGCCAAAGTCTCACCCGAAGTAGTATGGGAGGGTGCTGAAACCAGGTTTCCGCACCCTGAGAGAGACTAGGTAAGTCAAACAGATCCACATTCACACCCTATTAGGTTCACACCAGACAGATCTATTCCCAGGGTTGTTAACAGTATAATCGCAATATACAGAGCTATTATCGTGCACAGGTATAGTTAATAACTCCGCATCCACGTGCGTATCAACAATTATTAACACACATTATTATAAGGCATCATCAACATATTACAATTATACCATAACACAGACATATTCGCAGCATAAACAGATAACACAACCACAATTGCAAAATATCCAAACATTTTGCATCAACATTAATACATCAAATCAGATAACACATAAATACTTTAACCATATCCACATATAGCATCCAAAACCTAATACAATCTCACACAGCCTACACACACAACTAACGAGGTTTGCACACAGTAACAATGAGGATATCCACGCACATAGCCAGTAGGAGTCCTTACTTAAATGACCCAACAACAGATCTAAAAATTCGCACTTAGCATCAAACCTTAATCTTTCCTACCTTAAGACTCAAAATTGTTCATCTATTTATATCGACTTAGTCTACACTTCCAATGGTCCAAAAACCATGGTTTGCGGACTCTTGGTCTACCCTTGACCCATTACAATGCATTCGGGGCTTTGACCCACCCCAAAACCCCTGCGTTAGACTAAATAATACCAAAAATATAAAAAAATATACAAAATTTGCAGCTTTTAGGGGACCTTGTTCCAACAGTCCCCCAACACAATCATGTGACTCGTCCTGAGTCACTGTGATGGTGGGATCTCCACCTGTTCCTGCAGCAGCCTGATCACCTCAACTAGTGGGGTAAGCACACCTTCACTCTGAGCAGCAGCATTTTGCGCAATATCCACCAAATTCTGTGAATTCGGGCCTTCTGTTGTAGTTGTGACACTCTCCGGAGTCTGGTTCAATTATTTAATAGCAACATCAATATCCTGGGAGAGCTTGAGGGCTTCATCAACCCATGACTTCAGACGGTCACTGAGAGCCTTCTTCTGGTGGAGTTCATCGATATCATCGCAAATGGAATGGATAGTTTTTATTCGTGCCAATCGTTGAGCAGGAATCATAGTAGGCATTGTGGCTTTTAGCTGCTCGAACGCTTCTTCCTTCTGTCGCAGGTCCTAGTTGATTTCACATAGGATCGCATCGCGTTGTACCTTGGTCCATAACTACATGGTTGTATTCAGCAAATGGGCACCCTGAGCAATCTGTCTTGTAATCACATTTGTAGCTGCGGAAACTATCACAGCTCGTTGGGCCCGTACCTCCAGTGGTGTCTCTGGTTGCAACTTGGCCTACAAGTCTGCGATCTGCTATTCCATTTGCATTTTGACTACTTGAATCTCTATCCTGGAGGCTTTTAATGCTGCGACCAACCCCGCAATCATGGCCTAGGTGGTGGTCGTGGCCGGGATTTCTTCTATAACATCCGTGCAGAGTCTACTAATTAAGTATTCCAGCTCTATTTGTTGTGTGGTGGCGAGGGTATAGGCAGCCTGTACCTGGGAAACTTCAGCATTATTTTCCTCAATTGTCTACTCAGATACGTTGAGCTGCTAGTGCATTCGATGATCTTTGTGTTAGATTTCTTCAAACAAGGAGGTGTGGATAACCTGCAATGCTTCATATGGAAACCTGGCCAGATCCAGTTTTACTTATGCACACGCATGGACCTACGCTCCTAAGTCGGGTGGAATTATTGCGAGGGTTGTGCCTGGTAAGGAACAGAGGTGGATTTCTATTGTAATAAGTGTTGCACTACTAGTTGCTAAGTCCGGTCATACCTGAACCATATTGGTTTGAAGTGTGTTGACCACAGCTCTCTCTTGTTCTTCCAGAGCTAGCCATTTTTCTACCGTGGCCAAGGTAACCACATTTGCAATTTTCTCGAGATCCCCTTCAGTTAGTGTAACTGCTCCGTCATGTTTTGGTCGTTGGGAGCGCTACTTCTTCTGTGACCCCTTAGCAGGGTCACCCGTTCGCATTTTTCCTCAAGGGGAGCAAGCACCTCCTACCTCCTGTCCTTCGGTACCGAGATCCTACTGCGCATCCTTCTGCACTATGGCGTCTGTGCCTTTCCCTGCACTCTTACTAGGCTACGAACCTTTCTGCAACGCGGCTTCGACACCCTTCCCCATGCATTTTCTTGGTCCTCCAGTTTCTTTGATGATGGCAGGTGGGGTGACTTTCAAGGTGCTTGTTCCTTCAGTGCCCTTCCCACCTGTTTTGAAGCCAAGCTTCTAGTGAGGAGGCCATTGCGCAAGTAATTGATCAATTTCTTCATCGACAGCCATGTAGGGGAGCGAAACCCATGTAGAATCCTTGCAGCCTCGAATTTGGACATTATGCATGGTCACCTAGAAAGCAACAATGCTTTTATATTTATCATAAATGGCTGGTGAAAAACGTGGCTGGGAGTTGATAGCTATCATGAGCCCACTCTGAAACAATACCCAGAACACTTGGTTGTCCTCGATGCATTACACATCGTTAGAGTCCCACAAGTTTGTATAACGAGCCCCTTCACACATGTCTTCAGTGAGCTCAGGGAGGATTGATTCCTCAGGTGCTTCCCAGGCGACCAACGCAATCAGAAGCAACAACCTAGAATAAAAAATGGCTCGTCCCTGCTCCTGGGATTCTCAGACATTTGCAAAAAACTCGTCGCACAAGAATTGGGCCCAATTGAATCATACCCCTTTCCCGCATTGGCCTGCTAATTGAATTACATATGTAGGGACGATGGAGACCTGGCATTTTCGCATCATATTGCATGCCAACAATATGGTACGAATTATGTACAAAGGCCACTGATGGATTTTATGATGAAGCCTCGAGTGTTCCACCCCACATGGTAGGTTTTGCACATGTATTCAGCAGTTTCCCCCTCATACTTCTTTCCAACGCACTCCAGAGGGTCTGGTCCTTTCATGGGAAGACCAATAATTTGATGAATGAGCCAGCATCGATGGGGATTCGATCATGGAACCACAGGAAACCATCATGAACCATCACTTGAAGTAGAGTTTGATCTACAAACATTTTGTTTTGAAGCTTTTTCAATTGTTTTGAAATCTTTGGAATTTTTGATTGAATTTATTTTGTTCATTGACATTATGATAACAACTTCTTCAAGTGAGGTTTCAAAATCCTCCTCCTTCACAAGATTTTTCGTTGAAGACATGAAGCGGGACTTCTTCAGAATGAAGGAAATGGTGCAAATTATATTTGAAGATAGAAGAGAAAGAACTAGACTTCATGAGAAATTGGTTGCTATGGAGCAAGAGAAGGAAGGACTAATATAAGAATGTATGAGATGGAGATGTGGCTCCATCAAGCCCAAGAGGCATTGACCAAGAACATGCATGAAGCAAAGGTAATTCACTCAAATTTTTCTTCAGTTTCCTCTTCAGATAGATGTGTTGGTTCATTTGAAAATCACACTAGAGGTATAGAGTCCAAGTTAAAGTTTAAAATGGGCTACGAAGGCAAGGGTTTAGGAAAACATGCACAAGGCATGATTGATCCTACTTTGGTTGAGGAAATACCTAAGAAGTTTGGTCTCGGTTATGTTCAATATAATGGGGAAAACTCCAAAGCCATGAAGGCATGTGAGACAACTTCAAAGAGAAATTTTTTTCCCAATTCTAAACCACAAACATGTCAAGTTTGTTTTCAAGTTGATTGCCATTTTTTGAACCCTATGTTGCAGCAAGAAGATTGTAGACATGCAGCTTATGGTGAGCATGAGAGTTCAAACATTTTTCAAGACATGAACACTGTTGTTAGTCTTCAAGAGAAAGCTGGAACCTCTACAAGTTCATCTCCTCGTGAAGGAAAAAAATATGGACATACAAAGCAACATTTGAGGTATAATTCTTCCCATAGTCAAGTTGATTATGTTTCTGCAAGGCATGAAAATTCTACATGCTTGAATGGATGAAAGAGTTTTTGTGCATATTGTGGTATGTTTAACCATGATGTTTCAAGATGCTGGAAGAGGATGAAGGCATACATGAAACAGTTGAGGCAAAGGCAACTTGCAAAGAAGGTGCATAAGACTTGCACACATTGCCAGAAGAGGGGACATGTTGTTTCCCAATGTTGGACATTGCATCCAACTATCCCGAGCACATGAGGCAAGAGGATAGAAAGACTGGCGAAATTGGAACCAAATATTCCATCATTGATGTGAGAACAAATGTTTCAGATGAAGAAGATTTTCAGCAGCAAAACTCACCGTGGAAGTGGCTTGGTAAGAAGTGGTTTGACTTCTTGACACAGTAAGACATACACTCATTTGTACATATGAAAATTTTTGTTATGTATGCATTTCTGTTGTAATATCACGTTTGTTTTAGCCACCTTGGATTAATGATCAAGGAGCGATGTTTAGCTACCTTTTGTAAATTTCTCGCCAGAAATTTGTGGGAGAGTTCAAGGAAGACAATTCCTGACAGGAGGACAAGAGCATTCAGGAAGGGAAGTGTTGACTACCTTCGAGTTGTGGTTCAAAGGCACTAAGCCATGCAAGGCAAAGTATATGGAGGTTGAAAAGTGAGGGCGCTATACTCTCATCTACTAAACAGATCAGGTAATCATTCTTTTGGGGTCCAAAATATTCCCAATGGGGAGGTGTGATCAGATTTGCATCAAGAACCTAAGTGATAGCTCAAATTTCAAAGTGCTCGAAGTGTGCCGAACTTGAGCGCCCAAATAGATCTCATCTTCCTGATTATGGCGCCATGAACAGTTCGAAAAACTAACACCATATGAAGAATTTATCACGATTTAAAAAGTTCAATAAATTTTAATTTCTGGCTTTTGACCAAGTTTGACTGGGTTTTTGGAAATTCAAAAAGAGAGTATTCCAGGGAATATTCCTATAATATTCCTCGAAATATTCCATTCAGACCAATCAAATCATGCCAAGTGGCACATTGTGGTTCATTCGATGAGTAGCATGTGTTTTTTAGGGGCCAATGGGAGGCTCCCATGTGGCATGCCCAGAGGCTGCCACATGGCCCAGTTTCGTGCTACAAAATTTTGTTGGGGGTCCCCGGGGCTTGACCCCAAGACCTGCTGCAAACATGCCCGCACCTTACCATCTCCACTGCATTTAGTTCTTAACTATACATGAACTCGGCGCATATTTGAGTTTGGTCATTTTCGTGATTCGGGGTTCATAGGGGCCAGCCCCTCCCCATAAGACCACCAACCCATGACCAGACCCGAGGGCTTAGCCCTAACTACCGACGACAACGCTAACGTCATCAATTCTATTCACATGGCGGAATTAACGCTAAGGTTATCCGCGCGGTTTTTCTTCTGACTGTTATTACAACAAACTGCCTCCACCATTTACACATGTCATATGTTTTTTTTTTCGCCGACGATTTCGGATTAGCCCCGACATTAACCATGACCGCAGAGTTTTTAGGTGCATGTGCCCATCTACTGTCGGTTAACATTTATCACTAACGGTTAGAAGTGGCAGAATATTTGGTGCGAGTCCCAAAGTCAGGCAAATTTCCAAACTTAAGTGCAGTTATGTGCAATGTCTCCACATTTGGTGGAGAATTTTTAAGGGTCATTGGGAAAAATGAGTTTAGGCTCTATCTTGAGCTAGATTCAACCAATTTTGTAGTGCCAATAGTAAATTTTTACTATCTCATACATTCCAGACTCATTGGTGAGGGTTGTATAGCCATCAGAGTACTTTTGTGAGTAGGTTTTTGCATCAGAGAAGTTCTAGGGGCCACCAGGGCCACGAGGGGCCACCAACAATTTGAGGCCTAGCCATGTAGCTAGATGCCTTTTTAAGGAAGCAAATAGTAAATTTTGGATGCTTCAGACATTTTGTAACTAATGGTATGGTTTTCAGAGCCTGTAGATTACTTTATAATTCTAAGATGATTTAGTGAAGTTCGAGGGGCCACCACGGCCAGCAAGTGCCAGCAGTAGTTTGAGGCCTAGCCAGGGTAGCTAGAGGCCTTATTCAGCAAACCAATAGTCATTTCTGACTACTATGAGAATTTTGAATCCATTGATGATTTTTCAGAAGCTTTTGAGGAATTCTATAGCTCTAGAAGCTACAGAGAATTTTTCTTTGACCCTAGAGCCACGGGGTGCCACTAGCTGTTGGAGGCAAAACCAGAGTAGCCAGAGGAAAATTTTAGCGAACCAATAGTCTATTCTAATTATTTTTGACATTATGAATCCATTGAAGGGATTTTTGGAGTCATTTTAAGACTTTTTAAGGTTGAGAACCTACAGGGAAATTTTGAGCAGCCTAGGGCCATCAATGGATGGAGGCCTAGATTGGGAAGCAAGTTCTCTTTTGGAGAAAATTATCAGTCCATATTGGAGGTATGATATGTGCTGGAGATATTAGGTGAGGTTTCAAGGACATAAAACGAATTCTGAAGGATTTAGTGCTACAGAGAAGCTCAAAGAAGCTCAATAGCACCGATAGAAGGAATCAAGTCTAAGAGAGCCTCGATCTGTTTTCGGAGTGATGAAATCCATGACATGTATATACATGGTATTATAAACCCATTGGGTCAGTTCAGTTAACCATTGGAGTTGATTTTGTAACTTGTAAAAGAAATTTTTCCATAATCCCAAAGAGCCAAGTCAAGATGACAAGAGCTCAAGGAGACGTAGCCCACGATATTCGGGTGAACTCCTAGATTAAATTTTCTATTATGTGTTGATGTTTATTTTATGGATTTTATGGTTTTTTCACATGTTTAATATCAACAAAAATAAATGGACTTAAATCACTTAAACATTTAAAAAACATACACTTGTTTCAAGTATAAAATTTCGCAAAATTCAAGTATAAGATAAATCTTTTATTTGTTTAACTGAGTGGGAGGTTCTTGAAAAGCATAACAAGTTATCCAACACATTTTCATATCATTCGATGGGGGTTTTAAGGCATCATGATAGTCTACACTCAAATATCTTCCCAATAATGCAATAAGTGCATCAATCGGAGTCTGTATGTAAACGTTATGCCACTCAAAAGTTGACCTTCCTGTTTTCAAACCTATAGTTCAGGAGGGTGCCACGTTATCCCCCATTATTCATGGAAAATAGGCTATCCATGTGTTTGTGATGTAAAATACTCTAGAAGATTCTATATTGTAAATCTAGTTAAGAGTTGATGTAGTCAAACTTAACCACTAGTAGGCTATTGGGTTGTGTTATAATTGGGCCACTAGGAGGAAGAGCCATTCCATTATTTCGAGAGCATTTTGTTCCATAGATGAGAAAAGATAGCTAGGAGAGATAGGAGGTAGAGAACATAGAGAGGACCTGTGCACTGTAGTAGCCCAAAGGCCATATACCTTACTTATTTGTACCTGCAACCATATTTCCAGATAGAAAAAGAGAGTGAGGCAACTTCACCTTCCAGTTGGGTTTTCTCCCGAAAGGGTTTCCTAGAGAGCATGTATTGTGTCTTATGTGTGTGTGAGAGAGATCTTATTTTTTCGTTCTCTACTTTTCTGCATAATTTCTATTCGCATGCATGCACTAATTACAATTAAATTTACATATCTAGAAGTTTAATAAAATTGTAATAATGTAGAAATATCGCATTTTAATATGTTATTATCAGATTTGTTGTGAAAAACTATCCAATGGATATCCACGAAAGTTTACGGATCACTCATGGTCACCTTTGGGCTAGCTCCCATGAAAATACTCATTGAATCTCCTCCTAAATGAAATCATCCCATAACATCTCCTAGTTAGATAGATTCTCTCTTGCTATGATCCCTTTCTTGAAGAATACCCATGGCTTTGAAAATCCATTTAAGGTTGTGCTGACCAAATACTGATTTGATATTGCCTCCCCATATCTATCCAACTCATCCTGGACCTATGTGATCTTGGTGAGATCTGTAGAAACTATATTTAATTTTGGCATCTTGGTGTTCCACAACTTCTTTGACACCATTTTCATTTTTGAATTATCAGTCTAATGTAACTAAAACCCTTCCACATTAGAACTTAGTCAGAGCATCCCACATTTCCCTCGCATATTTCTTCCTTCCTATAAATATGAGGGATCACATGATCTTTCACCCCATCTAGGATGATTCTCTTGTCCTTCACATCCTTTTGGTTATGGGCAACCAATTGTGCAACATCAGTAGGAGCGGTGGCTTTGCTGCTCGCAAGCTCCCAAATCTCGTTCTACATCAACAATAATAATATCCTCTTACAGAATATAGTTGGATGCACCCTCCAACAGGTCTTCAAACCTCAACCAAGTTGCAACCATCCTCACAACTTCCAAATCAAATACTCAAACCCCATAAAAATAAAATATAATTGCTGAAAATAAATTATTTTTTTATTGTAACCTTTGTGACAAATTGATATTCATTCTCCTCAAGTTTTAGTGTTTTGATATCATGTTAATTTTTATATCATAACTAATAAAATTTTCCTAATTAAATTTGCAGTGGAATTAAAAATACAAATCAATCACAATAACAACAATTTTCCCAACAAATTCTCTTTCACTTTTTTATTAAAATTAGGGCTACTTTACCAAGGAAAATAACCCTCATAATAAATAGACAATACATAAATTTAAAAATTGGTAATAACACCTCCTAGAAATTTCAACCTGCTAGGAAATTCTACCCTTGAAGATCCCTTAAAAATCTTAACTCTTCCTCTTGTAATTCAACCTTTTATTTTCCTTCTATACAGACCAATACCCTATGCATTAGAGAAATTGACCTCTCACTTTTAGGTCGTTCTCAATCCTCCATTGGAACTTGGGCTCCTCACAAAACATGCCCTCCTCTCTCTCCAAGATCTTGGCTCCTGAATTATTCTTGTAGAAATTTCCTTGCTACACACTTTTCTTCTTCTCTTCAATTTTGAGTCTTTCACCTTCGAGAAAATTGATCTTCCAAAAATATTTTGTCTTTCACCTCTCCCTTGGACTTATTTTATAATTTTATTAAGCTAGATGCATTAACCCTAACCTCTTAGGTGATTATGAGTGGCTAGGATTAATCATTAGATCATAATCCTTACTTGAGATCAACGATAGAGATTCGATCTAATTCCATAAATATAAAACATTAATCAAGTAAATTAATTAATGTGCTTTTACTAAGTTAGACTTGGTAAAGAAATCATATTAATCAATTACTCCTCATGAGAAAACACATAAAAAGGATTTTGGGCGTCTTCTATATGCTTGACTCATAGCCATCTTCTGCATGCTAGACTCTTAGCCTATGTAGAGGCACTTGTCCTAGCTATAATCGTCACCAATCATGTTGGTTTGAGGTGGATGTCCCACGCATGTTTTCCAACCCGCACCCATGGTAGGTGTGACCACTAGTGGATGTCCCACACATGTTTTCCATCCCTTACCCATGGTAGGTGTGACCACTTTTGGTGGCCACTTGTCCAAGCCTCTCTGCTTTATAATTTTCTCGTTACCACATGGTATTAACATTGATATATCTGAGCCATACCCTTAGAACAACATCTAAAACATATATATTTGAGCAATACCCTTAGAACAACAACTAAAACAACTTTTAATTAGACAACAAGGAGATAAAAGCAAGCAAATTGCTATGATTCTTCCATTTTTCCACCCCACAAATTAATGTAACTTTTAGCCATGGATACTTGTAGAGGGGAAAGAACCTGTTTGTGATCCTTTTCTTGTGGTTAAGACACATAACCATTATATCATGAGGGTGTATGGTGCTTATCCTTGCTTAAGTGGTGAATGGTCTTTCTCCTTGCTTAATTGTGTTGGTTTGAGGTAGAGTGACTGCATTTATATGTCCCTTGCAATTGTGACAGTGGTTACCCCTAACATCAAAAGTTTTATATTTGGGTATTTGAGAGAATTAGTTACTTAAAAATTATTTGGGCACCCAAGCATTAACAGTTTGATATTTGGGTATTTGGGAAAATTAATTACGTAAAACTTATTTGGGTATTTGAGAAAATTAGCTATGTAAAAACCACCCACCACAAATGCAAATGCAATTCCATTGGACTTAGTCGGAGGTACAATTAGAGGAGGAAATGCAATTCCATTGGACTTAGTCGGAGGTACAATTAGAGGAGGAAAGAGGAAACTGCTTGACATAATCAATTGCATGTTTGACTCTAGCATTCAACTTGTGTTTGAAAAGATGGTCCAATTCATTAAACTCTGAAAAACCACCTTGACCATTATACCACCTCAGCGATGCCACTATACTTGGTCAGTTATAACTTTACAGGCCCCAAAAGGAGATATACAATTATGAAAATCATAAGAAATAGGTATGGTATTGCCTTGAGCTTAAATACACCATCTCAATGCCCTTAATTAAATAAATATGATGGTTAGTTGAAAAGTTATTTTACAGACCCCAAAAGAGATATACCAATATGAAAATCATAAGAAATAGAGAGAGAATTACCTTGATCTTAAATACACTATCTCGGTGCCCTTGAGATTAAATACGAACCTAGAGGCAGTTGTCAGAGTCAGAGGAGGCAGAGATCAAACAACACGCTCCATAAGAAATAGTGAGAGTGCTATCTTTAGCTTAAATACACCATATTGATGCCTTTGAGCTTAAATATGAACCCAGAGGTATTCTCGGGAGTTAGAGGAGGCCGAGATCAAAGAATACGCTCAAGTATCTTAGAACAATCAAACATTTAAACTGAATAGGACCAATTTAAATTTGGATGACAAACATATGGTGAATAAATAATTTTTAGGAACCGAAAATGTGCAGAGTTAACATATTTATACATGTTCTACTTCCAAAGACATTAAATCTTAAACACAGCCAATTTTGAATTATTAGTTGTTGCTCGCTATAAACAGAAAGTTTCAAGTGGATCTCTCTAGAAATCGAATTATTAAAAGCTATTCACTGTATAGTATAAACAGAAAGTTTCAAGTGGATCTCTCTAGATTTCTAATTGGTCGATTTTTACCTGGTATTTAGTGTGGCAATAGAAAATTGGGTTTTTTTTGTAGAGATATATTCATAACACTGCATTTTCCACATTGAAAGCTTTCAAGAGGTCCAAGAAACTAGCCAACAATCACTTTTCCTGAAGATAGATCTTGGCAAAGCTTATGATCAAACTAATTAGTCTTTCCTTCGAAAGATGTTGATTAATTTGGGTATTGGTCCGAGGTCTGTAGCAATGGTGAACTCTCTACCTCGAGAGAGTTAGTAATGCCCTATCTCTATTCCCCTCATCTATCCATGTGACATGGATGCCTCTTGACAACCTGGGATATTGTTTGCCGGCGAGACGGAAAATTTCCTCACCGCTGGAATATTTACAATGCATTTCAAGCCATGGGAGGAGTTAGAGGAGACATAGATCAAAGAATACGCTCCAATATCTTAGACCAATCAAAGGTTTAAACTGAATAGGACCAACTTAAATTTGGATGACCAGCAGATAGTGAATAAATAATTTTTAGGACCTGAAAATGTGCAGAGTTAATATATTTGTTCATGTTCTACTTCCAAAGACATTAAATGTAAAACACAAAAAAATTTAAATTATTAGCTACTTCTCACTATAAAGAGAAAGTTTCGAGTGGATGTCTGTGGAAATCAAATTATTAAAAGCTGCTCATTATATAGTATAAACATAAAGTTTCAAGTGGATCTCTCTGGATTTCTAATTGGTCGATTCTTACCCGGTATGTAGTGTGGCAATAGAAAATAGGGTTTGTTTAAGAGAGATATATTCATAACACTTTATTTTTCACATTGAAAGATTTCAAGAGGGCCAAGAGACTATCCAACGATCACTTTTCCTGAAGATAGATCTTGGCAAAGCTTATGATCAAACTAATTGGTATTTCCTTTGAAAGATGTTGATTAATTTGGGTATTGGTTCAAGGTGTGTAGCAATGGTGAACACTCTATTCATTAACGCATCGACCTCTCTATCTATTAGTAATTCCCTGTCTCTATTCCCCTCATCTATCCATGTGACATGGATGCCTCTTGACAGCTTGGGAGATTGTTTGCTGGTGAGACTGAGAATTTCCTCATCGGTGGAATATTTTCAATGCATTCAAGCCATGGGAGGAGTCTGACCCATATTTAACCATAACATAAGTAATCCAATGACTGCGGCCAAAATCTATGTCCATATTAGCATAGCCTTTGGTGTAAGTAATGTCTTATGAGCTTTCCTAATTGCAGTCTCGTATCCTGCTTGAGGACCTATTGCATGCTTCAGAACAAGGAGAGGGAGGACTGAAAATTCAACAGTTTTTAACAATAATGGGAACATGAAGCCTTGGTGAGAGAAAGCAATGAGAAAATATAGGTCTTACTCGAAAAAATTAGGTAAAATTTGATAAATATGATCAAATATAGGTCTTACTGACAAACTATGTAAAATTTGATCATCCATATCTACAACAATGCAATATCAAATTAATTAATTGGTTCTCAATTCACTACTACACCAACGGCATTTTAAAACATTTGTTTAAGACAAAAGAAATCTTAATAGTGTGAGACAAAAATAATTTGAGACAAAATTTTATATTTAAGACAAAAACAATTTGAGACAAAAAAATTTAAGACAAAATTTTATATTTAAGACAAAACGAGTTTGAGACAAAAATATTTTAAGACAAAACTTTATATTTAAGACAAAAGCAGTTTGAGACAAATATATTTTAACACAAAAGAAATTTGAGACAAAAATATTTTAAGACAAAATTTTAGATTTAAGACAAAAGCATTGAAATATCCATGAGTGGATAGTGGATAAAATTATATTTTTTTATCTTTGAAAATCGATATTCAAACCACATGAAATTTAATCATGTCATATTTATTTATTTTATATTATATATTTCTTTTTTCATTAAACCACATTCTAAAAATTTAATAAATAAATAGATAAAAAAAATTATTATTTTTTGGTTGGCAACTCAAGGGGATTTGAACTTTGAATCTTGTGTTTTAACCATAGCTGCTCCAACACTAATATTCTTGGGCATATTATGTTTTTTCCTGCTAACCCCTCCAAATACAACCTCTATGAACTAGTAGGGTCCAAGGAAAAGAGCTACAAGTTCCCCAAATCCGATCTACATTTCATGGACAATCACATTTCCCCCAAATGTCCTCCACATATTTGCCTTGGTGTATTGGAGTTTGAAAAATACATAGGATGCCACAAGTAATACTAATCATAAGACTCAACTTTCCTAATGACTAGGAGGCCTTAAAAATAAAAATAAAAACATCTTAACTTATGCCTAAAATTACTAAAATTTCCTATCCCAAATATGAAATTAGAAATTCTACAAAATTATAGGGCAACAAGGAAACCAACTTCCTCTTCCAAAAATCTCTAAGACCTTATGGAGGAAAAATACAAATTTTGAAATAAATTGTTGAAATTATGCTCTTGCATCAATAGCTACCAAGGTATCCTTGTAGGCCACCCCCTTTAACAATAGTAATACCAATGTCCTTTACCAGCTAGAAGGAACTCCTTACATAATTCTCTCTTAGATCCCCTTAACCCATTGCAATGATTGTCATTGATGCCTACCTAGTTGCGAGCACATTAAGAAGCAATGTAGCATATTGCTGGTTGAGGATTTCGATAAGTATGTGATTTTGTTGACATCTTGTGACTGTCCCGTATGTGAATATATAAAATCTTGGATGCATGTCACCCTGACACTATAACATGACTTAGTATTACCTATCATACTGTGTCACTCCCTTCTCAAGACACCTAGAACTCGCTAACACTCCCTGTCACACACTCTTATTCATTCATTTATTAATTTTGACCTAGTGCGCCTCTGTTATGTTTTCCTGGCACTCCCTAACACTCCTTAGCACACATTGGCACACCTAGGCACTTGGAACAACTTTGTATGCTTCCCTAGCACTCTAACATGCCTTGGCACTTCCTAGAATACCATGTCACTCCCTTCTTAACACACCTAGAACTAGCTTATACTTCATTTCCATGCATTTTAAACTAGTGCCCCCTTGTGTTTCCCTGACACTTGGCCCTCACACTCCCTAGCATGTGTTCATGCCACACCCTGGCACCTGCCACATCTTGACATGCCTATCATGCCTTGGAACTGCTTAACATGTCCTAGTACTTCTAGGAATTCCCTGATACACCTTGGTATTCCTTAGCTTTCATGTCATCATAGATAACCTTGCTTTTTTTGTGACTTAGGAACCCAACCAAGTCACTAGAAAATTGATGTTGTGCCCAGCCCAAAGTTTCCCTTTGTCTGAAACTACTTTGTCCAACCCTTTATGTAACCATAGGCTTACCTTCTACAAGTCTTATTTTGACCTTCCCCTAACACACTTTATCCTTGAGACACTTGGAATTCGTTGACACTACTTGGCACACACTCTTATTTGTTCATTTCCATGCATTTTGACCTAGTTCTCCCTTGCAATGTCGTGGCACTCCCTAACAGTCCTCAACATCCATTGACACTTTCTAGCATGTGTTAGCATGCCTTTTCATTCCTTGGCATGCATTGACTCTCCTTAGTTATCATGCCCTCACAATTACCCTTACTTTTTTGGAACTTGGGAACCCAACCAAGTCTTGCCTTGAATATAACAACTTGACCAAGTTATGGTTACTACAACTAGATTGTGCCTTGTTCACCTAAGAAATGACTATAAACCCTCACCCATATAACCCCCTAAATGCTAAACCCCTAACCCATTCAACCCCCTAAAACCTTAACCCCTAACCCCTTAAACCATAATTCTCGACCCCTAACCCATTTAACCCTCTAAACCCCTAAAACCCTAACCCATTTAACCCCCAAACCCTAACCCCTAACTACTAAAATAATTAACTGCTAAATCCCCTAACCCCCTAAACCTCTAAACCCCTAACCCATTTAACCCCCTAAACATCTAACCCCTTAACCTCTAACCCCTTAACCCCTTAACCCCTAACCCCTAACCCTAATATCCTTAACTGCTAAATCCCCTAACCCCCTAAACCTCTAAACCCCTAAACCCATTTAACCCTGTAAACCCTAAACGTCTAACCCTTAACCCCTAACCCCTTAAGCCCTAATTCCCAACCCCTAACCCATTTATCCCCCTAAACCCATAAAACCCTAACCCATTTAACCCCTAAACCCTAAACCTCTAAACCCTTAAACCCCTAAACCACTAACACCTAAACCCCTAATCCCTTAACCCATAAACCCCTAAATCGTTAACGCTTAACCATTAACCCATTAACCCCTCAACCCTAACCCCTAAAATCCTTAATTGCTAAATCCACTAAGCCCTAAGCCCCTAATCCCTAATCCCTTAACCACTAGCTCATTATTCACCTAACCCCTAACTGCGCCTAAATCCCCTAACACCTAAGCCCCCAATCCCTACTCCCTTAACCAATAACTCATTATTCCTCTAACCCCTAAATGTGCATAAATCCCCTAATCCCTAACCCCCCAATCCATAATCCCTTAACCACTAACTCATTATTCCCCTAACCCCAATCCCTAATCCCTTAAATACTAATTCATTATGCCCCTAACCCTTAAGCCCCCAATCCCTAACCCCTTAACCACTAACGAGAATATACCACAATGGGCATGCACAAGAAGAAGAACCAAAGAAATCAAATTCAATAAAGGAAGCACAACCACCACTCCAAACACACTTCTCTAAAACACATACAACTGCAATAAATCCCACTGAAGCTTACAAATTTATCAAGCCCTAATTAACTTACTAACAAATTCAACAAGCCGACATGCTAAAATTTTTTGAGTCACCCCTAAATCAATTAGTAATTATTGCATGAATGTACATTTGTTTGTAGTTTTATTTAAAAGGTTGAAATTCTCTCAAGGGTGTATAGAATATATCCAAAAGTTAAAAAAATGGAATTTTTACTTACCTCCACAAGGTATCATCACACCCGGATAGTTGAAAACATACAAGTCTAAATCTTCTACCTCTAAGTCTCAATGGCACTTCAACACGTCAATGACATATTTGCAACAATGCTTAATGAGTTTTGTCCATTGGCTAAAGAGATGTACATCCATCCATCCAAAAATAAACATCTCAATCAATCCAACACCATAAATTGTGCTAAATAGTTCATCATGTTATTTCAAATATTACAATATTTTCTTATATTATCTCACATATTCCTTGAATATTTGAAAGCCAAACTACCTTAGCACAATATACCAGAAAGAATTGTACTCTAAAAGACAAAAAAAGACAACAAACTAAAATAGGAACTTTAACTCTAATCCAGACACTTCAATCTTAACAACATGATATCTAATGAAGATGATATGTGGAAAAAAAGGCTTCATATATTGTCTATCACATGTCAAACCGAGTGAACAAACACATGTATAGAAAACATCAGAAATAGGGTTCATAGATCGACTTGTATTATATGGTTTCAAACCCCTCTTATCTCCTTCAAGGGGGTTTCTGGAGGTCTTAAAAAAGACTTCCTTTTGCTAACCAAATGGATTTTTTCTTTCACACATGTATGGAAATGTACTTTCCAAATCATATTGTAATAGATTCATAAGATGATATTATTGGTATTAACTACACCTTATTTGGAGACATCATTTTTATTGTAGGGGTTGGTACCTTTCTATTGGATGTGGTTGGTGATGTGAAGACTACTCAACCTCTAGTAAAGATTCATACTAACTCTAACAAGCTTATGGATGCTTTTTTACAAAGGGAGACCCCTCTAAGCTTAACCCATTGGATTCTTTGTTTTTTCATGCTAATTATTGTTCTCAACTTTCCTTCTCCAAGGGGTTGAGACTATTTGCTTCATTTATTTTACATGGCCCGGTGAAAGAAGAACAATTGAGATTGTCTCCACATCTTTTCCATTTCGCTAAGTTACAAAAAAAAGAGTCAAATTCTATAGCCAATAGACTAATAGTCTCTTGATACACCTTCAGTGAGCTATGCATAGCTCTCACCTATCACTGTAGCTCAATGAAATAACATCTAATAGCTCCAATACACCATTATAAATTGAGTAGTTGTGAAGTTGTTGTTAAATGATTACCTCCAAATGTTCAATACTCATGAATTTTGGGGGAGGGGGGTCTTTTGGTTTATTGAGCGGGGAAAGGGGACATAAGGGTAACATGGATGGGTAGAAGTGAGAGATTTGAGCATGGTTTATTGAGATCTATAATCCTAACATTAGAGAATGAGAAGGAGCCTTAGGGCCTTATGGCATAGGGGCTAGGGGACCTATAGGTAAGGTAATGAGAGAAATTGATAGGGGAACCCCAAATAGTTGTGACAAGGGGATTATGGGCCACATTATCACAACCCATACGCACTTAACCCATAACCACTAAAGTCCCTATCCCTTTAACCCCAAAGCCACAATCCCTTAATCCCTACACCCATAACTCATAACAAATTAACCCCTTGATCCCTTAAACCCAAAGCCATTAACCCCTTAACCCCTAACCACTAACTTATAATCCTTGAACCCCATAAACCCTAATCCAATATCCTCTTAGACCTTGACCCTTAACCCATAATCCCTAACCCCTAACCCCTTAACCTTTTGACACCTAAATAACATAACCCTTAGGCACTTAACCCCTAAATCCCCTGACATGTAAGCCCTTGATGGTTAATATTAACCTTTAAATCCCTTAACCACTAAGCCATTAACCTCTAACCCTTAAACCCCCTATACCTCAACCCCCTAACCTCTAAATCCCATAAGCCCTAACCCTTTACCCTTTACCCTTAACCCCTTGCTCCTAAACCCTTAAACCCCTTAACTCCTAGAACCCCTTATCCTTTCTCCCAAACCACGGGTGCTCCAACACTAATATTCTTGGGCATATTATGCTTTTTCCTACTAAACGCTCCAAATACAACCTCTAAGAACTAGTAGGGTCCAAGGAAATGAGCTAAAAGTTCCCTAAATCCGATCTACATTTTATGGACAATCACACTTCCCCCAAATGTCCTCCACATATTTGCCTTGGTGTATTGGAGTTTTAAAAATACATAGGATGCCACAAGTAATCCTAATCATAAGACTCAACTTTCCTAATGACTAGGAGGCCTTAAAAATCAAACAACATCTTAACTTATGCATAAAATTACTAAAATTTCATATCCCAAATATGAAATTAGAAATTCTACAAAATTATAGGGCAATAAGGAAACCAACTTCCTCTTCCAAAAATCTCTAAGACCTTCTGGAGGAAAAATACAAATTTTGAAAAAAATTATTGAAATTATGCTCTTGCATCAATAGCTACCAATGTATCCTTGTAGGCCACCCCCTTTAACAATAGTAATACCAATGTAATTTACCTAGAAGGAACTCCTTACATAATTCTCTCTTATATCCCCTTAACCCATTGCAATGATTTTCTTTGATGCCTACCTAGTTGCAAGCACATTTGGAAGCAATTTAGCATATTCATGGTTGAGGATTTCGATAAGTATGTGATTTTGTTGACATCTTGTGACTGTCATGTATGTGAATATATAAAATCTTTTTTTTTTGTACCAGTTTAAGGACTGATACCATCAGGTGTATGCGCTAACATGGATGGAACACTAACTATGTTGTATATATTGTAATGTAAATGAATAATCTCTTTGGGAAAAGGCTCCACTCATGATTCCATTTCGCAAATGCTTTCACTCACCAATTGTGGTCAGATTTTAAGGTACCATGTTCTCATAAGGGTAAACCTACCTATCCATCTCTTTAAATGCACATAGCACACATGTTGGCTTGATCTTGTGCTTGTTTTGGGGAAAAAGTTGTTGCATCGGATTGACCCTGATTTGACAAGTAAATTTATAAATGTTCTGCACAGTACATATATAAAAAATATGTTGGGTTATCCATAAATTTCCTGAGAGAAACTCCCCAACACAACAAGTATAATACTTTTTGCAGCTAAAGAGATTAATTGTTTCTAGTTCTTTTTCAAAACTAGTACAAACTATATACAATTCATAATGCCTCATTTTTGGGCTATCAATATAGTATCCATTTAAATAGACACATGCATAGGTTAATAACAGATACCTAACACAATCTCAATGAAATATTGTGAGTAGAGAGAGCCACAATTATATATCTAGTTTAGTCGAAAATGGATTGATATCTTCCTCAATGTGGACTTCCAGCTTGTTTTCCACTTCTACAATCAGGTCATGGTTGTCTTGGATTCCCTTGTGACAGTCCGAAACTACCAACTCCAATGCCATTAACTTTATCCTAGTGACCTCCATTTCTTTGTTCAGTTCTTTCAGGCCCTTCTTGTTTATGATTTCTCTCTTCCAATTTATAAACACAAACAAAAAAGAATTGAATATAGACCTCTTGATTTAATGCAATAAATACAACGTAAATAATTCTCCATGGAAAAAAATTCTCAGGGCGCTGCAATGGCTACAACGTAAATGCTCCCTTATGTTTCCCCGACAGTCCCTAACACTTCCTAGCACATGTTGGCACACCCTAGCACCTAGCACATATTGGATGCATGTCGCCCTAACACTATAACATGACTTAGCACTGCCTATCATACCATGTTAATCCATCCACGAGACACCTAGAACTCGCTAACACTCCCTGTCACACACTCTTATTCATTCATTTATGAATTTTGACCTAGTGCTCTATTTTGTTTTCCTGGCACTCCCTAACACTCCTTAGCACACATTGGCACACCTTGGCACTTGGAACATCTTTGTATGATTCCCTATCATTCTAACATTCCTTGCCACTTCCTAGAATACCGTGTCACTCCCTTATTAACACACCTAGAACTGGATGATACTTCATTTCCATGCATTTGAAATTAGTGCTCCCTTGTGTTTCCCTGACACTTGGCCCTCACACTCCCTATCACATGTTCATGGCACACATTGGCACCTGGCACATCTTGGAATGCCTATCATGCCTTGGAACTGCCTAATACATGTTAGTACTTCTAGGCATTCCCTGCCACACCTTGGTATTCCTTAGCTTTCATGCCGTCATAGATAGCCTTACTTTTTTTGCGACTTGAGAACCCAACTAAGTCATTGGAAAATCAATGTTGTGCCCAACCCAAAATTTCCCTTCATCTGAAACTACTTTTTCCAACCCTTTATGTAACCTTAGGCTTACCTCCTAAAAGTCTTATTTTTGCCTTCTCCTAACACACTTTATCCTTGAGACACTTGGAATTCATTGACACTACTTGGCACACACTCTTATTCGTTCATTTCCATGCATTTTGACCTAGTTCTACCTTGCGATGTCCTGGAACTCCCTAATACTCCTCAACATCCATTAACACTTTCTAGCATGTGTTAGCATGCCTTTTCAATCCTTGGCACGCTCCGACACTCCTTAGTTATCATGCCCTCACAATTACCCTTACTTTTTTTAGGACTTGGGAACCCAACCAAGTCTTGCCTTGACTATAACAACTTGACCAAGTTACAATTACTACAACTAGATTGTGCCTTGTTCACCTAAGAAATGGCTATAATCCCTAACCCAATTAACCCCCTAAACCCCTAACCAATTTAACCCCATAAACTCTAAACTTCTAAACCCTTAACCCCTAACCCCTTAAACCCTAAGTCCCAACCCCTTACCCATTTAACCCCCTAAACCCCTAAAACCCTAACCCATTTAACCCCAAAAACCCTAACCCCTAAAATCCTTAACTGCTAAATCCCTTAACCCCCTAAACCTCTAAATGCCTAACCCATTTAACCCCCTAAACCTCTAACCCCTTAACCCCTTAAACCCTAACCCCTAACCCCTAAAATCCTTAACTGCTAAATCCCCCAACCCCCTAAACCTCTAAAACCCTAGACTTGTTTAACCCATAAACCCTTAACCCCTTAAGCCCTAATTCCCAACCCCTAACCCATTTAACCCCCTAAAACCATAAACCTCTAAACCCCTAAACCACTAAACCACTAACACTTAAACCCATAACCCCTTAACCTATAAACCCCTAAACCGTTAACGCTTAACCCATAACCCATTAATCCCTTACCCCTAACACCTAAAATCCTTAACTGCTAAACCCTCTAAGCCCTAAGCCCTTGGAGAGGGTGTGCTCAAGGAGGATCATTTTAGGAAATGTTTGTATTTCATCCATACAAACAACAACCTAAACTGTGGCAGATGATCACTTCATAATAAATCCTTACTTGTTTGAGATATCGGGCTGAGAAGTTTACTCATTGCCTCTAAATCAACTAGTTAAGTTATGTATGCTTGTAATTGTAAATGGATCTTCCAACTAGCATAATCTTTACTTGTAATTTATTAAATCCATTATAGGCAAACAACTTATTATGGAAGCATCTTTGGTTTAAATATCTACCCCTCTAACACCCCTTCAACCCACCAACAATATGTGGATGACACTCTTGTTATGGGCTCTCCCTCCGTCAAAGAAGCCCTTTCCTTCCATAATATTCTTGTTGATTTTTCCCAGGCCTTTTGCACCTCCATAAATAAAGCCAAATAAAAAATATTCTTCCTAAATACCTCCTAGATCATTCAACTCAACATAGCTCGCATTATAGGCTTTGAGCTCAACTCCTTCCCTTGCAAGTACCTCAGAGTTCCCTTGACTGATAAATCGCTGGCCAAAGCCAACTGGGAATCTCTAGTCACCAAATTGAAAACAAAAAATATTTCCAATTGGACTTTTAGGTCCTTAAATCTCTCGGGAAGATTAGTCTTGGTCCGCTCAATCTTGCAAGCCATTCCTCAATAAAAATACTTGATCATTGCTGCTCCCAAATATATTTCAAACCAAATCAAAACCATTCAAAGAGACTTCTTATGGAAAGACAAAGAGAACAAGGGAAAAAGGGCCCTAGTAGCCTGGGGAAAAATCTGAAGACCTAAAAAAGATGGGGGGCTTGGTCTTGGAGACCCAAACTTGTTGCGAAAAGTTCTGGGCACCAAAACCTGGTGGAAATGGATCACCAGCCCCAACACCTCTTGGGTAGCACTCTGGAAGGAAGAATATGCACCATCTCACAAATCGAAGTCTCTAATCAAGCTCTCTAGCAACCTCAAAGGTTCCTCGGTCTGGAACCAAGCTTGGGAGAACAAAGGAATGGTCCAAAACCATTTCTTTTAGGAAGTTCAAAATGGCGAGACAACATTGTTTTGGGATGATGCATGGAAGCAATTCCCTCATCTCAATCAAGACCAATTCCAACAAATCTGAACTCATATGGACAGCCACAACAAAAGGCTTTTCAAAGATTTATGGAAAAACAAATAAAACAATGAATGGAGGGAATGACTGGAGGCCCTGGAATGGGTCCAACAAAATCACTGTCACGATTGGACTAACCTAGCTGATGAGCTAAGGAAAAGGAATATTCAAAGGGACGATGAGTTAGAAAAGATAAGATGGGGCTCTAATGTGGCTGGCCACTTAAACATAAAATAAAACTATGGCCTCTTATCTAACTCCACTCACATCCCCACAAACAACAAATGGAACACTCTCTGGAAGCGAAATCATTGGCCCGGGAGCCTCGTCCGGATCCATTTCATCAAGAGCTTGCTTGATTTCATTGAATGTGACAGGAGCATTCAACATAATGTTCATTTGGGCATTGACCTTTAGAGGGACCAACTCGATCATAGTGGAGTTGAGACTTGCTTTCTTGTCCTCTATGTACAGATATTTGAAGTGCTTATGGGAAGCATGTTTGATGATAGTGGGGTCGGAGAAGGTTTGATCTCCTGAGGTTATCTCCACTATCTAGTTAAAACTTCTCATGGCCTGAGTGTTCTTGTGAAAGAAGGAGGTTTTCCTATCCCCAACTTGTAGCCACAGACTCCGAGATTTAAGCCTCTAATATTCCTCCTCCTGAAAACAAGCCTTATGGAGATTAGCCTAGAGCTCCTCTTCCAGGATTAATATGTCCTTTGAGATGTCCATCTCTTCCATTTGTTTTTGGTGACTTTCCAAACAGGCTTGGTTCATCCACCTTGACTCATCGGAGAGGGGAGGGCTTTAGCTCAAATTTTGAGGACCCTCTTCACTCTACTCATATTTTCTTCCCATACAAAGAAGGGGGATCCACTGACAGTTTTTTTCCAGACTTCCTCAAATTTGTCCAAAAATTTGGAATGTTGCACCTAGAGGGCACTAAAATGGAAGGGAATAGGTCCCAGATTCATTTGCGGGTTTAGCTCAAGTATGATGGGCTTATGATCAAAGACCGACAAAGAAATAATAACATAACTGACATCAAGAACTAAGAGCAAGAAGAAGCTTTGGATGAGATAATGATCTAACCTTCTAGCAATGTAGCCTGGACCTGATCTTCTATTGGTCCAAGTATATTTTCCCTTGGGTGGCTTGACGTCCAACAGATCCCAATCCTGAATGAGCTCTTCCACCCATTCCCTGGCTAGATACATTACAATGCTTCCCGCTCGCTTATCCTCTTGACTTAAAGTGATGTTCATGTCTCCAACAAGAATGACATTATCCATCTGAATCTCATTTTCTAACTTCCTAATGGATTCCCAAGAGAATTTTTTATCTCTCAAGAAGACCAGAGCATAAATGTTGAAGAGATTCATAGTTTCTTTGGTGTGAAGATGAAAAAGCTGAGCAAAAATAGAGTTTGAGTTAAGTTTAACATGAATTTTCTCAAACCATGTCTTGTCCCATAACATTCCCAGCTCTCTTGAGGCGCCTCTAGAGGAGACTGTGACACCTCCCCATTTTCCCCAAAATTGTTTGCTTTTATGGAGAAATTCCATTTCCTCCATTTTGGTCTCTTAGATCAGAAGAATGTCGGGCCTTTCCAACCTTACTAGACTTTTGATTGCTTCTTCTTTTAGGTTGCTACCCATCCCTCTACAGTTCTAGGAGACGATCTTCATTACTTCCTTTTTTGAGATGAGAGGGCTCCTTTAATGCCCTAGCTTTGATTTTTGTGTGCTTTAGGGTATCATACATGTTTTCTCTTCCTTTATATAGGTGGTAGCTTCATTCATTATGTAATGGATTTGGGTTGTAGATGTGGGTTATAAGTGAGGATGGACCTTTCTTCATGTGAAATTTTCTTTTTGAAATGAACCTTATTCTCTTTGAGTAGTAGTAGGTTTAGTTTTTTACCATCCTACCTATAAACATCCAAGCTCATTAAAGGCAAGGACTATTGACATGAATAAATGAGTTTCTTGTGCCAAAGTTACTCCATCTTATAACAATGGGAAGTTCTTAATTAGGTCTTGTGATATTTTTAAAAGTACCAACCCCATATCTTGTGAAAAAGTGAATCTAGCTCTAGACCACTAGATAATCCAAATACCTTTGTATTAATACTTATGAAGATCCATATTTATTGTGAAGTTGTCTCCAACTCTTTTACCATGGAACTAGAATCCACAAAAAAAAAATCTTCCATTGCCAACTCTTCATGACTAAATTATGATAACAATTAAAACTTTTCACATGAGGATTCCTTTAGTTCATGCATTGTGGATGGTTACAATGCTAAAATTCCCAATTTTTGTTAATGAATAATGGTTGTAAAGTGAAAATATTTTATTTATATGTCATTCAATTTTTTGTTTTATGTTGACCAAATTTTTATTTACAAATCATACATAGTTAACTTACACATTAAATTTATTAATTTTATTTATTTATTATTTTTAATTTTCCCTCCCAAAATTTTCTTTGCTTTTGCACTGCGTTGGTAATGAAAGTTTCTTTCCTCTTGCTTTGTGCTACAATGAAAAGTTTCTCATCTTGAAAAACCCTTTCCTGTGACTCCCTCATCTTGCATCACAGTTTCAGCCCCTGAGAAAAATCATATTCCTCTGTTAACATCGATTCCTGGTCGTAGGTGATTGTGGGCACTGGGAAAACCTCATTTTCCTTCAATACGGTGAGAAAACCTATTCCTTTAATGTTAACATGGATTCCTGCTCATAGGTGATTGTGGTCGGACCTCATTTTCCTTCAATAAGGCAACATCTTCTTCGGGTTTTCTTCACCGGTAAGATTCTTAGCTGGATTTTGTTATAATTTTGTACAGGAATAGGTTATAAAAATGTAGTTACGTGGCTTACAATGGAGTTTTCATGCTTTCATGTTTCTAGACTATGGGAGTTAAATGAATACTTAATATTGTCCAACTAAACTGCTTATCTTCTTCAGAAGATTATATGGTTAAAAAAAATGATAATATACAAACAAAACAACTTAAGCATAGTTAAAGTGCTTTTATTTTTTGAACATTAAACCCTACAGAGAAGAAATTTACAGTTATAGGACATGTTTTCTTAGTAGACTTTTTAACATCACTAAAGCAATGTCGAGATCATGGAGAAGCCTTTAACATACCGTTGTAGGTAGGCCTTCGATTTAGTATTTTTGAAGAAGTATTTTTATCTGACTGTATAATTTCAGAATCAGACACAGCCTGAAAATCAAGTATGTCAGTCTCTTCTTTCCTCTTATTCTTCTTGCTATTCCCGAGATTGTTACTTTTTACTACATGGAAGTTTTTTAAAATCTTCAACTTTCCAGAGTGAATGCTCTTTATATTTGTTTAAATAGAAGAAATGTTGCCATATTTTCTCCGAAGGTTGTTGCAGTGAAGGAGAAATAAGTGAAAACAACATCCCCTGCGGTAAAGGGAATAAAGTAATGATTGTAGGAGGGCATGGTTACTGTGGATGGGTGACAGTTTTGCCTCTTGAAAACAGAGGATACTAGGTTGCCGTTGATTGATAGCCTTGTCTGCAGGTTGTTTGACCAGTAGCTTGGGATCGACTCTCTAACTTCCATTGTTGTTTGACCAGTAGCTTGGGATCGACTCTCTAACTTCCATTGTCTCAATTTAGAAGAGATGGAAGTATGTCTCTAGCAAATAGCTTGGCCTCTATGTGAGAGATGTTTGTGATTTTGATTTTCTTATAGAGACTTTCGAGTCATTTGAACCTGAGGCAGTAGCTCTTTCAAAAAAGGGCTTCCCAATTTTAATGTTTTCAAATGGCCTAACTCTCTGATATGATCTCTTGGTAGCTCTTCTAAGCTTGTGCCTAGCAAATTTAGGTCTTCTAAGGATCGTTGGCTTGCTACTTAGGGAGGAAATACCTTCATTTTCAGACAAAATGAAAGGTCTAATGATACAAGTGTGGTGATATTTCTAGGCATTCCTTGAGAGATGCTCAACTCGGAGGAGCTTTCCAAACAGAGATGCTCAAGTCGAATAAAATTCCCAAGTGAATGTGGTATCTCTTGCAATTTGGAGCAATCTTCCAGACATATGCTTAAGGCTAATTAAAATTCAAAATGAATGTGGCAGCTTTTGAAACTTGGAGCAATCTCCCAGACAGAGATGCTCAAGTCTAATTAAATTCCCAAATGAATGTGGCAACTTTTGAAAACTGCAGCTCCCAGACAAGTCAAGATATTGGAGGTTTGTAATATTTCCAAACGATTCTGGCAGAAATATAATGTTTCTTTGATCTCTCGATTCAATCTTTTCTAGGTGTTTCAACTGCCACAAAGACTTGGGAAACCGTGAAATGGGAACATTAACAATCAACTCCCTCAACTGCGTTGGTGCCTACAAGGATATTAATCTTAACTATCAGATATGATTATTTTCATTTAGATAACTTGGCTACCTCCCCACTAATTGTGTGCTTACTGGTACAAGCAGAGAATTTAATTTGGAACATTGAAAAATAAACACAAAACTTTGCTTTAAAATGCAGATGTACCTCACTTTCAATTTGCCAAAATTTTTGTAATGGTTGTTCCCTTGTCACTTGAAAAACCCTTAACTTCTTTATTGGAAGCCAATGAGGGAGGACGGAGTGGGGAATGTTATTCCAGCAAAGCCATATGAGATCAAGTGAGTACTGCATGTGAGTAAATATTCTCTCCAAATTTGGATGCTTAATGAGATCAATGAAAAAATGCGAAAGCTGAAACCTGTTGGAGTATTTGCTTACTATAATGAAAATTGGTGGCATTGTGACCACATATATTGGTATATACAATGGAGCTCAGCTCAGTGGCCAATATAAGTTGTCTTGTGTCGCTAAGTAAAGAATCGTGGCATCTCGTTAGTGGTCCATTCGATGGGCATGGGCATTCATGGAGGTATTTTGTTATGTCGGCAAGTACAAAGTCATGGAATGTGGTCCATTCCATCGGCATTCATGCCTACATGTTCTATGCTTTTATTTCACCTGCCATAAAAAAAAGAGGTCAGGCAGCAGTGCCAATATTTACAGTGGTGATATCAAGCTGTTTTGGGAGATGCCCTAGTACCAGGGTCGAAACCTTAGATTGATTAATCTAGATTCCAAAACATTAAATATATGTTTTTCAAAAGGCCTCACATCTCTCAAGGAAAAATATCATGGCCACAAAAAGATATGGGTGCAAAAGATAATATTCAAGTTATAAAGAAGATCATGAAGATCATGAAGCTACCTATTCATATCTATAAAAAGGAGAGAGAGGAATCATTTTAATCGTCATGGAATGTGGATCTTTCTGATTTTTGAGCTAAAGCTCTCGGAGGGTTTTCTGACCCCTTTTCTCTGACTAGTTTCAATGGTAAAATATGCCACCCTAGCCAATCCCTTCTGTTTAATCTGTTTAAACATAATTCCAGAGGCAAAATTCACCTATTTGTGGCAATAAGGGTTTTCTGAGGGAGAAATTATGTGGCATCAAGGTTTTGTGGCCTTATTTGGGCAGCAAAGGGCTGCTCTGTGACATCATAGGCCTATTCAAGGCATTTCCATGGACAACGAGGGTCAGCGAGTGAGGTCTGTGAATCAAATAACCCTGAAACCCTATCTGCGGCACGTGGCCCACCTTGAAGAATCCTTATGTGGCAACAAAATTGTTTAAAGAGTAAATCTTTAGGGCAGAAAAGTAGCCTTGAGGCCAAATCTTAGGCAGTGGCTCATCTTCAAATGCTAGCACAAGAAGTCTAAATTTGGACAACAGATCTCCAAAGGAACCCTTTGTGACAGTGAGGGCTTGATCAAACCTTGTTGAGGCTGCGGACAACCCCAAAACGGTTATTTATGGTAGAAACTGATCCATAACGTCAATTCTGAGGACACAAAATCATTCTCGAAGTTCTTTTGAGGTCAGCTGGTCTATTTGAGGTAGAAACTGTGGCAGAAAACCCTCATGAGGTCTATTTTGGGGCAGCGAAGGACTATTTCGGGAAGCATATGCTGGTTCAAAGTTTGCTAGAGAAGTAGCTAACATTTTCTAAGTAAAACTGTGTACAGAGTGGGATCAGAGTTGGATCTCTTTCCAGCCAGTAGGAATTATTTTCCCCATTGGGAAAGGAGTGTGTAGAGTGCCTGCATAAATTGAGTAAGGGAGACCAAAATTGAACAGATAGGTGCCAAAATATCTGAACAAGCAATCAAGTGCCTGTCTTATAGTCTTATCCCAGCACATCCCAATAGCAAGTAGTTGACGCCTATCATTAGGGGGCCTTCTGTAGAAGACCTTAGGAAAATCCAATCTTAGCCAAAAGAGTTGCAAAATATTCCAGAAGGTGCTTTGGTAGAACACTCAATACACCTTGATAATGGGTTATATCAGATGTCTGAAAGATCTTGCATTCAAGACATGAGTACTGCTCCTTCAACTGAACATTAAATATCTCTGATAGAAAAGGATATGGAAGAGGCTGAGACCATTGTACCTCCTTCTTTACCTTCTCAAGAAAGCAACATAAATGAAGTAGATGTTGGGTTGCCATTAGTGCCTAATGCTTCTTCATCGTCAGAAGGGAATAGTTTTTAAGATGGCTGAGTGCATCTGTTGCTATGCTGGCTTGCCAAACTACAACTGGCTGAGCATATCCGTTGCTACGTTGGCTTGCCAAACTGCAACTGCTCCAAACTGCTAACATAAACCGCGTGACTCAAACTGCAAACATAAACCACAAACAGCTATGCCTCAAATTGCAGGTTATGGAGGAGCGCGCCATAATTCCTAAATTCCTAATATGATTTGGGTTTCCCACTTATTCTCTTTGCATCGCTTTCATGTTGGATTCTCTACTCTACCATCCTGCGTAAGATTCTCTAACAGCCATCCATCAATGCGCGTGGGGATCTACAGGTAGAAATCATTGCCTTCTCCTCCACAATTTTCGTCGAGTTATGGCAAGCTGCTTATTCTGCAAATTTGCCTCTGTCATATTTTCCACTGTATTTATCAGTAAATGAAAATAACTGTAAATGGAACAAGTTGTTTGTATGTAAAGGAATAACTATAGCAGGGCTTGAATTAGGGGAGCTAACAGATTGGTGCATGTGAAGAACTGACTGCAGCAAGACAAATGTGAACTGGGCAGTTTTAATACTCTCTCGGCACTATATAGATCCAGGATTTGATTAAATATTATTTTATACCTCTATTGCATGTTGTAGAAGTAAATGGGCATAGGGAGGATTAGATTCTCGAAACGACATCAATGCAGATGCCATGGAAGCTGCAGTTTCACCAGGAGGGCAAAAGCTCGAAAAAATACACCACTAAACATCATGAATATTTGTGCTTCCTCCTGGTTAAGCAAAGAACCCAACATGATGTGAAGAGGCCTACCATAGGCGCATTAAATGCCCTATGGAAGGCTAGTTATTCCTAATGCAACGGTTACATGAAGCATATCTCAGACCAGACATTAATTACAGTAGGGTGGAGAGCCTTTATAAATGATTATATAATTGTTGTGCCAAGTATAAAAAAGGAGTTTGCATTGACCAGAGCTTTGTGGGTGAAAGGATTTACTCAGAGATTGTGATAAAGTACATTCAGTGAGAGTTACCAGGGCTCTGCAAAAATGTGTTGTGGCACTATCTGTAAGGTGTATTCATGCCTTATTTTTCTAGCTATTTTGATAGGTCTCTTGTTTGGTTTCAGTGTCTTCAAACGAGTTTTCCACCATGCAGAGCAATGTCTTCGTGACTGCAGTGGAAAATATGGCGTAGCACTGACTCTTAATGGAATACCCTTTCTGAGACATCCATGATGCATTGTTAGCCTTAGGGCTCATATATTTTCTCTTATTTGAATTTACAGAGTTGGATGCTTAGGTGTATATATGTGTTAATAAAGTAAGAATAGCTCATCAGCTGAGACATCCCCATGATGGTAGTAAAGATATTTGGCTTGCATAGGGTTTGTTGATGGCCTGATGCATCTTCTCCTCCACAAGCTATGTGGGTATTTACTATTGCTAAATCATTCTTTTTAGTCATTTTTTGGGTATTCATAGGACCATAAGAGCAGATCCATGGCTATATATCTGGTTGACATCCATGGATAAGTATATGATTTTTTTTGGTCATCTAACATGCTATTTAGTATTTGGTTTTTTTACTGACTATATGATTTTTCAAGAAGTATGATCAATTTCATGAATATGTCCATCAGTATGCCTTATTTTCTTATTCTAGTACTTTCATGGAAAATAAAATGGTTGATTTCAAGCATATACATTGTAAAAATGTTGGGATGATCTATATGATTCTAAATTCTTGAGACTGAATTCCTGTGCAATATTAGGAGCAAATAGCATATATCAAAGTCAAGATTCAAGAAAGACATTCTTCTTCATCATTTGACGCCATCAATGCCCAAAGAATATAGTTGATGCATTATAATATTGCTTAGGACCTTTTTCTAAAATCCACAGTTTTTGTTGTTTCATTCACTCATGGCATGTTCTTTCATATATGTCTCTATTGGAACTTGCAATCTGCAACTTTATTTACACCTGTCATAGAATGGATGATGTAGCTCAGTGGTGAAGCAACCTGCCTGCCAGGGGAAGATCTTGGATTTGATTCTCATTTTGTTCAGTTTTCAAAAGTCTCCCCTAGGCTATACAGATCAAAAGCCCTGACTACAGAAATTGTTCCTCTACTCCACCCTTACTTTAAAACTTTCTTCTTGTACATTGGCATGATTATGCTAATGGAAATAACACTTCTATTAATATACATGAACTGTGTGTAGTAATAAGTGCTTGGCATACCACCAGAAACAAAATAAAAGGAATCATTATATAATAGCTTTCTAAATAGCTCAATGAACATGGAACTTGGATCTTCTGTTATTATTATATAGAAATTTGTCCAGTTTAGAGAAGCAAATGTGATTCATGTTCTCTGTTTTCCAGCTTAAAGGTAACAAATCAATTATCAAACACAGTTACTACAGGGATTTTAGGTGATGAGTTGAAAGCTTGGGGTTGAATGCCAGAGAGCATATGTGGTCTCATTACCTATCTCATCTACAAAATCTAAATATTTTTGGAGCTCCGTCTCCTGGCAAGTTCACCCTTTCTTAAAGTTTAGTATTGTTAAAAGATATCAGATTGTAACAAGCCTACCAAACTCAGATAGTCCTTAGCGGATAGGATCCTCATATCTTTTCTGAAATTGTAAGTTGTTCATATCCAGCCCTGTTCACCAAATGCAAGTGAAAATATTTGCTCCAAGTACCCCTACTAGAAAAAGGGTTAACATGACTATACTCACAAAGGATAGTCTCTAGAGTAGGATCTTAGTTCAAAATTATATAGCCCCTTATTCTTTCGTTGACTAAATTACAAAAGAGCATAAATCGATCCATAATGTGTCTAGACTCTAATCAATGGAAGGCTTTGTCACTGGCTTATCTTGTAATAGGATCTTATTTTGTTTGGTGTGTGGGTGATAGGACACAAGTGAGGATTGGGGTTGACGCTATAATGGGCTGTAATGGGGATATTTTCCTTCTCAAGGTACTTCCACATCATTTATGAGAGATTGGCAGAATGACCTATGCCCCTTTCTATATTCCTGTATTATTTGATCTGTCTTTGCCATTGTTTATCGAGTTGTAGACAAAGAAGCAATAGTAGATAAGACAATAATGCTGATCTAACTCCTTTTCCGAAATTAAAGTGCATAAATGGCCGAACCTATTTTAATACAATCTCTATCCATTTCCATTTTAAAAAATAATTAAAGTGCATAAAACCCAGTATTCCCAAGTACATAAGCATTTGCAAATTTGCTGGCATTCTAATGTAGAAGACTAACAGAAGCATGTAAATCACATATTGGGAGTCCAGTGATAGATATTGCAAGTTTGTTGTTTGGTTGCAATTTTCTGAGGCTGTATTTTATGACAGTGGAAGACTAGCAGAGGATTTTAGGTGTGTATGTCATATATAAAAAATTATTGCTACAAAAGTAATGTGAAGGAATTAGAAAATCACAAAATTCTTCAATCCTTTGGCTATATAGAATACAGATGTCCAAGGGCTTTCCTGTGAAAGGAGCATTTGGAGCCTTGTACAATTTTACTCCGGAGACTTGCATATAGTTTATACATTTGAATGTTTGTTGGACATTGATTGCTTAACTATCTAGGAAGCTAGAAGCTCCATTCCACCAATAAGATTCCAAAATAATCTGTTATTTCTATGTGAAAATTTATAGCCAGTATATGGAAATCACATGCTGGGCTACTGGCATTTTTAAAATATTCCATCAGTTTGACATTTGGATCACAGCAGTACTGGTATATATGATGTTCATTAAATATACCATCTACTAGTACTGTAGTACCGAAGCATTTGGATCATAGCAGTACTGGTATATATTGATGATTAACTTGTTAATTGTTATGAGTAAATTGCACATGATATGAAGCATAACATTAAGAAGAAGCAGTGTTAAAAACAAATTCTTTTGAAATGGTTGAACTAGACTGGAATTTTAGTTGATGTTGCAGATAAATTATCTCGGATTGGAACCAAAAGCAATAATGAAGGATATGTGGAACATGGCTTGAATCAATTTCATTTAGCTCTTTATTCATACTCATATCTCCCTCCTCCTCTGTTATTCCCACTCTCTCTGCTGTCTCAAATTAATATGTGCTATAAATTTCCTCCTCCATGGCAACTGCTATGTTCCTCATACTTATTATATCCCTGACTATGTCAATGCCCCTTTCTGTTGGTTGAGTTATGCTGATCTAGGACTCGATGGTAATCTAGAGAGGCATTGGGAGCTTTTTATTTAAAAATTACATAGGGCCATCAAGCTTTGTGTATTTGGTTGTTCCATAAGTGGTGTAAGGACCAGAAAACACAAACAAATAGGCATAAAGGCAATAATTTTTGTTTCACATTAACAAGTTTTAGTGAAAATCTTGTTCCCTAAGAAATGGAATGGTGCTCAGTTGCCAAAATATCAAATAGGTGAAGTTCAAAAATTATGAAATCATGGTCAGTTTCCATGACATCAGATAGATGAGGTTCAAAAATTAAGAATTTTCTATCTATATATTTATAATCAAGAATTCTAGCTGTAGGGTCTCATCAAGTTTTAAGGATTTTGCAAAGTGGTGTGGTTTTCGGTTAACACTAGGTTAGTTTTCAGGTTTGTTTTGGTTTCTTTTGTGAGTATTTATGTTTATTATTGAGTTAAAATAAGTATCATAATGACACAGTCATTGTAATTAAATCTGTTGATTCATGTCCATAGGAATATTATACTGTTTTGTACATGCACTAAGAAACCAGAGTCTGGTTTCTTGATTAAAAATGTTTGTAAGGTGGAAAATTGTATTTAGGATACTCTTGAATTATCAAATGAGAATGGAAATTTGGTCCTAAACAATTCTTAGGGTTTCTGGGTTTAATATGGGACTCTGAAATCTTTTATTATTACTTGTTAATTGAGTCAAAGAGGTCAGAGTCAATGTGTGATTTCTTCTTTTGCAGATTGCTCATTTTCTATCGCTACAGATGGAGTTCTAGGATTCTTAGCATCCTGCAAGGGGACACTGCCATCAAGTTGGAGCCAAGGTTAACTCTTACACCTGCATTCAGAATCAGTAGGACAATTCAGCCATTTTCAGGCAAATCCCACCTTTGCATCTTTCTGGACGAGGGTGCTTTCATGAGGGCATAGTGGGCATATCTTCTAAGGAGAGTTATTGTCTTCTTTTTTCTACCTTGCAAAGTCAAATCAAAGTGTTTTCTTGTGTGTGATGAAATATGTTATGTGGTAAACTAAGTTCTGGATACATTTTCAAACATGCTAAATCAAACACCTACCTAGAGATCAGTTCGGACTTTGCTTGGAGGACAAGCATGTATATGATCTATTCTTAGTGCCCTTTTCAAGATTTGATGAGAGATAGGTCAGCCCTAGATGAGGGTTCTCCTGCTGTTATTACTTTAATTTTGAGGAATTTTATGTGGAGGCACCACCTTTGTGGCCTTGTTCTAACTTTTACATGTGATGGGTGTTGATCTGTATTTAATTTAGACCTTTTGTTATGCCCTTCTTATCAACATTTGAGTGTTGCTTTTGGAGTGATTTGCATGGGGGTAAGTGCTGATATTATCTTGATTTCACTTGAAATATATTTTTTTTATTTTTTTGGTTGGAATTTGACCATTTTTGAATTTTAAAATTTCCAACCATCTATTTCCTCAAATGTTTCTCATATTTTTCATATTCCCAGTCTGAAATCACATATTTAATGCTGGAAATTAGATGGGACAGAAAACATTTCATGTTGATTTATATTTTAGAAGTTTCCAGCCAACAAAGGGAGAGCTCCAAGCACTAGATTTGGGCTAAAAAAAATTTCTACGGCTGAAATATTATTTTATTTCTCATGTAGATATTTCTTGGAGGATAACAGGGCATTTTGAGAAGGTTTCTAGAGCCTCTTAAGTGCTCGAGGGGAGTGATAATTATGTTGTAGGGGTTAGTGTGGGATTGACTTGTGATGATTTCATCCATGATGATGTTTATGTTAGTCCTGTCCAAGCTTAGATATAGGAGTATTTTGTTGGTGCATGCCATTCTTAGGATGATGTTGGAATTGTTTCAATCAAGAAACCATCATGACCTATGAACCAATCATCGATCAAGCCACTAGAACCAGAATTGAATACACACACTTAAAACCATGATGGTGTCTCAGCTTCGAGCAACTTGAGAGAATTAATTTAGTTTTATATAATGTGCAAAGGGGTTACACAGAAGATAGTTCTCAGTGATAGGATAATTGTAGATCTGTGATTATTATTGTATTTTTCAGCTGGTGGTTACTTGTGTCCAGGTTACACCAAAGATCAACCCATCTTACCAGTCCTGAGTAGTGTTGCAGAGTATTTGAACTCAGAATTGCAACAAGAACATAAGCCTTATAGCCATTATGAATACTGATATCTTTTTCCAATACTGGGAACATAATAGAAAGGGTATTTCACAAAGTATTCATGCTGGTAAAGATTTTTGGCTATATAGTCCCTTATTTATGGATCACGTTTGATGACCAAAATAAGTCAAAGGCATTAAAAAATATGACAAATAAAAGAAAAAGATAAGGAGTGCTTAGGGATTTTTCTTGATAAAGAAGAAATAAATAAAATAAATAGCATAACATTTTAACAAAATGGCAGTGGATTCAAAATGGAGAAATTTTTATGAAGTTGTTACAATTTACATTTGAACATTCTTTTGTAAAGATGCTTCGCTCTCACTTTTAAGGTAGAGTGTAAACTCCATGTTAATTTTGTATTTATTTATTTATGTTTGATTATGAAGTTCTGAAAAAATCATAGGTAGCAATAGCTCTCCTTACACATCATGTCACTGAAAAATGCACAGCATTACTATATTTGGCACAGTTCCATTTCATTATAGAGATTTTGGAAAAAAATTATGACCTCGGATGTTCTCTATAGTATTCAAGTCAGAATGAGATTCATTTCTGGGTAGTTTCGAGAATTAAAGGCAAACAAATCATAGACAAAAAAGTTCCTAGTCCTTCATGATGTAATGCTCAAGCCTCCTCATGGATTTGCAAAAGCAAGAATGATACTTAATAAATTCTGCCCTGATCCAAAATATATGGAAATATCGAATTTTTATGATTAATGTTGTGTTTTATATTGTTAATTTTTAATCTTGTTTTTTCTCTCTCCTCGTTTCTTCTAGGTGAAACCTACAAACTCCGTTTCTCGTATCATTTTCATTTCTCATTTTTTTTCCCGCTTCCCGTTTCTGGTAACATAGTGCGGTACCCCAAGATCAAAATCACATCAAACAATCTACAACAATTCCATTAGGTGCTATTGTGAAATTTTAAGGGTGTATGTTCTGTACCCAGAACCATCTTATGAACAAAAATAGTATTCCCTGCCAAATGAATCTCATCCCTTCCTCTCAAACCACAGGTTCTCAGTATGATGCCATAGCACTCTCATCCATATATTGATTTTCCCAGCTTTTGACTAGAAAATATATTAAGTATTTGGTTGTTTCATGCAGGTTATTTTCGTAATGATGAAGCAACTGCATCAAATTTAGACTCAAAAGGATGGCTAAAAACTGGGGATCTATGTTACATTGATGAGGAGGGCTTCCTTTTCATTGTGGATAGAATAAAGGAGTTGATCAAGTACAAAGAATTTCAGATACCAAACATTTCAAGGATCATTTAAAGTTCAATTCGAAACCCACAATATTAATCTTTCGAGGATCATTTAAAGTTCAATTCGAAACCACAATATTAATCTTCTAGGAAGTTTTCTAGGATTTGATCAAGTACAAAGCATTTCAAGTACAAAACATTTCAAGTACCATTTAAATTTCAATTTGAAACCCACAATAATAATCTTCTACGGATTTTTTTTTTTAGGTTGCGTCGGCAGAGTTAGAGGAGTTGCTCCTCTCAAACCTAGAGATTAGTGATGCTGGTGTTATTCCATGAGTAGAATTTTCTATTTCTTGTTTTGATAAACCTTCAAAGTTCTACATATAGCTAGATTTACCACTAACTGGTTTGATTAGCTGGATTTACCACTTATTGAAGTTTTATCTAGCTTATAACATAGTTTCTCTGCAACATTAGTTGATGCCCCTATTCTTTTACGCATTGATTCAAAGATAATTGCATACATGTTACTTATTGAAGCATGAAACTCTCTGTCTTTTGGGTTTGTATGGTAGGTATCCTGATGATGAAGCAGGTGAAATACCAATGGCATTTATTGTGAGGAAGTCTGACAGCAATCTCTCTGAAGAAGATGTAAAAAAAATTATTGCAAATCAGGTAAATGAAACACTGAGATATTTAGTTTGTGAACTTGCCTGCTCTCAACATAAAACTTTGGTTTCTTTTGTTGGAGATCTGCTAATTTCCAAGCGAAAATATCTTTTGTATGCAGGTTTCGCCATACAAGAGGATACATTGAGTAGCATTTGTCAATTCAATTCCCAAGTCCCCCACCGGAAAAATCTTAAGAAAAGATTTGATTCATGAGGCTCTGTCCACCTCTAGACTGTGACTCCCACAGAAAAACCTTTAATCTTTGTGAAGCAATCATCTGCTAGTTTTTTATTTGAAGTTTGAACAACATTTTTTTATTCAAACAACATATTTTAAAAGTGTGTCTAGCTGGTATAATCTCACAATGTTGGTTATAAGCATCAATAAATTTGTTTGATCTTTTGTGTCACTCAGGGTATAATGTTGTAATTGACTTCCTCTGCAGTTTAAGGTATAGATAATGGAAGAAAACTAGACATTTTATTATCATTTCCCTTTGTCTTATCATACCTGCTTTTGTCATTTGTCTACAGAACAACTAAACATATCTTCAATCTCTGTTTACATCAAGTCTAGGATATGTTCATCATTACTTCTAGCATCCTGTTGACAGATGAAACTTGCAGCACCCAGAGAGAGAATTTCTCCGGTTGGTGTGCAAAACTTATAACATTTTGATCCTACTTGTGGTATTACAATCAAATACTCATGGAAATAGAGAAATTTATGAAGTTATGAATCTAGACTTGTTTTCATTTTATGAAAAGTTGATTTTTATTGTGATCAGTTCGTGACATTCATGAGGATTCAAAAATTAGTCTACAATTGTTAGATAACCATCTTATTCAGTTATGCAGAAAAGAGGAAAGGATTCAACTAGTATGACACATGATCAGCGGGCAACTATTGTAGAGAAAACACGATTTCTAGAAGAATCATCTGATCACAAGCTTGTCTTGGAACATTTGACTTGGGTTTGTCATATAATCCCAATCACTTTTATTATAATTCATTAGAATTTGGTTGGCTTCGTTGCCTTCTGTTTCTATACTTGTGGTTTTGTATTGAGATTATTTGGGCTTGCTGTCAGTGTTTTTCACTTCTGAGAATGCTTTGTTTTTGTTTTGCTCTAACTATGTGTTGAACATTTTTTTAAAATCAATGCTTATTATACAATTTCAAGGATTGTCATAACTCCTCACATAAGTCTTTAAAAGGTGCTAGCTCATTGGAAGAGCACCTGCCATGCAGGAGGTTGGTGGTTCAATTCCACTGCACCCTAACATGAATTATTCAATGATATTGTTGATCTTTTTAATTAAATATTTTTATATTGATTTATTTTAATGGTGAGATATTTTTCCAGAGTCATTGTTTTATATTGTCTCTAGAAAGACAATAGATAGGATTAAAGACATTGTCTCCATAAAGACAATATGTCTTTAATTCCAACTATTGTCTTTGGAGAGACAAAAATGAAATTGTCTCAAGTTAAGACAGTTTACCAAAAAAATGTCTTAAAACCCCCCTTTGTGTTGTAGTGCAACTATTGTCTCTAGAGAGACAAAAATGAAATTGTCTTTGGAGAGACAAAAATGCTTGTGTTATATATTGTCTTTATAGAGACAATATTTTAAGACAATTTAATTTTAAGACGATTTAATTTGAGACACCCACTTAAAGACAATATTTAAGACAATACACAAGTTTTCTTTTGTCTCAAATTAAGACAATTTACCCAAAAATTGTCTTAAATATTGTGTTAAAACCCCCCTTTATGTAGTAATCTATTCATTTGTTCTTGGATTTTAGGACAGATTAGGTGATGGTAAAATTGAAGCCATTTTTTATTTTATTTTGGAAGGTCTCAATTGTCATGCAGTACTTGTCGCAGGAAGTACATTTATATTCCTATTCATTTTGGTTCGTTATCTGTTTTTATTCATTCATTTTTCCATTGATTTCAGGGCTTCTGTATTATATGTTTTCATTCATTTTTCCGTTGAGTTCAGGACTTCTATATTATCTTTTTCCATTCATTTGTTCATTGATTTCAAGACATCTATATAATTTGTTTTTATTTATTTGTCCATTGAGTTTAGGACTTCTATATTTATTTATTTGTTCATGGATTTTAGGGAAGATTAGGTGATGACAAACTTGAAGCTATTTTTTTATGCTGAAGGAAATTACAATATGCTGCCTCTGAAGCTGCTCTAAAATTTTGAGGTTGCTTCATAATTTTCTCTCATCTTGGACAATCTCCCATCTCCATTAGAAGAAAGAATGTAAATTTCATTGCGTCGAGAGGTGCATTCTACAACCTAGTATGACCCCAATGTGTAGCTCAAAAAAAAAAAAAAATTTTTTTTTTGAATAAAATATGAATAATGCCGGCTTTAAAAATAACTTACATAGCCATAAATAAACAATTTAAAATAAATTTAAGATATGAAGAATTTTAGGAACACTCAAAAAAGAGATATGGTAAATAAATAAAAATATAAATAAACTAGAGGTATGGTAAATAATTATAACTAGCAATTGCACCATATGTTGCAAAGGCAAAGATGTAAAGAAATAATATAGGAAAGAGTAGTATAGAGGAAAAATATGTGATACGTTATGTGATTTAATTGAATATTTAACTTATAAATATGAATTCTTTTATTTAAAAGAAATTAAAGGTTTGGAGAATTGTTTTGATAAAAAAATCGGTTTTTTTATAACCTACGTAGGCTTTTCCTTTCATAGTGATGTCTTTGCTTTTCATAGTGATGTCTGATTATGCACTATGGAACCGACATGCTAAAATTAAACCTTACTAAAATTGCACATATCCACAATAAATTTCAACCCAAAAATAGCATTAACTACACCTCTTCTTGAGAAACTTGCTTGTGTTTCTCTTCTACTGTTGAGTCACCTTTAGAACATAGATTCCAAGATTGTGGAACATAGATTCCAACATTATTACTTAATATAGGATTTGAAATGAATTCCACTTCGGAAGCCATGATTTGAAATGAAGACTTATATAGAATGTGTGGTTAAGTAAAAACCATATTACCCACGATTTGAAATAAAAACTCATATGGAATGTCTGATTAAGTAAAAACCATACTACCATGCCATTAACCACTTTCCCGTTGGAACATAGATTCCAAGATTGTTACGTAATATACAATTTGAAATGAATTCCACTTCGGAAGCCAGAGTTGGAACGTAGATTCCCGCATATGATTCACCAAACAGATTTTAAATGAACTCTTGATTTTATTGAAACCACTACTTGAACATAAACTAAATGAGTTTTATTTCCATGGAAGAACCAATAAATATATTTGCATTGGTGAAAAGCGACATTGTGTCTACATAATTACCAAATATATTTCCACTTGCTACTTTTTTTTTAATTAAAAAAAATCAAATCAATGCAAAGCATATTAAGTACCTCTAATACCAATGAATATGGAAACAATACCAGTGAATATGGAAACAATAGTACAGTTGCTTTTCAAGGAAAAGATGAAGACTTTGAAAAGAAAAAATTATGTGTATATAAAGTTGTCTGCAATTCTCTAGTGCCATAATCATCATAATCACTAACTTATTCAAAGTATGAATAAGGGTGTCTAGATACATAATATTTGAAACCTAGTTTCAAAAGAATAATATAATCGTTAGAATTTGATTTTTAATTGGATTTACAAAAAAATCTAGCCATTTTCATTGTTACATAAGTTCTAGAACTCTTCACCATTAAATTCATAGTAGAACTTAATTAATAATAAAAAAAAAAAGTTTAATGAGTGGTTAGTCTGAATGATTTCTTAAGATTTCTTTAGATCTTATGATTTCATTGTTACATAGAAATATAGCCATTTCATTGCTACATAAGTTCAAATAAAATTTAATTTCTAATTAAATTGACAAAGTAATACATGAATAGGCTACATTCCACATGAAACCATAAGTCAATACCATGGGATTAAGAGTTAAGATGGATATAGGCTGGTTTAATATCCTCCTTTAAATATCCTACATTCTACATGAATACCATGGGTTAATACCATGTGTCAATACCATAGGTCATTTTTATTTTTATTATTATTTTAATTTTATAAATTGTTTTTATTTTGTTATGTTTATTTCTATGTTTTATTTTCACAAAATTAAAATGTCTACATTACATCGCATTAATCTTTTTATTTCATTTTTTTAATGTTTATCTAATGGTAATTTGATTTAATCAAAATTTTAAACATTATATTACATCTCTCTATCATGATGAAATTGAATACCATGGGTCAATACCATGGGTTTCAATACCATCGGCCACTTTTATTTATTTTTTATTATTTTATTTTTATAAAGTTATTTTTCTTAATGTTTTTCTAATAGTAATTTGATTTAGTCAAAACGCTAAACATTATATTACAACATCTCTTCATCATGATGAAATTGAGAAAATTTACTTCAACAAATTCCCATTTTAACAAATTAAATTAATTATAAGATTAAAAATTGTCCATTCTAATCAATATAAAAATGGAGAATAAATAAACATTATTGAGTAAATAAATCTACAATAAATTAAGTAAAAAAATTTAATCCTACATGACTTTAAAATTGCAATAAAAATAAGACAAACTTTATACATAATAACAGAAACCCAATATCATCTTTTTACTCTACATTTTAGATTTTCTGAACTTATATTATACATACAAATTTTTATATATTGTAAAGATACTTAAATTTTAATAGTTTAAAGAAAAATTTTAGGTCTCAACATTTTGATTGAATTTTGACCATTTATTGGAATTTACTATTACATCGGTCCCAACGTTTTGATTGAACTTTGACCATTTATTAGAATTTACTATTACACTTCTATCTTTCTGGCTTTTATTCATACTTACTCAGTGACCACCTATTACCTTTACTTATAAAAAACCTCCACATGGGTTTTCCATGGCCTCTGCATGGTCTAGCTTGGCTTATCCTTTGCCACTATCATGCAAGATACGGTTATAAAAATATGGTTATAATTTTAATCATAATAATTATTTATTTATCCATAGAATGGGGTTATAATTAGAATCTTGATAACTATTTATTTTTTCACAGAATGTGATGTGGCATGTGGTATTTTATATTTTGTAAAAATGTTTAAATTTTAGTAGTTCATAGTATATATATGAATGATCTTTTACACCATGTGTGAGATCAACCAAAAATAGAATACAAAACTTTTCTAAATAATAATTATTATATCTGACTTCCCCAATTTTATGATGAATTTTGAAAATTTATTTATAGAAAATCAAATGACAGAATGTGACATCAGTTTATTGAAATTTATAATAAGATTAAAACAAATGGAATCACACCAGAATTGCAGCTTATGTATTATATGTATCAACAACTAATAATATGTTTTTTTGCAGTCACATGCGTTTTTGCACAGGACAACTGCAAGGCTGGGGTTTCAACCAAAATTCAATGCTTAACATTCTCATACAGAATGCAAAATAATTTATACAAAACATTCTCAAACAGAATGTAAAATAATTTAGATAGAGTAAAGAGCAAAAAAATACATTTTTAAGTGTACGTGAAATCTCTACCATGGAGCTGAAGCTAACTGGCTAATGGGCGAAGCTGTTTGGTTGTTTCAGATTGGGTGATGCATCTGGTCAATGTTGAATAATGTACTTACTTTTTTTCAGTGGTGAATGATGTTTCTGCTTAATGTTGAATGATGTACCTGTTCTTCTAGGTAAATTAAATACATGAACAACCTAGCTCTATAGGCAGTGTACCTAAGATCTCTACCGTGGAGCTAAAGCTAACTGGCTAATGGGTGAAGCTGTTTCGTTGTTTCAGATTGGATGTTGGTAAATTAAATACATGAACAACGTAGCTCTACAGGTAGTAGAAAAAAGGCATTGCCATTTCAGAGTTTACAAGATATTAGCAATTGTCATTTCTAAATGAAAAGCAATGTTTACATTCTAAAAGATAATTTATATTTATGCAAGAACAGCATTTGACAAAACAACAGTTAACAAACCCGCAGGAAAAACCTCTACAATCATTTTTTGAGGAACAACACAGCAATTAACAAAACCGCAGGAACAACATCCACAATCTGTCCTCTCAACACATCAATTAACAAAACCGCAGGAACAACATCTGCAATCTGTCATCTCGTAGCTTCAAAACAATGGTGCAATATGTAAAAAACAAAAAAAAAACAATAGAATGAAAACACAAAATTTGCCCACCACACAATTCGTTCTTACTCTGATCATATAATTGAGCAAGATAATATAATATGAAGTGTACTATTTTTAAAACTATTTTTTTTATAACTCATTAATAATAATAGTAGGTAGACATTGTTTCAATCGTCTAACATCAAAATCAATGATACAAAATGGTACACCTGAAAGTTGTTTTCAAATAAGGACGCTTTACAGCGTAAATATAAATAAACAAGAGGTATGGTAAATAGATAAAACCTATTTTATATTTACTCCATAAATCTCTTTATATTTACAAAAACTTAAAAAAAAGTTTTATTTAGGTGAAACCTATGGGACAAATATCATGGGACAAATTATTATTAATACCATGGGCCAAATACCATATTTATAAAAGAGGTATAAAAAGGTAAGGTAAATAAATAAAAATATATCAAATATGAGTATAAATCTACATCTAATTATGTTTGAAGTCTATGGACCTAATACCATGGACCAAATTAATAATAATACCATGCAAAAAAACACATTGTTAACCCTAACATTAATATTAAAATATTAATATTGTTATTATTATTATTATTACTAAATCTAATAATGATATTAAAATAATATAATATAAAAATTATTAAATCTAATAAATTTATATTAATACTATATATATATATATATATATATATAACCTCTAGATATATATGGGAGGGAACAACAACTACATATGATGGAGATGGAGAAAAAGAGGGAGTGAGAAGAGAGAGATTGAGATAAACTAAACGAGAGGGGAGAAGAGGAATGAAGAGAGAGGGAGGGAGAGGAGTGAGAGAGGTAGAGAAGGGTAAGAGAGGGAGAGGAAGACATAAATATGGAGGTGGGAGAGAGAGAGAAGGAGAGAGGGAGGAGGAAGGAGAAAGGATTGGAGAGGAGGGGGGCGGGAGGGGGAGAGAGAGGGAGGTAGGAGAGAAAGGGAGAGAGAGGAAGGATGAGAGGAGGATAGAGGGAGGGATAGAGAGATGAAGTTGGATGGGGAGAGAAGAAGAAAGACATAGAGAGTGAGAAGTGGAGAGAGAGGGAGTAATAAGGGAGAGATGGAGAGATATTATGTATTTTTAGGGTTGAGATAAAGATACATAGGAGTGATGGAGACAAGGGGGGGAGAGAAAGTGTCACACCTCCAATTTCACCCCAAAAAAAAATTTTCTTTGCGAATGCAAGCTTGTGAGCCTAGGGTTATTATGACATATCAATCCTTTCACTATGATCGTTTTCATTTCATCATGTTGCAATAATACCCTCTATCACTATCTCTCGTCTTATGTTATTTTTATTATAATTAGGGAGATGATTTATACGAACCTAATCTTTACACAGGTCTCGTATAGCCATTCTCCTTTAGCTTAATGGTCATGTATCTCATTTATGAAATTATTGAACTCACACGTAACCCATATGGACTATGAACATATGTTATATCAATTGCGTTGTATGAGTTGTTGCCCCAAGGCATTTTCGACCTATCTAATAGCCATCGTTACGTTGTTTACGTTATATATATGGTTATAGCCTTGTCATAAAATTCGAAATGCATATTATTATGAATGGACTTTCCTCATGCATTTGGTATTATCATGAACATGCGCCTGGGTTGATATGACCACTCATCCTGGTACCTCAGATTTTAAATCGATTTAATATATAGTACTGGCATTGGTATTACTCTGCACGTAGAGTGCCTTATCGCTCCAGATTGGGTTTCTCTAGGCCTTGTCATGGTGGAATTTTTATCCACGTCAGGCGTTGTGCTAACTAAATGAGTGTTGTATGGTTTTATGCCCTTTCGTTGGCTTACGTGGTGAGTCCGTGTCGCTGGCATACTCAGCCTACGTGGTGATCAACACCCACGCCGATATTGGCACAGGACATATAGAATTCAATTCGCATCTGCATCCATAAATTTTGATACGACGGTATTAACTCTCCCAGGCTACCCCTCGATCCGTGGCTTAACTGTTCCGATGCTGCCAAGTGGAGGATGGCGATCGTTTTCAGTTAGGGTTCATGTGGTTTAACGAAGGCTTATATAAGTTCAGAGTGCGGAGTTAAGTCGGTTTCCGCGCTCATCAGTTGCAGGCCTCCTCCACGTCTGCGCCATTCTACTTCTCCCTAGGGTTTCAACTCTCCGTTGCAGAGAAGAAGTATGGCACCTTTCGTTCCTCAACCCGCGGTCATGTAATTCCCCCATGCACATTTTAATTCTATTGCAGGCGTGAATGATTCCTAATTCATTTCTAAAATCCATACGCTTGCTCTTTATATATATATATTGAATGATCAGTAAGGTGAATGCGTCTGGTTTGTTTTTCGATGTTCAAGGTCTCCATTCAGTGCAAGGTGTAGTTGGTTTCTATTTTCAGGGTTATCGTCGACCCTTCTCTGGTTATATTTAAATTGCGACTGATTTGTGCTATACCTCTTGGGTAGCTTGCGTCGCCTCTCCTCAGGCGGACGTCTCCTGTTCCATGGAGCTATATGAGGTATGTTCTTTATTTGTGCCATTTCAGCATATAATTGTTGGTTTCGTCGTGTTATACTCGAGGGTAATTTATATTAATTCCTCTCTGTGTAATGTCGATTGCAGGGCTCGACGCGACTAAGGGTTTGCATTCCACAGGTAATGGTTTTAATATCGAGCTTATTTTATTTATGCGCTTATTTCTCTACGATGGCGGAATGACTAACTCGCGTTTTGGGTCGTTTTTGTCTTCTACAGGTAAATCCAGAGGACTCCTGCGTACTTATGACAGTAGAGAGTGACCCTTTCAATCGTATGGACGCTAACATCGGTCTCTTGGCCGTCCAGGTCGGTATACTTATGGAGTTACTTCTCCTCTCCTGATGTGTTGTCTCGTGAGCGTTGAAACAGTGCTTCTCTTGTGATGTTGCGCAAGGTTGCTAACGGAACGAGACTCACTCTCCGAGTCGGGGTTTTCGTTTTCTTCTTTTTAGCGTTGTCATCCTTGGATGGCGCTTGTCTAAATTCGTTCTGTTGAGATGGGGGTTGTGATTTATATACCCCAGCCTAATAGGTTCAGTATGTCTTTTGAAAATTTTGGACAATTATATACTCCCTATTGTCTTAGGTCGATTTTAATATACTCTGCCACAGTTTTAAATGTACAGGGACTGTATGAATAATGCATATGATTTCATACCATGGAATTTGGCTTTGTTTAATTTTCTCGTCTGAACCTTATTTTGTTTTCCGGAAATGCTACTGACATTCCAGATTTCTTAATTGCATACATCAGGATTTACAGGTAGTTATATATGATATTTATCTATTCTTCTGATGTACTTTGTTCACTCTTTTCTGTGGAAAATCTACACTTTGGTATTTATATCATAAGTACAGTTGCCTCTGCTCCTGGTTACACTGAACTGGTTTTATACCTATCTGTCTAGACATATGAAAAGCTTGCTGGACATTTCTGAGACCATTCTTATTTATCAATAGATGATTAATATGTATTAAAGTCTAGAATTTATGTTTTCTCATTTTTCAAAGGTATGCAAGCATAATTCTATTCTCCAGTTTCTTCTCATTTTCTTGTAATTAGTTACAGCCCGTATCTACCTATGTGTATGATGGTAGCTGGATTCTGAAGAGCTGGTAATGGGATGTGAACTATTTTCACTTCCCTCATAGTCAAGGGAATATTGGTTATATAAATGCTACTGTGTATAATGTTGCAATTTATTTACTTCTTGCTCCTATGCTTCTCAACTGCTTACTCATAATTTCTGCACTCTATGTATTCATTCTCAGTACTATGATATTAGAATAGTTCCATGAGACCATTTTCTGGTCTTTTTTTTTCTTTTTTCTTTTTTTTTTAATTTATAAATATCTACTACTCTCCTTCACTAGAGTAAGGGCTTATGGACTACCTTGTTATCTAAGATCATTTGATTTCCTGGAATTATAATGGAGTGTTTGGTTGAACCTGAGGTCAGTCTATTGAGTCTCTCTCTCTGTTCTTTCATAGACAGTATACGTTGTAACTCATATCCTGCTATTGTTCTGGTGTACTATAGTTAACTCCATTTCTCTCTATGATAGCTGTACTAAAAATTATGCTTGGAAACAGAAGCAGATTAAACACAATTCCACAGTGTTTCCTGAAAGAACAAGGTTTCCTCAGATTTAGACCCACCCGGGGTTTAAACATTCTGTGGAACTCTACTTTACAGGATGTTCGTCTACAACTATACAGAGTGATCAGGTTACTACCTGGTGATTACATTCTGTTAAATGTAGACTAATAATATGAACTAACTTAGAAATAAATTTTGTTTTTATATGTAGCCAATTCATACTATAACAAACAATAAGACAAATTTTCTCAGAGACATACCACTCATGCAGTAGACCAACCTCCCAACCTTAGAGTTCTTTTGTCTCCCAGAACTCACCCCCGAGCTAAGATCACCTCCTATAGCAGATTAACCCCTAATCTGTACAAGAGCAGCTTATTTAAGCTATTGTTCCCCAAAGCATGTTTCTAATTCTGCGTCCAGAATCTCAGGATGCTTTTCTTCCTGTTTGCCTAGGCTTCCCATTTAGGGATTCTTTAAAGTTTTTTTATGCCTTTCCTCAGCTTTTCCAGCGTTTTACCTCTTCCCAACTACTGTCCTCATCATTGGGGAAATTCAGATTTTTCCTCAAAAATCTAAATTTAAAACTTACTATCTTTCAAGGATTTTTGAAAGATTGTGGGGAAATATTTGCCTCATCCATCCTCACAGATTTAGCAAGTGATCTCATCATCTCATTTTTGGTCAATTTTCACCACAATAATTTATTCATTTCCTCAATTAAATGTTTAATTACATTCACAAAATAATTATCCTTTGGGGTCCACTCCCCTTGGGATGTAAAGTTCAAGTATCTAACTTTAAAATGCAATCTCATGAATTGGGGGTGTTACATATTCCCCCTCTGAAAATAAACACCGTCCTCGGTGTTATTGTTCAACTACTAGAGTTTATTTTGCAAATAAAAATGGATATTTTTCCATCATATCAGTCTCTCGTTCCCAGGTAGCTTCTTCAGCAGTAAAGTGCTTCCACTGCACCTTTACTCTGGCTACCGTTCTGCTTCTCAATTCAATTTCTTCCCGCTCCAATATTTGAAGCAGTTCTGGTAGAAACTCCCCTTCTGGTTCCACCTGTACAACATTCCAATCAACTATGTGAGAAGCATCATGCACATATCTTTTTAACAATGAAACATGAAATACATCATGAACTCTAACATGGGGTGGTAAGGCCAGCTTGTAAGCCACTGGTCCCACCCTTTCTAATATTTCAAAGGGACCACAATATCGAGGGGACAATTTTGCACAACTCCTAGCATAAAGGGTGCTCTTTTTGGGTTTAATACGCAAATATACATGCTCCCCAACTTTAAATTCTCTATGCACTCTTTTCTTATCTGCATAACTCTTCTGGCGATCTTGTGCTGTCTTGATGTTCTTTTGTATCTGTTTGACAATTCCTTCCATTTCTTGTAAAGCATCGGGTCCCAACATTAGTTTGTCTTCTGGCTGATTCCAGCTCAAAGGGGTACGACACTTCCTTCCATACAGTGCCTCAAACGGACTGATTTTAATGGAGGATTGATAGCTGTTATTATAGGCAAATTCAGCTAAATGTAAGAAATCTTCCCACTTTGAGGGTCTATCCATCACATACATTCTCAACATGTCCTCCAAAATTTGATTAGTTCTTTCCGTTTGACCATCAGTCTGAGGGTGGTAGGCGGTGCTAAAATTCAATTTAGTGCCCATTCCTCCAAATAACCCCTCCCAAAAGGTTGTTGTAAACTTAGCATCCCTATCAGACACAATCACCTTAGGAACTCCGTGGAGCCTTACTATCTCCTTCAGAAACACATTCGCTACTTGAGCTGTTCCAAAGGTAGATTTCACTGGTATAAACTGAGCAGCTTTGGTTAAAGTGTCTACTACTACCATTACATAATCATGCTGGTATTTGGTTTTGGGTAATCTTGTAATGAAGTCCATGGAAACGGTGTCCCACTTCCATTCTGAAATGGGAAAAGGGTTCAGAAGGCTGGCAGGATGCTGATGTTCCACCTTAACTAATTGACATTCCATGCATCTACTTAAATATTCTGCTACCTCTCTCTTCATTCCTGGCCAGAACAACTTCTTTTTCAGGGATGTTAACATTTTCTGATACCCTGGGTGTCCTACATAAGGTTGTTTGTGATACTCATCCAAAATTTCTCTTTTTAAAGACTCTACATTGGGAATATACAATCTGTTCTTATAACAAATCAGCCCTTTTTGGTTTTGGGAAAAATCAGTTTTCTCCTTTTTCTGTAGTTTTACCAGAAGTGTTTCATAATTTGTGTCTTGATTTGCTGCCTTATTCACCAATTCTTCTACATCTATCTGAGCACTACTTCCAATATTATTGATATGCTGACAAGCATTTCTGCTCAATGCATCAGCAACTTTATTCTCCTTCCCTCTAATATGTTTTATATCCATGTCAAACTCACTTAAAAAGGACAGCCATCTGGCCTGTCTGGCATTCAATTCAGTTTGAGAAAAGAAATATTTGAGACTAGTCTGATCAGTCATCAATGTAAATCTTTTTCCAAGAAGATAGTGCTGCCACATTTTCAAAGCATGAATAACAGCTGCTAACTCCAAATCATAGGCACTATAATTCTGTTCATGTATCTTTCAGTATAGGGGTTGTGGTAAGTTTCAGCTTTAATTGGTCAAAACTGTTTTTGCATTTTTCAGTCCATTCAAACTTGACACCTTTCCTGTGTAAGGAAGTGATGGGATGTGCTATGGCAAAAAATCTCTCCACGAATCTGCGATAATAGCCGGCAATCCCCATGAATGATCTAACTGCTGAAACATCAGAGGGTACTGGCCATTCTTTTATAGCCTTTATCTTTTCCGGATCAACAACAAGGCCTTGTTCAGAAATAATATGACCCAAGTATTGGATCTTGTCCTTATAGAACTCACATTTTCTAAATTTAGCGTATAGCTGATTTTCCTTTAGAGTTTGCAGCACTATCCTCAGGTGTTCTTTGTGTTCCTCTTCACTATTTGAGTAAACTAAAATATCATCTATGAACACAAGGACAAATTTATCCAAATACTTGTTTAACACACTGTTCATTAGGCACATGAATGTGGCAGGGGCGTTTGTCAAACCAAAAGGTAGAACTACAAATTTGTAGTGGCCATACCGGGTTCGAAAGGTTGTTTTGCTGATGTCTTCCTCTTTAATTCTGAGCTGGTGGTAACCAGTTCTTAAGTCAATTTTTGAGAATACTGAAGCTCCTCTCACCTGATCAAAAAGATCCTCAATTATAGGAAAAGGATATCTATTTTTAATGGTCAACTTATTCAGTTGCCTATAATCAATGCACATCCTGAAAGTTCCATCTTTCTTTTTCATGAACAGCACTGGTGCTCCCCAAGGAGACACACTTGGTCTGATATACCCTTTGTCTAGCAGTTCTTGCAGTTGCATTTTCAATTCTATAAGTTCAGGAGGACTCATTCGATAAGGTGCTCGTGAAACAAGTGTTGCACCTGGCACCAGATCGATTGAGAAGTCAATCTCTCTTTTGGGGGGAAGATGAGGGATTTCCTTTGGAAAAACTTCCTTGAATTCTCTTATTACTGGTATAGTATCCAATAATTCTTCTTAAGTTTTCTGTTCTATGTCTTCCACATGCACTGCATAAACCTGATATCCTTTTCTAGCTGTTCTTTTTAATTGCAATGCTGAAATTTGTCTGACAGAAATTGGTTTTGGTTTCCCTTTGAGAATATAAATTTTCCCTTCCTCATCTACACAATGCAAGGTCTTATCCCAGCAATTCATCAAAGCTTTCTTCTTTTCCAGCCAGTCCATTCCTATCAATAGATCATATGACCCTAAAGGTAGAATGTTCAAATTCACTTCTGTTCGAAACTCATTTAATTGGATTTCTGTTCTGGGCAATTTATGTGTTACCTTTCTTTTTGTTCCAGTGGCCAGCTGTACTAACCATGACTGTTGAAATTTTTCAGTTTTTAAGTTACATTTTTCTACAATCTTTGGACTAATGTAACTCAAAGAAGCACCTGGATCAATCAGAACAGAAACAGGTAGGTCAGAAATCTTACCCTCCATTTCTACCATGGTTGCTTGATGTTCTGCTTGCCGATTTTCTAGGGCTGCACTGATAGTTGGTATGTTTCTGGCTATATCGTTTACTGTTCTCGCTTCCCGATCCCTCATGAGCATATGAACATTTATATGGGGGCAGTCCCTCAAAAGATGGGGTTCTCCACAGCCCCAACATTTCAAGGGCTCCTTCATTCTGACTGTTCCCTCCTTTTTACTGTCTCCCTCTATTGGTTTCGATGCCACTTGAGACTGTGCAGTTTGACTTTATTTGGGTTTTCCAAATCTTTTCCGCTGATGATCTCTGCCAAAATTCTTGAAATAGGCTGGTTTCTGTTTTCTCCCTTTGAATTCATTCTTACTTACCCAACTTTTTCCTTGATCAGTTTTTCCTTTGAACTGTTGGTAACACAATCTAGCTTTTCTAATAGCTTCATCCATTGTTTTTGGGTTGTCAAACTCAATTTTCTCTTTGTATACCATAGGAAAACAATTCAGAAACCTCTGTACCTTTGCCTTTTCTTCCCTTATGTAAGGTACATATCTTAATAGATTGGTAAATTTAGTAAAAAACTCATCGATAGTGAGTTGTCCTAATCTAAGCTCATGAAATTCTTTTGCCTTGTCATCATAGTACCGTTCATTCAAGTAGCGATTCTTGAATTTAGCTTGGAAATCTTCCCAAGTAACTGTCTTTTCATCTATGGAATGCACCATCTTTGTCTCCTCCCACCACAAGGTAGCCTTACCTTGTAGCTGGTAGACAGCTAATCTAGCCTTCAGATTGCTTTCATATTCATAAACCTAGAAATACTTAATCATATTCAGCAACCAGGCTTCAGCATCCTCCTCCTTTTCCCCATCATAGGAGGGAGGTTTGATTTTCCAGAATTCCCCTTGTAATTCCTTTTTCTGCTTATTATGATGTCGAATAGCATCTTCCTTATCAGATTCATCAGTTTTCCTCTTCCCGGAACCTTCGCCTTCTTGGCTATTCCGTGAGGTTAATTCCCTGATGAACTTTTCCTGCTCCTCACTGGCTAATGACAATCTGTCATTCTGGCTTTTTATCTCAGCCAATTCTTGTTGCAAGTTTCGCAACATAGCCATCATGGCCGCATTGGGATCTGGCTCACCACGCAGATCTACATAAATTCCACCACCTTCTTCCATTCTATCACCTCACTGTACACTACATAGCACAGGTCAGTGAACAGAAAAAAACAAAAATTTTGCTACAGAAATAAAATTACACAGTGAGTACACAACAATTGTGAGCACAAAGTCACCAGCCCAGTTTTATAACTTGGGCTCCGATACCATTTGTCACACCTCCAATTTCACCCCAAAAATATTTTTTTCTTTGCGAATGCAAGCTTGTGAGCCTAGGGTTATTATGACATATCAATCCTTTCACTATGATCATTTTCATTTCATCATGTTGCAATAATACCCTCTATCACTATCTCTCGTCTTATGTTATTTTTATTATAATTAGGGAGATGATTTATACGAACCTAATATTTACACAGGTCTCGTATAGCCATTCTCCTTTAGCTTAATGGTCATGTATCCCATTTATGAAATTATTGAACTCACACGTAACCCATATGGACTATGAACATATGTTATATCAATTGCGTTGTATGAGTTGTTGCCCCAAGGCATTTTCGACCTATCTAATAGCCATCGTTACGTTGTTTACGTTATATATATGGTTATAGCCTTGTCATAAAATTCGAAATGCATATTATTATGAATGGACTTTCCTCATGCGTTTGGTATTATCATGTACATGCGCCTGGGTTGATATGACCACTCATCCTGGTACCTCAGATTTTAAATCGATTTAATATATAGTATTGGCATTGGTATTACTCTGCACGTAGAGCGCATTATCACTCCAGATTGGGTTTCTCTAGGCCTCGTCATGGTGGAATTTTTATCCACGTCAGGCATTGTGATAACTAAATGAGTGTTGTATGGTTTTATGCCCTTTCGTTGGCTTACGTGGTGAGTCCACGTCGCTGGCATACTCAGCCTACGTGGTGATCAACACCCACGCTGATACTGGCACAGGACATATAGAATTAAATTCGCATCTGCATCCATAAATTTTGATACGACGGTATTAACTCTCCCAGGCTACCCCTCGATCCGTGGCTTAACTGTTCCGATGCTGCCAAGTGGACGATGGCGATCATTTTCAGTTAGGGTTCATGTGGTTTAACGAAGGCTTATATAAGTTCGGAGTGTGGAGTTAAGTCGGTTTCCGCACTCATCAGTTGCAGGCCTCCTCTGCGTCTGCGCCATTCCACTTCTGCCGAGGGTTTCGACTCTCCGTTGCAGAGAAGAAGTATGGCGCCTCTCGTTCCTCAACACGCGGTCAGGTAATTCCCCCACGCACATTTTAATTCTATTGCAGGCGTGAATGATTCCTAATTCGTTTGTAAAAGCCATACGCTTGCTCTGAATATATATATATATTGAATGATCAGTAAGGTGAATGCGTCTGGTTTGTTTTTCGATGTTCAAGGTCTCCGTTCAGTGCGAGGTGTAGTTGGTTTCTATTTTTAGGGTTATCGTCGACCCTTCTCTGGTTATATTTAAATTGCGACTGATTTGTGCTATACCTCTTGGGTAGCCCGCGTCGCCTCTCCTAAGGCGGACACCTCCTGTTCCATGGAGCTATATGAGGTATGTTCTTTATTCGTGCCATTTCAGCATATAATTGTTGATTTCGTCATGTTATACTCGAGGGTAATTTATATTAATCCCTCTCTGTGTAATGTTCGATTGCAGGGCTCGACGCGTCTGAGGGTTTGCATTCCACAGGTAATAGTTTTAATACCGAGCTTATTTTATTTATGCGCTTATTTCTCTACGATGGCGCAATGACTAACTCGCATTTTTGGGTCGTTTTTGTCTTCTACAGGTAAATCCAGAGGACTCCTGCGTACTTATGACAGTAGAGAGTGACCCTTTCAATCGTCTGGACGCTAAAATCGATCTCTTGGCCATCCAGGTCGGTATACTTATGGGGTTACTTCTCCTCTCCTGATGCGTTGTCTCGTGAGCGCCGAAACAGTGCTTCTCTTGTGATGCTGTGCAAGGTTGCTTACGGAACGAGACTCACTCTCTGAGTCGGGGTTTTCGTTTTCTTCTTGTTAGCGTTGTCATCCTTGGATGGTGCTTGTCTAAATTTGTTCTGTTGAGATGGGGGTTGTGATTTATATACCCCAGCCTAATAGGCTCAGTATGTCTTTTGAAAATTTTGGACAATTATATACTCCCTATTGTCTTAGGTCTATTTTAATATACTCTGCCATAGTTTTAAATGTACAGGGACTGTATGAATAATGCATATGATTTCATACCATGGCATTTGGCTTTGTTTACTTTGCTCGTTTGAACCTTATTTTGTTTTCCGGAAATGCTACTAACATTCCAGATTTCTTAATTGCATACATCAGGATTTACAGGTAGTTATATATGATATTTATCTATTCTTCTGATGTACTTTATTCACTCTTTTCTGTGGAAAATATACACTTTGGTATTTATATCATAAGTACAGTTGCCTCTGCTCCTGGTTACACTGAACTGGTTTTATACCTATCTGTCAAGACATATGAAAAGCTTGCTGGACATTTATGAGACCATTCTTATTTATCAATAGATGATTAATATGTATGAAAGTATAGAATTTATGTGTTCTCATTTTTCAAAGGTATGCAAGCATAATTCTATTCTCCAGTTTCTTCTCATTTTCTTGTAATTAGTTACAGCTCGTATCTACCTATGTGTATGATGGTAGCTGGATTCTGAAGAGCTGGTAATGGGATGTGAACTCTTTTCACTTCCCTCATAGTCAAGGGAATATTGGTTATATAAATGCTACTGTGTATAATGTTGCAATTTATCTACTTCTTTCTCCTATGCTTCTCAACTGCTTACTCAAAAATTCTGCACTCTATGAATTCATTCTCAGTACTATGATATTAGAATAGTTCCATGAGACCATTGTCTGGTCTCTTTTTTTTTTTTCTTTTTTTTTTTTTTGTTTTTTTTTTTTAATATCTACTACTCTCTTTCACTAGAGTAAGGGCTTATCAGACCACTTTTGTTATTCAAGTTCATTTGATTTCCTGGAATTATAATGGAGTGTTTGGCTGAACCTGAGGTCAGTCTATTGAGTCTCTCCCTCTGTTCTTTCCTAGACAGTATACGTTGTAACTCATATCCTGCTATTGTTCTGGTGTACTATAGTTAATTCCATTTCTCGCTATGATAGTTGTACTAAAAATTATGCTTGGAAATGGCTAAACATTAAACAAAATTCCACAAAGGTTTCTCGAAAGAAAATGCTCTCGTATTTAGACCCACCCTGGGTTTAAACATTCTGTGGAGTTCTACTTTACAGGATGTTCCTCTACAACTATACAGAGTGATCAGGTTACTACCTGGTGATTACATTCTGTTAAATTTAGACTAATAATATGAACTAACTTAGAAATAAATTTTGTTTTGTATATGTAGCCAATTCATACTATAACAAACAATAAGACAAATTTCTCAGAGACATACCACTCGTGCAGTAGACCAACCTCCCAACCTTAGAGTTCTTCTGTCTCCTAGAACTTACCCCCGAGCTGAGATCACCTCTTATAGCAGATTAACCTCTAATCTGTACAAGAGCAGCTTATTTAAGCTATTGTTCCCCCCAAAGCATGTTTCTAATTCTGCGTCCAGAATCTCAGGATGCTTTTCTTCTTGTTTGCCTAGGCTTCCCACTTAGGGATTCTTTAAAGTTGTTTTATGCTTTTCCTCAGCTTTTCGAGCTTTTTACCTCTTCCCAACTACTTTCCTCATCATTGGGGAAATTCAGATTTTTCCTCAAAAATCTAAATTTAAAACTTACTATCTTCCAAGGATTTTTTGAAAGACTGTGGGGAAATATTTGCCTCATCCATCCTCACAGATTTAGCAAGTGATCTCATCATCTCATTTTTGGTCAATTTGCACCATAATAATTTATTCATTTCGTCAATTAAATGTTTAATTACATTCACAAAATAATTATCCTTTGGGGTCCACTCCCCTTAGGATGTAAAGTTCAAGTATCTAACTTTAAAATGCAATCACATGAATTGGGGGTGTTACAGAAAGATAGAGAAGAATAAAGAGAGGGATATAGTAACATAGTTGGGGAGAGAGATAAAGTGATGGGGGAGGAGAGAGGATTTGAGGGTAGAGAGAGGAGGGGGGGTGAAGATAGAGGTAGGGAGGTGATAAAGGGAAAGAGAGGAAGAGACTAATGGGGGAATATAGAGTATTGTAAGGGAGAGAGAGAGAGAGAGCGATGGGAGAAGAGAGAGGGAGGTAGGAGATAAAGGGAGAGAGAAGAAGGAAAAGAGAGGGGACTTGAGAGATAGGAGGAGAGAGGGAGGGATAGAGAGATGGATTTGTAGGGGGGGAGAGGGAGGGATAGAGAGATGGAGCTAAATGGGGAGAGACAAAGGGATAGAGATATGGAGTTGGAGGGGGGGAGAGGGATGGATAGAGATATGGAGTTGGATGGGGAGAGAGGGAGGGAAGAAGAAAGACATAGAGAGTAACAAGTGGAGAGAGAGATGGAGTGACAAGGGAGAGATGGCAAGAGAGTGTGTATGTTTGGGGTGAGAGAAAGAGACAAAGAAGAAGAGATTGAGAGAATGAGAGAGAGGGGCATATACTGACAAAGTTAGAAGGTGAAGAGAGAGAGAGAGAGAGAGGGAGGGAGGTGGGAGAGAAAGGAAGAGAAAGATTGGAGAGAGGTAGGGAAAGAGAGATGGAGATGCAGGGGGAGAGAGAGGGAGATAAGAAGAAATACATAGAGAGTAAAAGTTGGAGAGAGAGAGAGAGAGAGAGAGAGCGAAGGAGTGATAAGGAATATGTAGGGAGAACGAGAGAGGATAGCAGGAGGGAAGAGAGATAGAAGCGGTGGAGAGGGAGGGAAGTGGAAGAGAGAGAGAGGGAGTGAGAGGAGGAAGGAGTGATATATAGATAGATTGAAGAAAGAGAGTGTATGTTTTGGGGTTGACATAGAGAGGCAAAGGCAAATAGAGATATAGATAGAAGGTGAAGAGAAAGAAGAGATAAATGGAGACAGGGAGGCAGGGACAAGGAGATTAATAAATATGGAGTGGGTGTATATGTGTCTTTGGGGGTGAGATAAAGAGACAAAGAAGGAAATATGAAGGGACATATATATATATATATATATATATATATATATATATATATATATATATATATATGTGGAGGGGGGAGAGAGGGAAGAATATTTCTTACAATAGATGCATTGATTTCAGTGTAGATGGTGATTTCTAATCCTATTTGATTGCTTGCACTAGATGCATTGATTTTAGTGTAGATTTTGATTTCTAATGATATTTTATTACTTTCACTAGATGCATTGATTTCAATGTAGATGATATATAATTCTATTTTATTGCTTGCACTAAATGCATTGATTTCAGTGTAGATGGTGATTTCTAATCCTATTTTATTACTTTCACTAGATGCATTAATTTCAATGTAGATGTTGATTTATAATCCTCTTTTGTTACTTGCACTAGATGCATTAATTTCAATGTAGATGTTGATTTATAATTATATTTGGTTTCTTACACTATAGGCATTTATTTTAATATAATTGATTTCTAATCCTATTTTATTCCTTGCAGTAAATGCATTGGTTTCAGTGTAGATGGTGATTTCTAATCCTATTTGATGCATTGGTTTCACTGTAGATGGTGATTTCCAATCCTATTTGATTGCTTGCACTAGATGCATTGATTTTAGTGTATATGTTGGTTTCTAATCCTATTTTCTTACTTGCACTAGATGCATTGATTTGAGTTTAGATGTTGATTTCAAATCCTATTTGATTACTTGCATTAGATGCATTGATTTCTGTGTAGATGTTGTTTTCTAATCTTATTTGATTTCTTGCATTAGATGCAGTGATTTCAGTGTATATGTTGATTTCTGATTTGTTGTAATTGGATGTATGATGGTACATTAGTTTTAAAGTCATTAGATTAATAGTGTGCATTGATTTCAGTGTAACCACAAAAAATTATTGACAATGTAGAACAATTTTTTTTTTATCGTAATTAAACGTAATAATATTGGAGAGCAAGAGAGACAAGGTATGATGTTTACTACAACACCTCGAGCTAAATATTTAAATGTCTTACTATTTATAATTTCTATTGTATTTTTCATATGATCGACATGGAAAGATCACAAAACTAACAAGGGTGACAATAACAATAGTAGAAGAAAATAGTTTGAGATTGATCACAATGAAGGCTATTTTTAATTGAATACATTCTTATTATTCACATTTTCTATCATTCCATATTATTACACTATCACTTTGCATTCAAAAAATTTATTTCATCATTTTTTATCATTAAATATATTTTACAATATTTATCATCTCAACAAACTGAGGTAACTAAGAAAATTTAAAATCAAAATGACTCGATAAATCTCAAACATATTTAGCATATTTAAAATGGTTATATTAATATTGGATGTATTTACATATTATTGATAAAATTAATCATATGTTCTTCATATTATCGATATATTTTCCTTGGTTGCACATGACTGGAACCAGCCTAGATCCATCTTAACTATGGATCTATCAAGCGCCGAGAGGGATCAAATCTCTCAAGGTGCAAACCTTTCTTCAAGTTTTGCACTAAAAAAAGAGGTTTGCACCTCTAGAGATTTGATCCCTCTCGGGGCTTGATAGATATGTAGTTAAGATGGATCTATGCTAGTGGATAGAGTTGCCAATATTTTAAGAAAAATAAATTAAGGTTCTATGGTTCTTATCGGAATGACAAGAGTTCCTCTTTTATAAAATGATGAATATGCAATATACTTAAAAGAGGAAATTTGATGGACAATAACTAATCTCCATTAGAAGAAAGAACGTAAAGTTCTTGGACAAAGTTGCCGAATGACGAGAGTTCTCTTTTATCAAATGATGAATATGCAATATGCTTAAGAGAGAAAATTTGATGGACAATATCTAATCTCCATTAGAAGAAAGAATGTAAAGTTTTTGGACAAAGTTGCCAATATTTTGAGAAAAATAAATTGAGATTCTATGATTCTTCCAGATTGACCAGATTTCATCCATATGAAATATGATTAAGAGAGGAAATTTGATTTAGATTTAGAGTTGCTAATATTTCTCATATGATTTAGATTTAGAGTTTCTCATGTTTTGAGAAATAAATTGAAGAGAATTCACAATATCATTCCTAATATATTTGCTGGCAAAATTTCCTTTTTTTTTCGCAATTGTAAATTCTATAAAAATTATTTGTTGGCAAAATTTCCTTTTTTTAGTAATTGTAAATTCTATAAAAATTATTTGATTTAGATTTAGAGTTGCTCATATATTGAGAAATAAATTGAAGAAAATTCACAATATCATTCCTAATATATCTGCTGCAATTTTTTTTTTTTGCAATTGTAAATTCTATAAAAAATATTCAATATACTAATAAATTCCAACATTTAATGCATCAATTACCATCTTTACACCAATGACATTTCATTTTCACTGTTATATCTAAAATATATGTTTGTTGGCAAAATTTCCTAGTTTTTCTTGCAAATGTAGATTCCATAAAAAGTATCCAATATACTAATAAAGTTAAAGAACATACTCTGATCTGAAAATATGGTGGCTGGGCTTGTGGCCTCTTCCAAGCATATTGTTTGGCACATATTTCTATTCACCTTTCCTTAACATACTTGGTTATATTTCTAGAAATATGGTTGATGGTGACCTTGATTAGGCTACAACAACTATATAAGGAAAAAAAAATTGTAAATACATCACATTGTTCAGTCCAAAAAAATCATTTGATTATTTTACTACTTATGAGTTTATTCCCAATAGAAATCTTGCTCTGTAATTAGGCTACAAAAACACCTATATAAGGAAAAAACTTTTGTAAATACACCACATTGTTCAGTCCAAAAAAAACATTTGATTATTTTACTGCTTATGATTCTATTTCCAATAGATCTTGCTCAGATCTTGCTCTCTGCCTCTGACGGGTCATATTTATTTTATGTAGCTTATATTTCTTGATGTGTAAGATGTTAGGGTTTTTGGGTTTCGGGTGGTCTATGTTTTTCCGTTTAAGCTCTCATATCTTAAAAACTCTTTTTCGAATGCGTGTATTTCTATTTTGAATGGAAATTTAGCTATCAATGTTATATTGCTTAAAAATTATTTTTCTAATGAGTGTATTTTATTTTGAATGGAAATTTAGCTATCAAGGCTATATTACGTTCTGCACTTTATTGTCGTTTTAGCTTAGTGTATAACATTTTGTCACACAACCTAGTTAGAGTTTTATGTAAAACTATTTTTTTTTGGCAACTGCTTAAATTTTTGGTTTTGGAGAGATTTTCCTTTTAGTTTATGAATTACATTTGTTATTTTTAGAAGAGAATGAATTCCCATTTGATTTTTTTTTTAGTAATTACGCCATGAGGCATTTTTATTTGAAAAAAACTCTCAAAGCTGCCACTGTAGTATATTTTATTTTGAATGGAAATTTAGCTATCAAGGCTATATTACGTTCTGCATTTTATTGTCTTTTTAGCTTAGTGTATAACATTTTGTCACACAACCTTGTTAGAGTTTTATGTGAAGAGTTATTTTTTTGGCAACTGCTTAAATTTTTGGCTTTGAAGAGTTTTTCCTTTTAGTTTATGAATTACATTTGTTATTTTTAGGAGGCAATGATTTCCCATTTGATATTTTTTTTTTAATAATTACGCCATAAGGCATTTTTATTTGAAAAAAACTCTCTTAGTTGCCACTGCAGTGTATTTTATTTTGAATGGAAATTTAGCTATCAAAGCTATATTACTACTTTCTGCATTTTATTGTCTTTTTAACTTAGTGTATAAAATTTTGTCACACAACCTTGTTAGAGTTTTATGTGAAGAGTTAGTTTTTGGCAACTGCTTAAATTTTTGGCTTTGGAGAGCTTTTCCTTTTAGTTTATGAATTACATTTGTTATTTTTAGGAGGCAATGATTTCCCATTTGATATTTTTTTTAGTAATTAAGTCATAAAGCATTTCTGTTTGAAAAAAAACTCTCTTAGCTGCCACTATGTATAGTTTTGCAAAGTTGAATTAAATGTTAGAAAATTGAAGATTTGTGGACTTGGAAAAAACTACATAGTCATAATCAATTATCAGTTAAACTGACGCTGACATGCTGAGTGTGGAGGATGAAAAAACAACAATTCCTGTTGGAGCAAAAAACAATTCACTTCCTCCAAGACTCGACCAAAAATAAATTGCTGCCGAGAATAATTTTGAGAAATTCCAAATGGTCGTAGCAGCAAGCCGACTATGCCTTGTAGAAATGATTTCCGGCTATGCCTTGTAGAAGCAGCAAGACGGGCGTGAGTTTGGTGAAACAGTTGCAACACCAAGAGGATGTTATTCATCAAAAGCTCTAAGTCCTTCGACATCCTCCCTCCACCAATGATGAGCGGAAGCAACAGACCCAATTCACTGTGTTAGATCGTTGTCCTCCTCCTTCAAAAGAACAGTCTGCTAAACTTTCTTCTCCTCTACTCCTTGCTTAATAATCTTCATACTCATTTTTTAACGAAAAGAAGGCATATTATTCCCTTTTCTGGCATCTTCTTTTTTACCTTTGCATCTTCAACTTTGATCATCGATCTCTGGTTCAAGATTCACACATTGCTCATGTTCTTTTATTATTATTCTTTCTTCCATGTTCTTTTTTTTAGTGATGGGTTCTGCAAAATCAGGTAACCCCGGGGAAATCGAAGTTCTCAAAAACTCTTGCAATGGTAGAGAGGTAGGAAAGCTTTTGTTGTAAAGTTGCAAGAAGTGGACGTCGAGGAGTAACTTCGATTTGACGCACTAGTGAATTGGACTTTGAGATGGTTTTGTTTTTGTTTCCAGTTTTAATTATTTTGGTTTCAGGAGAATTCAAATGGAAGTTAAGCTATCCCATTGCCACATGGGAGGATGTAGTGCGTATTATTTTTCTTATGCTCCGCTTTAGTTAATTATTATATTTTTGGGAACACAATATATTTTTATGCAACGTTTATGATTTTTTCGTTTTATATTTAACCTAATTATCAGTTATATTTAAACTAATTACCAGTTGTTCAAAAATTAATTGACACACTGATTTTTTTTATTTCTCATGGTTTTATTCGTCTTCATTTCAGATTCTCTGCATTAGATTTCAAGAACCTTGATCGAACGACCAAAAGCTATGCTACTGACTAAGCCAATAAGTTCTTCTAGGTCTCCCCTTTCTTGAAATAGTGCTTGTTAGTTATATATAAGACTTTGTGTATTATTACGTAGAGTGCTATAAAATTTGATTAGGGGAAATAATTATTCTCAAGCAACCAGATTATTTCAGGGTGAAAAAATATATGGATGTAAAGCAACGAGACTTGTTTATCTATCAGTAAACACAATTATGTTTTATATTATGTTTTTTTTTTATAAATATTTGTTTGTGAAAATTCATGCTATAAATTTAAAATTTCACCTTTTTTTTCTAAGCATGGCTTGCGAAAATTCATGTTATAAATTTAAAAATTATTTAAAAATTAATAATAGTGACAATTTGGAATAAAAGTAATACTATCATATTTATTTAGTAAATTCAAAAAGTCTAATTTAGAAATATTGATAAGATTTTGTTTTTACAATCTTGGTTTATTAGTTTTTTGGAAAAATAAATTTTAGGTTATAAATGTTTATAATTCTTTTGTTTTTAGTTTTGTATTGAAATTTTATTCTTATTTATAATTATTAATTTTATTTTATTATTAATTTAATTCTAAATAGTTTAAAATGTTGTTTTTTTTTTCTTTTTATTGCATTAAAAATTTAATTTATTTAAAATGTTATTTTTTTCCTTTTTATTTCATTAAAAAAATTAATTTATTGAAATGTGTTGTCTTATTTTAATTAATTTGTAACCTCTAAAAAATTATGATTGATTCATTTTTTATTTAGGATTGTTATATCATATACAAAATTATTTTTTACCATTCCAAGCGTAGTAATCAATAAATGGATTCAAGTTGTGCATGTGCTTTTTTTACTTTTTAAATATATGTCATAATGTTTTCTATGTTGTTATTATAAGTTGTTATTATACCTGCTTTAGGCAATCTATAAAGCATTGAGTTTTCCATTGATTAGCTATTACTTTCTAGTTGACTTAAAATAGTTAAAAAAACTCAAATGTGAATAGAGATCCATCATAATAGATATAAAAACATTTGTTTTATATATCATGTATTTTCTTTTTTGTAAGCTTGGTGGGACTGCATCTTCATCATGTCCAATATATCACCTCGATCGTGGCGGGGAATTGTCCATTGACTTCACATGAAGGAGTTCCTTAACAAAGAACCCTATCACCATCATTCCAAGACCCCGACAACGTTTTGTATAGAGATCCATCATAATAGATATAAAAACATTTGTTTTATATATCATGTATTTTATTTTTTTGTAAGCTTGGTGGGACTACATCTTCATCATGTCCAATATATCACCTCGATTGCGATGGGGAATTGTCTAGTGACTTCACATGAAGGAGTTCCTTAACAAAGCACCCTATCACCATCATTCCAAGACCATTAAAAAAGTTATAAAAATTAATTAAATAATAATTTTATGTGACATCTCTCTAGCAACATCCTTTTTTTGTGTTATTACCTTGGACACCTATTTATGATGGTTTGTTGTTATTTGTTTTAAATGAAATTTTATTAACCGTTATGTTGTAAGGTGTTCCCTTTGAGAAGAATCTCCCTCCCACCCAGTTATCATCACTCAGTGTCTCTGTTTTATATATTAAATGATTGATTGATGTTCAACCGTTAGATCATCACGAAAAGGTAGTTGGAAGGAACTATCTCGAAATCTTGATGACCTATTGAGAATAGCTTCTTCGCTTAGTCTTTCGACATTTATGGTTTTTTAATATAGTATCTTTCATGGAAAAGAATGTTTCTTTCCAACCATTGTCATTTCCATCACCTGTAAATATCATATCCAACCTTTGCAACAATTTCAATCTCATCCTCCAATAGATAAACAAGGTTTCCTGTCTTGACGAAGCTTTCCATGTTACTAAACAGATGGTGATGGAATACATGGCTCATTATGTTTCTTATAGGGTCTTGATATGGATGCCCATTTATTCAATCATCCCTTTTTTCATCGATTTCGGTCAAAAATGAGAAATTCAACGTTTTTTCATAATATCTAGGAGAGTACTGATGGAAATTTGGCTAAAGGTACATGGTAATAGGATGATGCTGAAGCTTAAGCCATATTCATTTCTCTCCATAAATGATTCTCCAATTTGTATATTAGTGTTTATGATCTAGTTTCTTATAATTATTTTTATTATTTCAGAGCTCAACGGTTCTATTGTTAATTCATTATTATATTTATTAGGGTAAAGGAATGAGCCCCATCAGTTGTTTCCCTCTTCAAATATATTTATGAATTCCAATGGGCCCTAGGAATCCAAAGTAACTCATGGACTAAACATATGGTGAGGGAATATGAGGCTTAAAATGTTTTTATTGTCGACCACTCCCTCAAAGCCACCATTCCTTTCAAATTCGATCGAATAATGGTCGAGGAGGGTCTTAATATCGATTCCCATATGTTCAATACTCCCCTTTTTCATCGATTTCGGTCAAGGATGAGAAATTGGGTTTTTTTATTCATAATATCTCGGAGAGTGTTGTTCGACATCTAGGTAAGGGTAGGAGGGGTGATTCCTAGGCTCAAGTTTCCTTCATTGCTCTCCATGATCATGTGTCTTGTAATTAATTTTATTATTTCAAATCTCGACAGTTCTATTATTAATTAATTATTTTATTTATTGGGGTGAAAGCATGAGCCCCACCATCTATTTCCCTCTGCAAATCTATTTATTAATTACACTTGGCACATGGAATTCAAAGTAGCTCATGGACGTTATCAATGGTGGTCAAAAGGCACATAACTGCAAATAAAGTAGTACAACTTGAATTTGTACTAGTTTTCAGACATTGTGAATAGCTTTGAGGAAGTTACAATTTACAGTTTCTCTCAGCACTAACCAATACAACTTGAATATGTAGGAGTTTGTATATCTTGTGAACAATTTGAGGAAGTTACAATTACCCGTACCTCTCAACATACTATGTAAGATTTTCTAAATCAAAGGAGAAAAGTTTGAACTACCTTTATAAATATAAAACCTGGTAATTCCATGCTTATTGGGTTTTCATGTTTCTGCCATGACGTTGGTGGAGGTCCAGAATTTCGGGCACTTGCAAGGACCAAAAATAATTACGACCTCTAATTAATGATTTGGGTCAGCTTCGACATGAAAATACAGTTCCTCTCAAGGAATTTTATGAAGGAACACGACAGAAGCTTCTTATATCTGATTATCAGAAGAAAGGAAAATTGGCTAGAGGAACTATTAGTATGCCAAATTCTCAGGGAAGGCACTTGCAAGTATCGAAAAGAATTGTTGCCTGTAATTAACGATTTGGCTCAACTTTCACATGAAAATAGCTCCTCTTAGGAAATTTTATGAAGAAGAAGAAATAACCTCTTTGTATATGATTATCAGAAGAAAGGAAACTTGGCTGAAATTTTTCATGGTAAGTTTTCATTTTGAAACCCAAGGCTAAGGAAGAATTTCTCTATTTTCTTTTGATTTTGCTCCAAGAATAGGAAACGTAATAAGAGCACATTCTCATAAGATATCAACTGTACATAGATTAAAAATATTTAAATCAAGTTTGGCATTGAAAATTGGTTATATCGTCTATTACCAACAAAACAACATTCGTAGGGCCCTATGAAATGGGCCATTGCACCGATATATATCGTGTCCTTTTCAACCTTTACATTTTATAATTTCTCTATTGTTAACAAGACATGAATTTCACTTCAATAATAAATTTATTCCTCCCAAATATATAACACAAGTAGTAATTACTATCACTTTGCCTTGAAAATATCTACACTATGCTTCCACTTGAAAATTGAGGTGTGTATCATAAGATTAAAATAGCCAAGGTCTAATTCTTATCCAAAATACCAAAAATCCCCTCAATCAAGAAATAATTATTCCTCAAATTGTTGATATAATAAATACACGTTCTTGTAAGTTTTCTCCTCTGTTTGTCCCAACTCCATCAATGAGGACGACCTCTTCTAACTGCAATTTAAGTGATAATTTAAGAGTGGGTTGGAATCTTCTCACGCATGTCCAAAAAATATGAATGGAAGATCATGCATATACAAGGATTCAATCTTATTCTATTTTATTGCTTCCTATGCTACAGCCTTACGAAGTTTCCTTTGCAACATTTGGTGCAATTGCTAGTATATTGATAAATAAACAATTTTGACCCAAAAATTGCTTGTGATAGGTATATCTCTGTTAGTTATATTCCAGTTTCAAGATACAGATCTTTGTCAAAACTCTTATTAAGACCATCACTCTCGAGGTTGAGAATTTTTACATCATTAAAGATTTCAAATATAAGATCTAGGCCAAAGAAGGGATTCCCTCCAACCAACATCGTTCGATTGTATGTGGTTATTGACAGTCATACTTATTTTCTGTAGCTTATATTTCTTGATGTGTAAGCTGTTAGGGTTTCTATTTACATGTGGTCAATGTTTTTTTTGTTTAAGCTCTCATATCTTTTTCTAATGTGTGTATTTTATTTTGAATGGAAATTTCTCTATTAAGGCTATATTGTGTTCTACATTTTAAAATTTTGTCACACAACCTTGTTATAGTTCCTACTCTTCGTCGTTTTATGTGAAGAGTTATTTTTTGGGAACTGATTAAAGTTTTGTATTTGGAGAGATTTTCTTTTTATTATATGAATTACATTGGTAATTCTTGGGAGGAAACGGTCTTTTATACTATTTTTTCATAATATGTTGATAAATAAACAATTTTGACCAAAAAAATTGTGTGTGATACTTTACAAGTATATCTGTTAGTTATATTCCAGTTTCAAGATGCAAATCTTTGTCAAAAATATTATTAAGACCATCACTCTCGAGGTTGAGAGATTTTACACTGTTAAAGATGTCAAAAATAAGATCCATACCAAAGAAGGGATTCCCTTCTGATCTTCGCAGGAAAGCATCTATATGATGATTGAACCCTTGCTTATTACAACAATCAGAAGGAATCTATCCTCCACTGTTTTCTCTGTTTGAAGGGAAGTATTGAGATCAAGCTTAAAAAATGCAGACACTCTAAAATGAGTGCCAAAGCTTCAACAATATATTTGAAGAAGTGTATCCTCCATTTTACCGATTTTTTCGTAATGCTAAGGGTTTATAGGAATTTCTCCTTTATCACATATCATTTTCTACCTGAATCCCTTCTGTGGCTCAGTAGACTGCGACACCACCGCATTTTTACCCTATAATAGGTGAATATCAGTGCTCATATCCATTAGTTCCTACAGGGCTTATACCAGGAGTATTTTGCAGCTCATTAGACTGCGACACCACCACATTTGTGCCTTGTAAGAGGTGCAGATTGGTGCTCATATCCACTGGTTCCTCCAGGGATTATACCAGGAATATTTTGGATAATGAAAATAAAACCTGGTTTCCTCAAACCCCATTTTGAGCCCCACACCCCATTTTGAGCCCTTTGGATATTTGAATATTCCAGTACTCATTATATCCTTGAAAGAGTTGCACAGATTTTCAAAAATAATATTTTAGAAATTCAAACAGCAATATCTGATGCAATAGAGAATGTTAAAATGGAGTGCACCAAGTCAAACAGACAGTGATTATGTTCACCATATGGGAATGAAATTTCAACCACCAAATGTCATCAATTCCATTAACCTTTCAACCTTTCATCCAATAGTTAAGATGGGATTCGAACTATGACATAAGAGGCATGTCGATTATCGATTTCAACAAAAATAGTCGAAGGTTAGTTGAGCATTCCACTGAAAATATAAAACATGTCATGTGAGTGTTTATCTCAGTACAATTTTCCAAGACTTGATCTCAAATGTCTTTTATGGCTAGCGTTATTCTGCCATGGAAGATGAAGATATTGGAGAAGTCTTTAGTAGTTGTTTTATAGCGAGCTTTCTTATTTTTCCAAGAAGTATGAATTTATTGGAGTATTTTTAGCAGTGGTATTGTGGCTGATTTGGCTCTTGGGATATTTTGTAGAACAACTTCATCGGTGAGGTCGTTGGAGATGACAACTTGGATATGCCTTTATGGTTTTCCTTTACGAGTATTGATCCTTCTTAACCAATGTACTAAAATACATGTTGGCTATGTCCATATTCATGATTGTTTTGAGGTTCTTCAACGCTAATTTGTTGCTTAGTTCTATCTCTTTTGCAGTACTCTTAATGCATGGCCTAAATACTTTGAATGGTTAAACATTTAACTACTAGTATGCTTCACTGGCACAGTCACACTTCCCTTTATTATTGATAGCCGTTTTTTGTTTTAGTTTCATTCGTTGATGCGCTCATCTCTGATTTGTAGATGGTGATAATCTACCCTAAATACATGGAATATGTACTTTGAGGACTATTATACTTTCTTGTGAATCAAGAAATTGTATATTAGCATAGTTCATATGGATCTACCTTGAGAACATTGTGGTATCATGCTATCAATATAGTTATATGATCACTGCCCTTTTTGGTTATAATTCACTTTGAATATATGATAGAAAATTCTTATATGATGGCTGCCCTCGTTGGTTAGAATTCACTTTGAATATATGATGGAAAATGCATCTTGAAGCGCTCCAAAATTGTTTATGTGAAGATTTGTTATTTGGTAATTGCTTAAAGTTTTGGCTGTGTATAACTTTTCCTTTTAGTTTATGAATTACATTGATCATCCTCGGAGGAAAAAATTTCTAATTTTCTTATGGTATTTGGTATTGTTTTTCATAATATGTTGACAAATAAACAATTTTGACCAAAAACATTTCTTGTGTTGATTTACAGGTATATCTATTAGTTATATTCCAGTTTCAAGAAACGTATTTTTGTCAAAATTATTACTAAGACCATAACTCTCGAGGTTGAGAGATTTTACACCGTTAAATATGTCAAAGGATATATTTGCCAAAGAAGGGATTCCCTCTGACCAACAACATTTGATCTTCGCAAGAAAGCGTCTTGTTGACGGACAAACCCTTGCTTATTACAAAAATCAGAAGGAATCTATCCTCCACCTTTTTCCCTTGCTTATTACATCAATATCAAGTAATATATCCTCCATTGACACAACAAACCTGAAAGTCAGCCCTGAGGAGAGATGGTCAACCGTCGTCATGGCTCTGTCAGCTCTTTCCTTTGCTCCACGTGGTCTATTTCTCTTTGGTTTTATTTATCAATTTCAAAGAAATTGAAAAATAAACATATTCACAATTTTCGAATGTTATATTATATCCCCGACATATGTCTATTATCTCCGCGCTTTATAACCAATGTTTAAACCTTCGCACTCAATATAAACCAACGCACTGTTTGAATAAATAACTGTGTAATAAACCTTTAGCCTTGGACCCCACCTCTACGGTCAATGGACCAATCAATGCATGCACCGCGCCTCATTTATCGTCCGCGCACCTTGGTTATCGTTCGTGCATCTCCGTCAGCCGAACATCGTCCGATGGCCCTCTCCCGAATCAACGGCTCTCGTCAATATCGCTCGGCGTCTTGGTACGAATGTTAACGTGCGATGGTGCAGGTTAAACAGTGGTTTTACGGGGGTCCCCCTTGCCACGCGTCGACTCCTCTATGGAATCGCTCTTCGACTAGGAAATACCGCTTATCCACCAAAAGCGGTGCGATATGGGCAATCCGCCTAGCAAAACCACTCACGGTTTTTGTACGGTGATTACCTACGGTTCACGCCAGTTGCGCTATCCTTCTCGTTCATTAACTCATGTCTAGACCATGGTTCCGGGTTCGAAAGCAACAACTCTATATCTTTACAAAGAAGGAAATCCTCCAATTTAAACAGCGTTCACGACCACAATTCCTCTGCACAAACCTCGCCTGCAGGTAGTATTGATTTAATAGGGTTTATTCGAATAATTTACAGAGAAACAACAGAAAGAGATATGTGGGATTCATATAGGAGTTCAATCATACATGCACAGAGTTCATCACTTCGCAATTAAACAATCTCTTCACAATTAAGGATTTGAAACGACTCTATTGCAATGCGCATTGAAATTATTTAATTGGAAGCAATCAACAACACACAGAGTTTTATTATAGAAACCTCTCTATTCCTCCCTCTCTTCCTTCTTTTCTACATCCGGAGAATACAATTTATATATATTACAATGTGGCTCTTTGGCTCCTCGATGAGGACCATTTTAGAAAATCAACAGCCTAATTACAATAATTTAATTAACTGAAATATGACAGCTAGACTAACTGAGCTATTCGAATTCTATGACTCTAACTAATCTAAATAATACAATCAGTTGAGGTATTGACACCTAGCTGTAACAATTCAAATGTTTTCAAACCCTCCTAGCCACAACATGTGGACAAAACTCCTACATTGTTGGCTAGTGTCTAATGCCCCTGCATCAGACTCTCGAGGGCAATTTTCTTCATGGGCTCCTGTCCATGAGCTCTTCCACTGATCTGCCTCTCTTCTGCAACATTCCTTCAGTCATCCAAGTGGCATCTTCCTCTGGCTTATCCTTCCATTTGATCAAGTACTGAAAGTACTCTCGTCCTCTGGTCCTTCTGAATGGTCTTTTATGCAATATCTTCTCTGGTTGTAATGGTTGTGCTGGAGGTAGTTTTTCTCTCCACTCAATCTGTTCCTTGTCTGCTGATCTTTCTTCTGCACCATCATCTTCATACTTGTACAAATCTGCAACATTAAAAATGGGAGATATTCCAACATCAGGAGGTAATTCAATCTCATAAGAATTTGCAGAAAACTTCCTAAGTATCTTGCATGGCCCAATCTTTTTGAACTTCAATTTGTTGTATTTCTTCTTTGGGAATCTCTCCTTTCTCAAGTGTGCCAAAACCAGATCTCCTACTTCAAAATGAACTTATTTTCTGCTCAAGTCTGCTCTGTTTTTGTATTTGATGCTGCTGCCTTGTAGTTGTTGTTTCACTTGTTCATGTATGGCCTTGATCTCTGAAGAAAATTCCTCACCATCTGCACTCCTTAGCTCTGCCTTCCCCAGATTTCTTAACTCTGATATTCCTCTGGGGTGCATTCCATAAACAATATGAAATGGACTCTGTCATGTGCTCCTGTTTGGTGAGTCATTATATGCATATTCTGCCTGGGGAAAAATATGATCCCACTGCTTGGGATGTTCTCCTGCAAGACTCCTCAACAAATTTCCCAGACTCCTATTCACTACCTAAGTTTGTCCATCAGTCTGGGGATGATAAGCTAAGCTGAAACTAAGTTTGGTACCAAGTTTCTTCCACAGTGTCCTCCAAAAATGACCCACAAATCTGGTATCTCTATCTGAAACAATACTCTTGGGTAACCCATGCAATCTAACAACTTCTTTGAAGAACAAGTTAGCAACATGGGTGGCATCACTAGTTTTATAACATGGAATAAAATGCGCCATTTTGGAGAATCTATCCACCACAACAAAGACTGCATCATTCCCTCTCTGAGTCTTGGGAAATCCTAGAACAAAATCCATACTTACCATGTCCCAAGGCCTGTCTGGAATAGGCAAGGGAGTGTACAATCCTGTATTCTGGCTCCTTCCTTTGGAATATTGACAAATATTGCAATTCTTCACAAACTTGTCCACTTCTGCTCTCATCTTGGGCTAGTAATAGAAGTGACTCAGCTGCTCACAAGTCTTATCAGTACCAAAGTGTCCAGCAAGTCCTCCACTATGTTTTTCTTTGACCAAATTTTCTCTCATGGAACATTTTGGTACACACAGTTGGCTTCTTCTTAATAACAAGTCCTCCTGCAGGAAATAATCCAGCCACTGGCTTCTATCTGTTAAAAAAGGGTCACTACATGCCTCAAATGCTTCTTTAAAATCTGGATCTGTTTTATACAATTCTTTGAGAAAATCAAATCCTGCAACTTCAAAATTAGTTTCTTGAACAAGCATGTGTCTCCTACTCAAAGCATCAGCTACTTTATTAGCTTGGCCACTTATATGTTTCAAAAAAAAATTAAAACCTTGGAGATACTCAACCCATTTAGCATGCTTATGTTTCAACTTGGGCTGCTATACAATATACTGCAAAGCATGATTTTCAGAATATAATACAAACTCCCTGGGCATCAAATAATGTCTCCACTTTTTCAGTGCCTGAACAATTGCATAGAATTCCTTCTCATAAGAGGAATACTTTCTTCTAGTGTCATTCATATTTTCACTGAAATATGCCACAGGCCTATCATCCTGACTCAACACAGCTCCAATGGCTTCCCCACTGGCATCACATTTTACTTGAAATGGTTTTGTAAAATCAGGCAGAATCAAAACAGGCTTCTCCGTTATCTTCTGCTTCAAAAGTTTGAAGTTTCTTTCTGCTTCAGTAGTCCACTTAAATGGTTGTTTGTTCTTCTTTATTGTCTCAATTATGGGTGCATTGATCTTACTGAAGTTTCTTGTAAACTTTCTGTAAAAACTGGCAAGTCCATGGAAACTTCTCACCTCAAAAACATTCCTGGGTGAAGGCCACTCCACAATTGCCTTAACCTTTTCTGGGTCCATCTTCAATCCTTTTGCAAAAACAACAAAACCCAAATACACCAACTCTTCCTTCATGAATGAGCATTTCTTCAGATTTATCAGCAGTTTCTCTTGGTGCAGCTTCTTCAAAACATGATTAAGATGCCTTAAATGTTCTTCTCTAGTGTTGCTGAAAACTAATATATCATCCAAATACACTATCACAAATTTACCAATGAACTCTTTTAATACCTCATTCATAAGTCTCATAAAAGTACTAGGTGCATTTGACAACCCAAAAGGCATTACCATCCATTCATACAGTCCTTCATTTGTTTTAAAGGCAGTTTTCCACTCATCCCCCTCTCTTATTCTAATTTGATGGTATCCACTTTTTAAATCTATCTTTGAGAAATATTTAGCACCACTCAAACAGTCCATCAAATCCTCAACTCTGGGCAAAGGGAATCTATACCTGATTTTGATCTTGTTGATTGCTCTGGAATCAGTACACATCCTCCAGCCCCCATCTTTCTTTGGGCTCAATACTGCTGGTACTGCACATGGACTCAAACTTTCTCTGATCAGTCCTTTGTCCACCAATTCCTGTACTTGTCTCTTGATTTCCTCATTTTCCTTGGGAGTCATTCTGTAGGCTACCTTATTTGGCAGATTTGAACCAGGGATAAAATCTATCTGATGGCTGATCTTTCTCACAGGTGGCAGCTCATCAGGTAAATCATCCACAACAATGTCACAGTAATCATCTAGCATCTCTTGTATCTCTACCGGTAAATCAGAAATCTTTGTAGAAGTAAGAACTACTTTAGGTTTGCAAACTAAAGAAAAACTTACCTCTTCTTCTTCTATCTGATGCAGATATTCCTTCCCGCTCAGCAACAAGGTCTTTAGATCAATCACTCTGCTGGATGGCTCTCCTTATTCCATGGGTATCAATGTATGATGTACCCCATCTTTGAAGAACTTGTAAGTGTTCTTCTTGCCATCATGCACTACTGCTCTATCAAACTGCCAAGGTCTACCCAGCAGTATGTGGCACACATCCATGGGCATTACATCACACAAGACCTTATCTTTGTATTTGCCCATTTGCAGCTCTATTTCACACTGTTCTTTCACAACCAGCTGGTGCCCTTTATGCAGCCAGGACACCCTGTAGGGAGTTGGATGCTCCCTTGTCTTCAACTTCAACTTCTCTATTACCTCAGTGGAAACTAGATTATCTATGTTGCCGCTATCAATGACTAGCTGGCAGCATTTCCCTTGGCCTTTGCATATGCTTCTAAACAAAGTCTTCCTTTGTGCAGGCTCAGTGACCTCTATGGCTTGCTTCAACAGGACCTTATTTACCACTAAGGATTCTCCCCTCTCTGGAAGAATTTCTTCTTCAATTTCTACCTCTTCTCCAGCCTAGGCAACAACAACATTTCTTGGGCCAGCACCCACATTCTCTGGACACTCATAGTGCTTATGTCCCACTTTTTGACATATATAGCACCTCAACTCTCTACTTCTGCCTCTGTCTCTACCTCCTCTTCCTTTTCCTCTGTAAGAACCCCTTCTTCCCTTTGCATCATCCTCTGCAGATGCATTCTGAGGTGAGCTACTGTTAGCTCCATCCCTGGGTGTAGCAGACTTTCCTCTACCACCCTGACTTCCCTTCCCATGGAAAGTACCTCTCTTCTTGGCAGACTATTTCCTTAGGATTTTCTCCTCTGCTTTCAAGGCCATCTGATAGGCCTCTTCCACTGTCTTAGGAGACAGGAGACCAATCTCATCTTGGATCTCCATCTTGAGACCATTCACATATCTGACAGTCTTCTCTGGGGTGTCTTGAAATTGCCCAGCCCTTATGCTCACTCTGTAGAATTCCTCTGTGTATTCCTTTACTGTCAGCAACCTCTATCTCAGGTTCTGCATTTGCTTATACAATGTCAACTGGTAATCACTAGGCAAGAATTTACCTTTTAATTTGGCCATCATTCTGGTCCAGCTTTTGATAGGTTGCTTGCCAACTCTCCTCCTTTCTGCCTGCACTCCATCCCACCAAAGTGCAGCATGTCCTTTCAGCTTTGTCACTGCAAACTTGACCTTTTTATCCTCACTTATCTCTTCATAATCGAAGCATTTATTCATTTCATTTATCCAATCCACCAGCTCCTCTGGATTCAGTCCCCCTACATAACTCGACACTTCAATTCTGGGCTTAACTGCAGACCCCAGAACAATTCTAAGGAGCCTCATGTCAAGAGGAATTTCAACATTTTCTTCTGCTTCTTCTATCTCAGGTTCGCTAATGTCTTCCGGATCTCTGGTCTGTCTTCGCTCTATGACATCCATTCTGGCCTCGACCCTCTGCAACATCCCCAACACCTTAGCGTTGGCAACAGGTCTCCTTCTGCCAGCACCTCTACCAACTCGGATTGCCATGTCAGCAAAAACAAATTTAGATAACGGCTCTGATACCAGAAATGACACAACAAACCTGAAAGTCAGCCCTGAGGAGATATGGTCAACCATCGTCGTGGCTCTGTCAGCTCTTTCCTTTGCTCCATGTGGTCTATTTCTCTTTGGTTTTATTTATCAATTTCAAAGAAATTGACAAATAAACATATTCACAATTTTTGAATGTTATATTATATCCCCGGCATATGTCTATTATCTCCGCACTTTATAACCAATGTTTAAACCTTCGCACTCAATATAAACCAATGCACTGTTTGAATAAATAACTGTGTAATAAACCTTTAGCCCTGGACCCCACCTCTACGGTCAATGGACCAATCAACACATGCACCGCGCCTCATTTATCGTCCGCGCACCTTGGTTATCGTTCGTGCATCTCCATCAGCCGAACACCGTCCGATGGCCCTCTCCCGAATCAACGGCTCTCGTCAATATCGCTCGATGTCCTAGTACGAATGTTAATGTGCGATGACGCAGGTTAAACAGTGGTTTTACGGGGGTCCCCCTTGCCACGCGTCGACTCCTCTATGGAATCGCTCCTCGACTGGGAAATACCGCTTATCCACCAAAAGTGGTGCGATATGGGCAATCTGCCTAGCAAAACTACTCACGGTTTTTGTACGGTGATTAACTACGGTTCATGCCAGTTGCGCTATCCTTCTCGTTCATTAACTCACGTCTAGACCACGGTTCCGGGTTCGAAAGCAACAACTCTATATCTTTACAAAGCGGGAAATCCTCCAATTTAAACAGCGTTCACGACCACAATTCCTCTGCACAAACCTCACCTGCGGGTAGTATTGATTTAACAGGGTTTATTCGAATAATTTACAGAGAAACAACAAACAGAGATATGTGGGATTCATACAGGAGTTCAATCATACATGCACAAAGTTCATCACTTCGCAATTAAACAATCTCTTCACAATTAAGGATTCGAAACAACTCTACGGCAATGCGCACTGAAATTATTTAATTGGAAGCAATCAACAACACACAGAGTTTTATTGTAGAAACCTATCTATTCCTCCCTCTCGTCCTTATTTTCTACATCCGGAGAATACAATTTATACATATTACAATGTGGCTCTTCGGCTCCTCGGTGAGGACCGTTTTAGAAAATAAACAGCCTAATTACAATAATTTAATTAACTAAAATATGACAGCTAGACTAACTGAGCTATTCGACTTCTATGACTCTAACTAATCTAAATAATACAATCAGCTGAGGTATTGACACCTAGCTGTAACAATTCAAATGTTTTCAAACCCTCCTAGCCACAACATGTGGACAAAACTCCTACATTGCTGGCTAGTGTCTAATGCCCCTGCATCATCCATCCTTTTCCATTTTTAAAGGGTGGTATTGAGATCAAGCTTAAAAAAAACAGACGCTCTAAAATGGTGCGAGAGCTTTAGCAAAATAGTTGAATAAGTGTGTTCTCCTTTTTAACTGTATTTGCATCATGATATGGGTTTATAAGAATTTCTCCTTTATAATGCATCATTGTCTACCCAAATACCTACAACAGTTCAGTAGAATGCGAAACCACCACATCTATCCCCTATAAAAAGGTGCAAATCGATGCTCATATCCATTGGTTCCTCAGAGGATTATACCAGGAATATTTTGGATAATGAAAATAGGACATGGGCACCTCATTATGTCCTTGAAAGAGTTTCAAAGGTTTTCAAAATTAATCTTTTAGAAAGTCAGACAACATTATATGATGCAATAGAGAATGATACAAGGGAGTGTACCAAGTCACACAGGTAGTGATTATAATATGCCATATGGGAATGGCATTTCAACCACCAAATGTCATCAATTCCATGAGCCTTTCAGCCTTTCATCCAAAAACCTTTCAGCCTTTCATCCAAAATATGGGATTCAAACTATGACAGAAGAGGAGGCATGATTATTATCGATTTCAACAAAAATAGCCAAAGGTCAGTTTAGCATTCCACTGCAAATCCAGAGCATTTAATGTGAGTGTTTATCTTAGTAATATTTATATTTTCAAAGACTTGATCTCAAATGTCTTTTATGGCCAACATTATTCTACCAAGGATGTTGAGGATATTGGAGTAGTCGTTAGCAATTGTTTTATAGCTAGCTTTCTTATTCTGCTGAGCAGGATCAGGATATTGGACTATTTTTAGCAGTGGTATCGTGGCCTCTCGTTCTTTGGAGTTGGCTCTTGGGCTACATTGTAGAATAGCTTCTTCGATGATAAGGTCATTGGAGATGAAAACTTGGAGATTCCTTTATGGGTCGCCTTTATGAGTAATGATCCTTCTCTGCCAATATTTTGAACTGCCTATTGGTTATGTCCAGATTCATGACTATTTTAAGGTTCTTCAGCGCTTTTTTACTGCTTAGTTATGATCTCTTTGGAAGTACTATGATCTCTTTGTCAGTACTCTTAATGCATGGCCTAAATACTTGAATGGTTAAACATTTAACTATTGGTACGGTTCACTTGCATAGTCACACTTCCATTTATTGTTGAGAGCAGTTTGAGGTTTCAATTTCATACCACTTGCACAGTCACACTTCTGTTTAATGTTGAGAACAGTTTGAGGTTTCAATTTGATTTGTTTTTGCGCTCATATCTGATTTGTAGATGGTTATCACCTACCCTAAATACATGGTATATGTGCTTTGAGGACTGTTATACTTGTCGATCAAACAACTGTTTATTAGCATAGTTCATATGGATCTACTTTGAGAACACTATGGAATCATGCTATAAATATAGTTATGTGATCACTGCCCTTGTTGGTTATAATTCACTTTGAATATATGATGGAAAATGCATCTTGAAGATCTCCAAAATTGTTTATGCGAAGAGTTATTTTATGGAAACTACTTAAATTTTTGGCTTGGGAGAGCTTTTCCTTCTAGTTTATGAATTACATTTTTCATCCTTGGGAGGCAAAAAATTCTCATTTTCTTATGGAATTTGGTATTGTTTTTTCAGAATATGTTGTTAAATAAACAATTTTGGCCAAAATAAAATTTCTTTCTTGTGATGATTTACAGGTATATCTGATAGTTATATTCCATTTTCATCTTTGTCAAAACTCTTATTAATACCATAACTCTCAAGGTTGAGAGATTTTACACTGTTAAAGATGTAAAAAGATAAGATCCAGGCCAAATAATGGATTCCCTCCAACCAATAGTGTCTGATCTTCGCGGGAAAGCATCTTGATGTCGGAAAAACCCTTGCTTATTACAACAATCAGAAATCCTCCACCTTTTTCTCTGTTTGAAGGGCGATATTGAGATCAAGCCTAAAAGGCGGTAGACGCTCTAAAATGAGTGCCATAGTTTCTGCAAGATAGTTGAAGAAGCATATTTTTATTTTTACTAGTATTTGCATATTGTCAAGGATTTATAGGATTTTCCCCGAATCCCTTCAGCGGCTCAGGAGACTATGACACAACCACATCTATCCCCTATAATAAGTGCATATCGATGCGCATATCCATTGGCTCCTCGGGGGCTTATACCAGGAATATTTTGGATAATGAAAATAGGATTTGGGTGCCTCACACCCCACTTAGAGCCCTCTAGACATCCTGACGATTCCACTCCTCATCATATCTTTGAAAGAGTTGCAAATATTTTCAAAATTAATCTTTTAGAAAGTTAGACAGCAATATCTGATGCAATAGAGAAAGATAAAAGGGAGTGCACCATGTCACACAGGTAGTCATTATCTTCTACCATATGGGAATGACCTTTCAACCCAAAATGTCATCACTTCCATAAGCCTTTCAGCCTTTCATCAAATAGTTAAGATAGGATTCAAACTATGGTAGAAGAGGCATGTTGATTATCAATTTCAACAAAAACAGACGAAGGTAATGTTAGAAATATTAAAGTCACCTGCCGTGCCTTGGGCAGTGACAGGAAGAACAAAGTACAAGGCAGCAGAAGATTGAGTGAGTAGCACTCTGTATTTAAGAAGAATGGAGAAGAATTGATTTAGATATGGGCCGCAGCCAAGATAGCAGAGAGATTAAATGGATGATGGGCGAAGTTATTTCTTTTTGGAGTGGATCAGAGATTTTGTCTACGGAGGAGCAGAATGAATTAAAAATGGTCAAGTCGGGTGTAAATGCCCTCAACAACAAAAATGAATGAATTTGAGTTAAACAGGCAGAAGTCACTTATGAAGCAGAAGGACAAGTGGTCCCTACCACTTGAGCACAAAAGCGCAATATCGCAAAAGCACAGATCACAAGTTTCATAGAACAAATGTCTTGTTGATGTGAAGAATCGCGATGCGATGCGATCACAATCGTAATCGCAATCGCAATACATATATATAAATAACATTACAAAATCATCCTCCCGCAGCAGCGAGGCCCGTGGGTCCACATGACCACGTGGCAGTATATCGCAAGATCGCATGTCACAATTGTTGTTCCGCCCATTCCATATTCCATCGCAATTTGTTGCGATGCGATGTTGCGCCATCGCACATCGCATGTCGCAAAAGTCGCAAGTCACATTTTTTTTATATTCCATTGTGTTCCGCCATCGCAAATCGCAATTTGGCCGACTGCGATGTGGACCCCACTCGTACGTCGCACCAATGTTAAAGTCTTATGTGTTCGGCAGCATTTTCCTTTGTATTTTGGTTTTCATTTATTTTTATGTTTTATGACCACCACGCCATATAAAAAGTGAAAAAAAGGTCCACGCATGTTATGTATTACTGTATTGTATCGTGAACCGCTGTGTGTGAAGAGCCTGCAGGCAAGAGAAAACATATTAAGACCATTACAGCACTGTTTTGTGCGTTTTTTAGAGAGACAGAGAGCATTGTTTTGAAGTTCTGTGCACTACGTCTGCAGCAGTCACTGTAGTTGTTCATCCCTCTATTTAGAGGAAGATCTGTATCAGTTTTGAAGAAATAGAAGTTGTCTTAAAAGTCTGAAAACTCTGTCTCCTGTCAATTTATTTTATTTCTCTGTGTTTACAAGGAGAGCTTATTCTCTCCACTTGGAATTCTCAAAATTCCAACATGGTATCAGAGCTAGTCTAGGCTCTTTGAAGAATTCAAAGAAGCTGAAGAAGAAGACCGGTTGCAACGTTTTCTCCAGCAGCGTGAAAAGCTCAACAGAAGTCAAAAGTCAGGTATTTCTCAAAGATAACTAAGTTGTTATTTTGTCTGAAGAGTTTTTTCTTTCAGAAAAAGGAAAGACAGTTTGTTTAAGTTTAGAAGTTCAATTCAAGAGAAATGGCTGGACAAAATACTGGTATGAGTCTTGGAAATGTTCAACTTCCATAGTTTAATGGAAAGAACTATGATTATTGGGCCATTACCATGAGAGCCCTATTTGTATCACAAGACTTATGGGAACTAGTAGAAGATGGTTTTACAGAACTAGCTGATGAGCAGGCTTTTAATGCCTTAACTCAAGCAGAGAAAGATGTGTTGAAGAATAATAGGAAGAAAGATGCCAAATCTCTCTTCTGTTTGTATCAAGCTGTAAATGAGAGTGTGTTTCCAAGGATAGCAGTAGCTAAGAAATCCAAGGAGGCATGGGAAACTCTGAAAGTAGCCTATCAAGGTATGGAGAAAGTTAAGACAGCAAAACTTCAGTTGCTGAGAAGAGATTTTGAAACTCTTTCATGAAAGAGTCAGACAGTGTTGATACATTCTTTACACATGTGATTGGGATTGTAAATCAGATAAGATCCCATGGAGAAACTCTTGAAGATAGAAGGATTTTGGAGAAACTTTTGAGATGCTTACCCTCAAAGTTTGATGTTATTGTAACCACCATAGAAGAGACCAAAGATCTCTCACAGTTCACAGTGGATGAACTTCATGCCTCACTAATAACTCATGAACAGAGATTGAGCAGAGATGAAACCTCATCTCTTGAACATGCCTTCAAGACCCAGATGCCTTCAGGGAGATGAATAGGTCAAGGTAAAGGAAGAGGAAGAGGCAGAAGCCAGAATAGAGGTGGAAGGAACAACCCTTCACACTCACATGGAAGGAGTGACAGTCAAGGTCAGAGCCACGGCCAATGCAACAGCCAGCAAGGTAGACATCAACACCAACATGCTCATGGAAAAAGGTATGATAAATCCAATGTCCAATGTCATTATTGCAAGAAATATGGGCACTATGCCAATGAATGTAGAAAGAAGCAAAATGACATGAAAAATAAGCAAAATGCTAATGTAGCAAAAGAGGAAAAGAACCCAAGTAATGTGATGTTAGCTTGTAATGTAGCAAAAGATAAAAATGATGATGTTTAGTTCTTAGATTCAGGTTGTAGTAATCATATGACTGACAACAAAGAAATGTTCGCCAATCTAGATGAAAAAGTAAAATCTGAAATGACCACAGGGACTGATACTAAAATCTCTGTCAAAGGGAAAGGCAGAGTGAGTATTAGAGCAAGAAATGGGGAGCAAAAATTTGTTCCTGATGTGTATTATGTTCCAGGTCTAAAATGTAATCTTTTGAGCGTTGGGCAGCTCATAAACAAAGGTTACAATGTAATTTTTAAAGATGATGTGTGCACAATAAAAGATATACCTCCAAGCAAGAAAATTATTGTTGAAATCCAAATGACCAGCAATAGGATGTTTCCGCTCAAACTCAACATTGACTTGAAGCAAAAAGGAAAGAGCATAGCAGCTGTAACACAAGAAGCCTTTCAGAAGGAAGCAAAGGATGAAAATTGGTTATGGCACTTGATATTTGGACATCTCAATTTCAGAGGATTGAATTTGCTGCACAGAAAAGTAATGGTAAGAGGTTTACCATTGATTGAAAAGCTTGATAGCCTATGTGAAGGCTGCATCTTGGAAAAACAACACAGAGAAAGTTTTCCTTCAGGGAAAAGCATAAGGGCGAAAGCACCCTTAGAAATAATCCACTCAGATTTATGTGGGCCGATGCAAACAGCATCAGTTTCAGGCAGCAATTACATGCTGACCTTCATAGATGATTTCACAAGAAAAGTGTGGGTTTATTTTCTGAAATATAAGAGTGAAGTCTTTCAGAAATTTTGCCACTTTAAAGCTCTTGTAGAGAAACAAAGTGGGTTGTACATTAAAGTCCTCAGAACTGACAGAGGAGGAGAATATATGTCAAAGGAATTTCTGCGTTTCTGCAGAAATAATGGCATACACAAGCAGCTTACCACAAGGTACACACCGCAACAGAATGGAGTTCCTGAAAGAAAGAACCGAACCATAATGGAGATGGTGAGAAGTATGCTAAAGGAAAAGCATTTACCGAATGAGTATTGGGCAGAAGCAGAAAACTGTGCTGCATATATTTTAAATAGATGCCCTACAAAAGCAGTGATGAACAAAGTTCCAGAAGAAGCGTGGAGTGGCAGAAAACAGGGTGTCACCCACATGAGAGTCTTTGGGTGTGTAGCATATGTACACATTCCAGACAAATTGAGAAAGAAGTTGGATAGTAAGGGGGAGAAGTGCATTTTCCTTGGATATTGTGAAGATTCCAAAGGATACAGACTGTATAACCCATCCACAAAGAAGTTTGTAATTAGAAGAGATGTGCAATTCATTGAAGAGGAAGCATGGGATGGAAGCATTGAGAAAACAGTCAATGTCAAAAACTGTTTATCTCATGATGAAGAAGAAGATGTGGTTGAGATTAATAACCCATCCATTGCACAACCTCCAGCAGTGCAAGGCCAGCAAGGGACGCCTCAAGCGGCAGTGAGAACACCCTTGAGAAGAAGAGGCAGTGATTCACCAAGTACACCACAAGGAGCAGAATCGAGTGCTTCATCAAGCATGTCTACACCAAGTGAAAGTGAAACAAGGTTCAGAAGCATTAGATAAATCTATGAGAAAGGAGTAGCAAACGAAGGTAGGAATTCCTTATTTGCTTTGTATTGTCAAGTTGATGATCCTATTCATTTTGAAGATGCTATTAAAGATAGAAAATGGATAGAAGCTATGGATGAAGAAATTAAAGCCATAGAGAAGAACAAAACATTGGAGTTGGTTGATCTCCCAGAAGGAAAAGAAGTCATTGGAGTTAAATGGGTCCATAAGACCAAAAGTAATGCTGAAGGAAAAATAGAAAGACATAAGGCCAGACTTGTTGTCAAAGGATATAAGCAGAAGCATGGTATTGATTATGAAGAAACTTTTGCACCAGTTGCAAGAATGGAGACAGTAAGAGCAGTGTTGTCCATAACATCACAAAACAAATGGAAAGTATATCAGATGGATGTAAAATCGGCATTTTTAAATGGAGTTTTAATGGAAGAGGTATATGCGGAACAACCTCTCGGATATGAGAAGAAAGGCCAAGAGCACAAGGTCTGCAAATTGAAGAAAGCTCTTTATGGGATGAAACAAGCACCAAGAGCGTGGTACAGTAGAATAGATTCTTATCTATTGGAGAATGGATTTGAAAAGTGTGAGGGAGAACCCACCCTCTACATCAAAGAAAAGGATGGTAAAATGTTGATTGTTGTTTTATATGTTGATGATTTAATTTTTACAGGTAATGATGATTACCTTGTTGAAAATTTTAAAACAGTCATGAAAGATGAATTTGAAATGACTGACATGGGTTTATTAAGATACTTCTTGGGAATAGAAGTGGAGCAAGGTGAGAAAGGGATTTTTATATCTCAAGCAAAGTATGTAAATCAAGTTTTAGAAATATTTAATATGCAGGAGAGCAAAGCTGCAATTACTCCCACAGTAATGGGATTGAAGTTGAGAAAAGATGACAACAACAAGGATGTTGATCCAAGTTTGTATAAAAGCATAGTTGGCAGCCTCATGTACTTGACTGCAACTAGGCTGGATATTATGCATGCTGTTAGTCTAATTTCCAGATTTATGGAGAAGCCAAAAGAGGCACATTGGCAAGCAGCAAAGAGAATTATGAGGTATGTGAAAGGAACAAAAAGATTTGGTATTTTATATACAGCTTCAGAAAATTCAGAATTAGTTGGATACACTGACAGTGATTGGGCTGGAAGTGTAGATGATCGGAAGAGCACTTCCGGTTATGCTTTTCATATGGGTTCAGGAGCCATTTCATGGGCTTCCAAGAAACATCATATTGTAGCATTGTCTACAGCAGAGGTAGAATATGTGGCAGCTACAGCAGCAGCATGTCAAGAAATTTGGATGAGAAGAATGTTGAGAAGTTTGTGCCAAGAACAGGTAAAGGGCACTGTGATTTATTGTGACAATAGCTCAGCTATTGCTTTATCAAAGAATTTTGTGTTTCACAAGAGAACGAAACACATAGACACAAAGTTTCATTATATCAGATAATTGGTAAACAATGGTGAAATTGTTTTACAACATTGTAAAACAGAGGAGCAATATGCAGATATTTTGACAAAGCCATTGGCACAGAAAACATTTGAATTTTTGAGAAAATGTTTGGGTATTATTGATAACCCAGCAGCTGACTTTAAGGGGGAGTGTTAGAAATATTAAAGTCACCTGCCGTGCCTTGGGCAGTGACAGGAAGAACAAAGTACAAGGCAACAGAAGATTGAGTGAGTAGCACTCTGTATTTAAGAAGAATGGAGAAGAATTGATTTAGATATGGGCCGCAGCCAAGATAGCAGAGAGATTAAATGGATGATGGGCGAAGTTATTTCTTTTTGGAGTGGATCAGAGATTTTGTCTACGGAGGAGCAGAATGAATTAAAAATGGTCAAGTCGGGCGTAAATGCCCTCAACAACCAAAATGAATGAATTTGAATTAAACAGGGGGAAGTCACTTATGAAGTGGAAGGACAAGTGGTCCCTACCACTTGAGCGCAAAAGCGTAAGATCGCAAAAGCGCAGATCGCAAGTTTCATAGAACAAATGTCTTGTTGATGTGAAGAATCGCGATGCGATGCGATCACAATCGTAATCGCAATCGCAATACATATATATAAATAACATTACAAAATCATCCTCCCGCAGCAGCGAGGCCTGTGGGTCTGCATGACCACGTGGCAATATATCGCAAGATCGCATGTCGCAATTTTTGTTCTGCCCATTCCATATTCCATCGCAATTTGTTGCGATGCGATGTTGTGCCATCGCACATCGCACGTCGCAAAAGTCGCAAGTCACATTTTTTTTATATTCCATTGTGTTCCGCCATCACAAATCGCAATTTGGCCGACTGCGATGTGGACCCCACTCGTACGTCGCGCCAATGTTAAAGTCTTATGTGTTTGGCAGCATTTTCCTTTGTATTTTGGTTTTCATTTGTTTTTATGTTTTATGACCGCCGCGCCATATAAAAAGTGAAAAAAAGGTCCGCGCATGTTATGTATTACTGTATTGTATCGTGAACCGCTGTGTGTGAAGAGCCCGCAGGCAAGAGAAAACACAGTAAGACCATTACAACATTGTTTTGTGCGTTTTTGAGAGAGACAGAGAGCATTGTTTTGAAGTTCTGTGCACTGCGTCTGTAGCAGTCACTGTAGTTGTTCATCCCTCTGTTTAGAGGAAGATCTGTATCAGTTTTGAAGAAATAGAAGTTGTCTTAAAAGTCTGAAAACTCTGTCTCCTGTCAATTTATTTTATTTCTCTATGTTTACAAGGAGAGCTTATTCTCTCCACTTGGAATTCTCAAAATTCCAACAGGTAAGTCGAAAATTCCACTACAAATCTAGAGCATGTCATGTGAGTGTTTATCTCAGTACTATTTTCCATGACTTGATCTCAAATTTCTTTTATGGCCAATGTTATTCATCCAAGGAGGATGAAGATATTGGAGTAGTCTTTAGCAATTTTTTTATAGCCAAATTTCTTATTATGTCAAGCAGGATGACGATACTGGATTATTTTTAGCAGTTGTATCGTGGCTTCTTGTTTTCTAGAGTTGGCTCTTAGGCGATATTGCAGAACAGTTTCTTTGGTGAGAAGGTCGTTGGATATGAAAACTTGGAATCATCTTTATGGGTCGTAAAGTATTCATCATTCTCGGCCAATATTCTGAACTTCATATTGGCTATCTCCAAATTCATGACTTTTCTGGGGTTTGGGTTCTTCAGCGCTCGGTTACTACTTCGTTGTGATCTCTTTGGAAGTGCTCTTAATGCATGTCCAGTTAAACATTTAACTATTTGTATACTTCACTTTCACAGTCACACTTCCACAACAGTTTTGGGTTTCAATTTCATTAGTTGTTGCACTCATCTCTGATATGTAGATAGTGATAATCTACTCTAAATATGTGGTATATGTGCTTTGAGGACTAATATACTTCCTTGTGAATCAAACAACTATTTATTAGCATAATTCATATGGATCTACTTTGAGAACAATGTGGTATCATACTATGTAGTATGAATATAGTTATACAATCACTGCTCTTGTTTGTTATACTTCACTTTGAATATATGACGGAAAATGCAACTTGAAGGTTGGATTATTCATGGTTATTTTTTTAGCATTGTAGACTTCTTCATGGTATTTTTGAACATTGTAGACTGCTACTTATAATTTACTTCCCTTGTTGCTTGTAATTCACTTCGAATATATGATGGAAAATTCACCGTAAATGTTGGCTTCTTCATGGTATTTTTGAGCATTGTAGACTGTTGTTTATAATGTTTACTTTGAATATATGATGTCAAATGCATCTTGAATGTTGGACTTTTCTATTAAGACACTCCCTTGTGAATCAAACAATTGTTTATTAGCATAGTTCATATGGATCTACTTTGATAACATTTTGGTATCATGCTAAGAATATAGATATATGATCACTTCTCTTGTTGCTTATGCTTCACTTTGAATATATGACGGAAAATGCATCTTGAAGGTTGGCTTATTCATGGTATTTTTTTAGCATGGTAGACTTCTTCATGTTATTTTTTAGCATTGTAGATTGTTGGTTATAATTTACTACCCTGGTTGTAATTCACTTTGAATATATGGTGGAAAATTCATCGTGAAGGTTGGCTTCTTTATGGTTTTTTTGAGCATTGTAGATTGTTGGCTATAATGTTTACTTTGAATATATGATGGCATATGCATCTTGAATGTTGGCTTTTTCTATGATGGCAAATTTTAAATGTTGGTTTTTTCATGATGTTTTTAAGTATTGTAGAAATTTTGGTTTTTTCAGGGTGTTTCCAAGCATTGTAGAGAGTTGAATTTCGCATCATGACTGCTGGATTTCATGATGCATTATTTTTTTCTTAAATTTGATGTATTAATTAGCACTATGGATAGAATATTGATCACTATTTACTGTTGTTACATCACTACTTTATGGTTATTATTTCTCCTTTTTACATCACTACTTAAAAAGTGTTTTGATATTCACTATTTTGAAGTTTACAATCTGTGATGAAGCACACTAATGATAGGTGTTTAGATATTCATTACTTTCCAGTTACAATCTGCTAACAAGTGTTTTAATATGCATTGTCATGTGCTTATTTATTGCTTTGCAGTTACAATTTGCTAACAACTGTTTTAATATGCATTCTTTTGTTGTTATAATCCATGTTTAAGCACAATGATAATGAGTGTTTTGATATTGGTGTCTATTAAGCTTTTTTCTATTTATTTGACATGAACATGAACTTTGGAGTGTTTATAACTATTAAGCCTTTTATTGATCACTATTTTATTTACATACATCATTAATATTTGATATTAGAGATATAATAGTGTGCATAGACATTTTAGAAAACAATTTTGATCACCATAATGAACATTGTCTCTAGGATGTAATTTCACATCCTAGAAATTCTAAAAATGTATGTTGAATCAATGTTTCCCTTGCTTCAGATAAAGCATATATATTTTAGAAAAAAAAAATGATCATCATAATGAACATTGTCTCTTGGATGTAATTTTGCATTCTAAAAATTATAAAAATGCATGTTGAATCAATGCTTCATTTGGCTCAGATAAAATGTCAAGTTCAATATTTAATGTTACAATTTCTCTATCTTAGTAGAGCTACACTAGCTCTATTTGTATACGTGACCTCTCATGATTTGGTAGTTTTTGAAGATGGTAAATGAATAATTTATGATTTTCACTATAACATAATTGAAGATCTATTTTCAAAGAGTTGTTTTTCCATCAAAACCATGTTTTGTTAACATCACATATTGTATGTTGAATTAATGGTTAAGTTTCATGGGACATTTTGACATAATTTATAATTGATGGTTTATTTATTGAGTAATATTTCTTTCTTTTTCGAGAATAAACATATAATAAGCTCACCTATTTGACATTAATGTCATTTAAGCTTTTATTTTTTGAGAATAAACATATAATGGTATTCTCTATCTGGAGTTAATGTCATTTAGGCTTGTCCTTAATTGCAATTTTGATCTACTATTTGCAAACTTGAACTTCTATTTTATGTTGATGGTAAGCAATGTCCTGATTTTCTATGTCCTCATCAAACTAAATTAGAGATCTTCCCCCTTCCTAACTTATAAGGATTCACAACTTCCTGTCCCAAAAGGGATACTTGAATGGAGTGACACCAATGGTGGCTAGAATATGGAGTTAAGGGATACTTGAGTGGGGTAATCCCAAAAGGGATATTTGAGTGGGGAAAAACCAATGGTGGCTAAAATATGGATTTATCGTTGGGTAGATTGATTTGGGACATGAAATTATATTGCAAAGGAATCTCCATGAAAATCTTAGGCAATAACAAGATTTGTTGAATTATTGGATGACCAAGTTCTGACAAAGAAGAAACCCTATAAATTTTTTCAAGATCAATGACAAAGTTAATTAGCTAAATGGTTGAAAGAGATAATCTCCTCGATTCCCTTTCAGATACGAAATGAAACAATTCGATGGCCCAATCCTCGCTTTATCAAGAGGGAGGTGTGAGAATAAAGAGTACTTCCTTTCCTGTTCTCTAGTCCGAGGAGATAGATTATCCATAGGAGTGAGGGGGGTTAAGTGTGCGTTTATATAATATTTATTAAGTAAATACTTAGTGAATGGAAATTATTTCATCATGCAAGTATCTAGAATTATCAAGCTAGATAGACATTCCTAAACTTGGGAAATTAACCCCTCAAGCTAGATCACCAACCCTGGAAGAGAAGATTGATTGATCTACCTGTCTCACATCACCTCCTAACCCTGGGAAGATATGAGTGGATGGAAGTTGGAAATTGGCAATCCACACATCAATACATGGTGTTGCGATTATACAAGTGTATTGGCATAGAATTGAATTACCCATCGAAGTTTTCCTACACAACTAAAATGTTCAAATTTTTCAACGTGACCAGGAAGGATTTGTACTTGCCAGTTCTCATCCATCTGTCCAGGAGAGGAGGTTTTTGTTCCATGTGTGAACAAATTATAGTGATAAATGGGCAATTAGCACTTAGTGACTTGATTGACTTGATATCGAAGGACAATATTGAAGAGATTTAAGATGGCATATTAAACATCTTATTAGTGGAATTTTGAGGTCTAAAATGGGCCTCCTAAGGAAATTATAAAATAATAGTGGAAATAATAAAATAAGATTATATTACATCATCAAATTTTAGAGGGAAAAAATAAAAAATTACTTTCTCAACTCGTATTTTCAACTTATCTCCCTATGGGTTTACTCAAATTTTGAGCGGGAACACTTGATGGATGCAAAATTTGATTCCTCATCCAAGGAGTACCCATGTTGCATACTTTTGATGTACGCTACTACAAAAAACATATAAATACATGAAAAATGTGATTGCAATCACATTTTTTTCATATATTTATCATTTTTCGAGTAGTAGGGTCCATCAAAAATAAGCAACATGGGTACTCCTTGGATGAGGAATTAAATTTTTCATCCAACGAGTACTTGTGCTCGAAATTTGAGTAAACCCTTAGGGAGATAAGTTGAAAATATGAGTTCAAAAGGTAGTTTTATTATTTTATTATTTTTTAATCTTTTTACTTTTTTCCCCTAAAAATGGTGAATCATCCCCCATGGTTGACATCATCATCTTGAATCCTATTGGTTCTTATAAAGTTTATTTTGGTTGTACATTTTTCTTAGGAGGCCCATTTTAGACCTCAAAAGTTCTTGAATTTTTATTTAACTCAGTTGAATGTGTTGTAGTTTTTTTATTTAATTTTTTTCTAATTTTTATAGTCTTCAATATGTAATCAAGTGTGCTAAAACCTTTTTCTGCCACTCGTTGTTTATAAGTATGCATATCTGTTGATGTCTTTAATTCCAAATATAAAACTTCAAGTACTACTACAAATTTAGCCACCTTATTCAAAAGATAGCTAGGTCCCTATAAATGTATTACAAATTATTTTTGGCTCAAGATTAAGATTCAAGTGTTTTTAATAGCAAATCTACACGTTCAAGTACTTTTACAAATTTGGCCTCCTTATTGGAAAGATAGCTAGGTCCAAATTTCTCTTGGCTCAATATCAAGATTCAAAAATTCTATGCCTATTTTATTGAATTTTTTTTGTTTTCTATGTTCCACTTTTAATTTTAATGCAATAAAACAAGAAAGAGAATAATGCATGTATAATACTTAGATTTATTACTAAAAAATATTTGGGGAAGGAAAAATATATTAAGGTGGCAGTTGCACCATTGTATTGAAATTTAGTCTTCATCTGGACTCGAGGGTTAATGGGACCATTTTTGGGAACAAAATGAAGCCAATTACACAACTAGGTAAACCTAAATATAATAACATATAGGCTGACCTACATGTATACTAATGTTAAAATACTAGTCTTTAAAACCCTATATAATGGCTCATTTTTTCATAATTTTCTTATTTTAATGTTAGTACTTTACAAATGCATGTAGTTATTTTATAACTATCATAAGTAAAGCTATGTCTTGCACAAGAAATATAATTTTGATATTGATTTCCATATTTTTATTGCTTTTAGATCTATTCTAGATAAGCCTTTGTTCCATAAAGGACTTGTCATATTTTGTAGTTGTAGAAACCTTTTCCATATTTTTACTATTCTAGATGAACCATTGCTCCACAAAGGACTTGTCCTCCTTTTTAGCTGCACCAACCTTTTGTGAGGAGGAATTTGGAGTTTGTAATAGGTGGTTTTCATTTTGGGCAGTGAATTTAATTCAAACATGCAATGAATTACATCTTCATTTTGTGGGCAATGACTTGCATAATTTTTTTTTTTTGGGTGGGGCGGGGGAGGGGGGGGGGGGGTGTGGTTGGTGTCATTTTGAAACCGAATCTTTCACATTTGACTAATAATATGGTATAAGTATATACCTTGTTTCAAGTTAAATTTTCTCAAAGTAAAGGAATTGAAATGATAACTATAATTGGGGATTTGCAGAACATTATAAGGGCTTTGGTCATGGATCACATTCCCAAGGATGTGTAATTCACTACTTTTTTATCTCGAAAATGTGGATTGATGAGTAAATTTCAGTCAATGCCATTGTTTCATGTTTTAAGAAGATTTAATAAAGAGGCATATAGCTTGGCCAACCAAGCTTGAAAAAGGGGTTGGGGTCTTTATGTTTGAAATCTTACCTTAGCATGGAATCTATCCCATGAAAAATCCCATGGAAATTCGAACCCAACTCAAGGATAGGAAAAGGGAAAAGGTTAGGATTTATTCTGTCTACTGAAAATTGCATGTACTTCAATTTTTTTTTTTTGTTCTTAGGTACATTTTGGAAATTTTTTGCATAAAGATGTAGAATTATGGTATCGATTGAAATAAATACTTAGGTTATCTAGTTTCAATTTTCATGGAGAATCTTCTAGCTCCCATCTTTCATCCTCAGTTCAACCACTGTGCAATATTGTACTCTTTTTATTAATACAAATGTGTTATTTCAGTTTAAAAAATGACATGCATTATTTTTGGACACGCCTTATCTTTCTATTGGATTTTTGTAGATAGGATTTGTTGTTTGTGAGTACTTTTCCATGACCTTGTTATCCCTTTTGAATGTAGAAGGCCCAATTTCTGGTTCTTCTACACACAACAATCCAAAAAATTTCTCTTACAACAATTTCCCAACATTCACTAATATTGGGAACATGACTAAGCCTAAAACCACACTTCTAATTTTTTAAAGTATGTTGTCAATAATTTTTCGAAGGAAATCCGTGTAGTATATTTTATCTATCCGACAACATGAATAACTATGAAAACCTAACTTTCACTTATTTTCAAATCATTTTTACTTTATGCACCATGTTTGGGGACCAGTATGATAAAATTGTGATACATGTTTGATAGATTCTCTTTACTTGGGGTTGTGATACTAGCATAGATCCATCTTAACCTGATATCTATCATGCAATAGATGGATAAAAAAAAAACCCAATTGCATACCTCTTGATGTTTAATTATCTTTGGTCCAAATGGATCCAAGGTAGTTTATTTTCTTATTCTTTATATTTTTATTTTTTATTGACACTTTCGTAGAGCATGCTTACTAGTTTATTGTTATTTAATTTTAACTCCTTTTTATTCTTTCTTCTATTGCATTAGATGTCAAACCCCTATTTTTTTCCATTTTACCTTTCTAGTGTTACCCAACCACCCATGAAATCTGGGTCAATAGATCAAATATGATCCAGGTTGTTCGATTAAAAGTGATCTAGACTATCAAATCATATGTGCCATCCATGTGGTACATTCTTGGCTCTTTTATTAGCACCATCTGTATCTAGGCCATCTACATGGTGGGATTGCCATCGATTCCAAAGGTGTCACTAATAGGGCCTCCTGTGGTGTTCTCCTGAACCAAGCGAAGCAATAACTGGGAGAGTGCCAAGTTACAGTGAACTACCTACATGAGCGATCTTGTTAGCCAAAGAATTTGACTGTGGTTAGCTACTCTAACATTCTATAAGCATCCCATTTGAAAATATATTTCTAATATTATGTTGGAAAGAAAGAAAAGATGAATCTCCTATGAATGGATTTGAAAATCAGAACTATACTCCTAATGACAATGACACCATCAACTAATTGATATATATTATCTCACACATATGATTGGTATTCCAACATATTCAGTGTCTAGGCCTTAGAGACCATAACTGATGAATTCAAAAAAGATATCATAAACAAAGGATTCAAGAAAATATATGAAGGATTTTTTCTGATGGTACTAAGATGGCCAGTTAGATTGGGTCAGTTGGTCATAAAGGTATGGATGTCACTAAGGTTAAGTCTAATAAACAAGGTTATAATATAGTTTTAAAAGTGTTCTATAATTTTAAATTTAGAAAGTGGTTTTACAAATTTTGATTTTGAAAACGTGAGAAGTTGGTAGGAGTTATTAGGTGGAGCTTGAGAAAACTTTGAGTTACTAATGTATTTTTTATTTTGTGGTATGTTACCTTAAGGAAATTTATGTTAAAATCATGTGTAAATTATATTTGGACCTTGTTAACATGCCTATAGGTGTCCATAGTCAAAGTCTTGAGAGTTGTTGTGATTGAACATTCAAGTATAAGCTCCATTTAAATTTGGGGTAGATGTGGCACCTTGATAAGGGGTTGAGTTTGCATGTTTGGAGTAACCATCATTTTAATTTTGGAATGACATACAAAACAATGGCCATAAGTAACATCCATGTTAAGAATACAAACTTATATAAAGTTGTGTTGATTAGATGGAACATTTACAAGAAAGTTGTGTTGATTAGATGGAACATTATCAGTTTATTGGTTAATGTTGGATATGGATAATTCATTGTTTTGGGAGCTCATTTGGGCTTTTAAAATGAGTAGGGAAGTTGAAGCAGTGTTTTATGCATAGTTTGGTTTGATTAAGTTTGTTGGAAAAAGGAGACACAACATTACGTTGGGAGTGGTTGAGCATGAATCCCTAAGGAGTCAGTGTGGTTTGAGTTTGAGAGGCAATGGAAGGTCAAAGAAAATATGGAATTTCATATGTTTATTGAGGTTTGAAGGCCCCAAAAATAATTATATTGAAGGCTTGATTGAGGGGAGTGGTCATTAATATAGATATCATATGTTGAGTAAAAAAATATGCAGGGATTTTAGCTAGTAGGAAAGGTTTTTTGAGTTGTTTCTACTATGAGATAACTTTTGCTAGTAGGTTGAATTTTTTTTGGAGAAACTATAGCATTAGAGATGATAGTTAAGGATAGAATCAATTTGGTTTTGCTAGTTTGAGAGATAGGAACTCCAATAGTTACATGGAAAGATGTACATGAAGTTATAAATAGATTGGAAAAATATATCTACACTTTATAAGGGTGTCAAGACCACTTTCCACGGTCTAGTTAAGACACTAAGGATACAAATAGTGAAAGAATCCTAAAAAGGAGGATGTCTAAGAGAGTATCATGGGAGACTCAAGTACCTCCTGAAAATTTGATACTTGTGAATGATTAAGGGAAATGTAGTGAAGTTATGTTTATTGACAAAGTATAAGATAAGTATTGACTTAAGAAACTACAAGTGTAGAAGTTAAATCCATGGAGCCAATGTAGAAGCCTAAATTATGAATTGGTATGGAATGTTGTTTGGTTATTGAACTTGCAAGACTTGGAGATAAGAGGAAGAAAGCCTTCTCCATGTAAAAAGTTTGAAAAGTAGAGTCATAAAGGAAGAGGGAAACTTTTTGATGCAGGAGCATCCAACTGAAGAGCCATCGCCAGGAGCTGGCTACTTTTTGCTGGGCAAAAATTGAATTTTTATTTTAGTTTTCTTTTATATTTTAGTTTTGTTTTAAAAATTCAAAAGTAGGTTAACACATCTATTGTAACTTTCAAATTAAAAGAATAGTAAGGGTAAATTAGTTAAGGAGAAAGAATTATTTTTAATAAATAGTTGGAAACTAAATGGCGGTTTCTCAATTACATGGGGGATTTGGGAAAGGTATAAACCTACCCAAAACCCACCAAAAGAGGTTCTTCCAACCGTAGAGAGAAGAATTCTATTAGGAAATTAAATCTATGTGTGTGAATAGAAAGGAAATATTATCAAATTTTCTCACTCAAATGACTATTATTTTCTTTTGCATTTTAAATTAAGTTGCATAGTGAAATGCATTGAGAGCTTCCTGGTGTCAAATAAGAGGAATTGTGAAAACCAAAAAAGATTCAAGTAGGACAACACTGAATGTTGGAAACAAAGAAATGCAGGTATATCTAAAAGGCAGATGTTGTAGTGTGTTTGGTGCACGTATGTACGAAATCAAACTAGCTTAAGGGGTGTGGTTTACCCCATTAAGCTATTGGTAACAGGCAGAAAGAAATGGAGTCAAGAAAGTTAGTGGAACAAGCTAGAATCAATAAACATACTATATAGAGGAAAAAGCATGCAAATGTAAACTAACAATAAACTAAAACTAAACATGAATAAACAGAAGCTCTGAAAAGAGTCAAACGACAACAATAATGCAAATGGTGGCTCTAGGCCCCTCTTATTGAGCGTTGGTAGTAAGAAGAGTGAAACTTTACCCTCTTGCCAAAGGGCCCCTAGAAAATGGTTCTAGGTCCCGATGCAAGGATGTTTTTATCCCAAACTTGCCTTGATGCAGTCTCCCTCTCTCTCCACTGTGTTGGATTGAACTTGTTGGGTGGCCAACAATTGAGTCCCCTCTATCTTCAGCTTCGGGTCACACACTGCCGGTATTGCTTGGGAAATTCTTGCCAGCATAACAATGTGATCACCCATTATTCATCTCATGGTGGTCTTATATAGGATATTTCAAATCCTCCCTTCCCTCTCTTGGTACATGGAGGATGGTGACCCAAGAGAGGGGTATGATTCCTTTGTGTGCTCCAAATATTCTATTGTGTGCTCACATAGTGTCTATGGAGGAGTTGGTGGTTGTCCTTAAGTGGCTACAAGTAATGCATCACCTGTCCTTTGCTTTGTGTGGTCTCGAATAGTGACATTTCGCCACTCTCATGAATGTGCACATATTGGGAAAAAAGGTGCGCAGAAGGTGCTCTTCACGAAGGATTATGCACGCAAATAGCATTTAAGACTAGTTCAAATTTGATTTTCCTTAGACCTTAGATATTTTTAAATACTTTCCAGATTCTGTAATGTCTTCTAGCCCTGTAAATCCTTTGGCTTGACATTAATTAATGTCATATTCTGTTGTACGATTTTCCAGTGTTAACATTTTCCTCCTAATGTGTGAGGTCTAGGAAGAATTGTATAGTCAAAATACGTTATAGTTTCTTTTCTATATCGTGCGTAGAGAGAGAGAGAGACTTGTGTGAAGCCTTGGAATTGAAAACACCCTGCACCATTTCGAAGAATGACCATGGCCTAAGGGATCCCTGTAAGAAAATAGAATTTACAATACATATACAAATTTTCAACAAGGCGGGCATGTCCCATGTCTCTATGTTTTGTACAAAACATAGAGACGGGTACCCCAAAACATGAAAGTGTTCGCTCACTAGTTGTGTGAGGAAGGTGTTTTGCCGAGGGTGGGGGTCCCATTAGTTAATATCATGTGCGGGGTTGATGAAGTGGATAAAAAAGTATCACAGATGGGATTATGCTGGTGGAGGTATGGTGGGCCAAATGCGAGGCACAATGGTGCACTCTTTATGTGCTTATTCAACCTGGTCATTCGAGAAGGGGGTTTCAGCTTGTATTGTAAAATTTACCTTATGCATGATGGATGGATGAGCATGAGGTGCTTCTCGGAATGAAGTGGTATGGCCATGGCGTCACTTATGTTGTGATATAGGGTCTATTGTGGGTGACGGGCGCCATGGAGGGGAGGCTCTACCAACCAGCGCAGATGTTTATCATGTGTAGGGTGAGTTGATGATAAACATGGTCAGATATGAGTACCCTATGGTTTATTTCTGATGGATAAATGATGTCAGGATATGTAGATTTTTTTGGGACTCTATCATGCTGGGGGTAGAATGATACCTGCTCCAGAACTTTCAGGAGATAACGTTGTGGATGGTTTGCGAGCTTTTCCTACAAAAACAACTACCTCAAGTGAAAGCATCTTCTTTATCAAATATTTATTGAAATTCATTGGCTTTAAAAAATAAGATGAGAGAGGGCATACCTGCCGGTGCTGAAAAATTATTTTTTCGGGAATGCGAATGTGTGGCATCGCTTTTGTTCATCATGGAGTGCTGATTTTGGTGCAGCTTACAGTTCGGAGAATGGACCTTCTGATCTTTCATTATGGTCCTCTGAAGTTTTTGAAAAGGGAAATATATAGGTGGATATGACCCTAATTCAATTCATTTGTACTTGTTGAGCTTTTGAAAGGTCAGAGGACTCTGTGTAGCATTTCTTGCTGTTGTGGTCAGCAAGAGCACCAGGGACTAGCGATACTATGCCCAGGTAACCTCTATGACATACTATACTTTGATTTTTATAGTTTGATGGTGCTGGGGTCTGTACAGAATGGGTTTGTATGAATTATGGGTGACTTTTTCCCTAGATTGCGCGGGCGACCTGGGAAAAGGTGCGCCTTCCTTGCGCGCAATTGCGGGGGACAGGCACGGAGAGCGCGTTGTTCCTCACTTTTAGCGTGCCTTAGGTGTGCCTGTGTAAAATACAGGCACGCGCTAAGCATGCCTGCCTGAGGGACAAGTGCACAAAGTCGAGGCTAAAAATATTTTTGGTTTTTTCCTTATTTCTTGGTTTTTTCTCTGTACTGATGGGTACCTATTTTGATGACAGACTATTGTGGAGGGAGTGGGATTGGCCCGATCTCTGTGCTGAGTTGGCTACTGATGCTGGGACGCACCGTTAGTTGGCGCTATCGGGCCTTCTGAAGTTTGCAGAGAGTGAGTTTCTTCAGTCGCAGGACCGATTACTACAGTACATTATCCAGCACTAGCGCATGAGGCGCAACATGTTCGTGTTGCGGGGTACGAACCTAGTCTTCCATCCTAAGATGGATGTATATTTTGTGACCGTGTTACTACCTTAGGGTGAGGCACTAAGATATCCACTCCCTTCTGAGGGGGTGGACTTGGAGAGATTCCAGATACGTCACTGTGGTGGGGTGCCTCTTACAGAGGGATGCATCAGCATTACATCAGTTACATATTTGGCTGAGCGATGTGCTCTAGCGGTGATTCTACAACTGGTGGGGTCATTTTCTCTGCATCGGGTATTCGGCCCACAGGTTGGATTTTTGCGTCGGTTGAGGTCCAAGCATTTTTTCGACTTTTCCCATTTCTGTTTTGACAGGATGGTGTCGCAGTTGAACAAGGTCCAACGTGGATCTAAGTAATTTGCGTACGCCAGTATCTTGCAAAATCATGTATGAGAGGGTGGTGCTGCCGAGGCCGGTGGTGGTGGTGCCTCCTAGGGGGCCACGGGAGCCTCGTATGAGGAGGTGGGCTCTAGAGATGTCGTGAGGCAATGGTGGGATGGTGGGGCATTATTGGAACGCCACGACAGAGGCTTGGTTTGAGGCCAACCCACAAATTTTCTTGCCATACCCATATGCGGGAATGGACTTACAGGGCGATCTAGACATGGGTCTTCCTTATGGTTATGTTTGGAGGCCAATAGGTACATTTTGTATGTTTTCTGCATTTACTTGAGTATGTGTGCATTTATGTGTTTTTCTAGTGACACAGACATCATTTTGGTTACTCGTGCAGATGTTGGTGAGGTGGGTTGCCCCATCGCTCGGTTGGTGGGCCACGATCCTCCGTGATGAACTAGGGGTGGTCAGGGAGGAGGTGATGTAGGTGGACCAAGTAATGGTGTTGGCAGACCTGGTGGTGGTGCTACCCTTCTAGGGAGGGCAGCAGCTCAGCTTCTAGAGAGGTTTCGGCCGAGTGAGCTCATGCGGACACGGCAGTGGCTCGCGCAAATATGACAGAGGCTCGTAATGTGGAGCTAACAGCTCAGGTGTCAGTTCTTGAGGATTTCTGGAGTCGAGTGGACCGCTTGACCCAGGGTATGCCTGCTCCAGGTTTTATGGATGACTTCAAGGCAGTCTGGTTGGAGACCATGATGGCCCGTGAGAGGGACTATCAACCCATTCTTTGTCGAGTGACGATCGTGGTTGAGATGGCAGCTGTAGTGGTGGCACCAGGAGCAGTGGTGGGTCCAGGTGCCCCTCTTGAGGGGGCACCCCCCTAGATTATTTTTTGTACACAGGGAAAGCACCCATTATGAGGATGCTTCTCTTATTTTTGATGACTTTTGTATATTTGGGTTGGAAGTTGGGCTAGTGACACTATTTTTTGTACTCATACACATTGTGATCTATATATATATATATATATATATATATATGAGAGATATTTTTTGTGGCTCTACATGGTGTGTCACTTAATTCGGTTTATGTATGATGTTATGTTGTTTGGACATCTATATTTTTGGTTTTTATGTATGATGGTTTATTCAAGATGCATTCTAGTTTAGGATATTGTTAGCTATGCGATCAGATGTTTGGTTTTGACTCCTTGGTACATGTGTAAATGTGATAAAGTCAAATTTTCTACTTAATCTTTTGGCACGCAAATATTTTCGAAACAGATGTGTATCTCTTGTCTCAAATGTTTGGTTTAACTATGACACTACTAACTGGGAATCGAGGTAGACATGCATATGGCGTATGCCCTGATGGAGGGTGTCGTACATAATTCCAATGACGACATCATATTCTGCCTGATTGTTTATTGCTGAACCTATGCACACACCGTTTGAGCAGAGTGGTGATCGGTCAGGGTGGTAAATGACCCAGGTAGTTGCGGCTAAATTTTGAGACCATCTTGATGCTCCATCAACAAATCTGAAATAGGGTTCATGTTGGTGATCCATGGTGATACTTTGAGCACTTTTAAATAAGTATTTGGGTCAAAAATTTTGAGTGGTGGGGTTTTGTGTACGAACACTCTAGGGAAGGGTCGTCTTGGCCCTTGTGGGTAGAATTTCTTGAGGTAAAGGCCATTGATGGGGTTATTAAGGTAGGTCCTGTCCAGTTCTGTCAATATGTATGCCCCCTATTGGAGGCAATGTTTAATGATGTAGGGTTCTTTCCACAAGGTTTCAAACTTTCCTGGTCCTAAGACCTCTTTTACGACATCATAACGGAGGACTAATTCTCCCTTGGTGAATGAGCAAGGGGTGATGTGGCGGACAAATGATGCTCTTACCCTTTTCTTCTGGGCCTCGTTGTGTTGCAACCACTGACGTTGATTTTCATCGACAAGCTCTAGTTGTAATAGGCACTTCTCTAGAGGGTGGGTATTGTCAAGGAGTTCAATGGCAGTATGAAAATTGAGAATCTTGTGGAAATCTATGCAAAAGCACAAGGTACCTTGGTCTTTTGCGCCAGGAATGAGATGGAAATCCTGGGACGAGGGGACTCCAGAAATCCTATCGCCAATATGTGTTGATCCAAATCATATATGGTGGATTGTGTCATCGGTGTTCGGTGGGGGAAGAATCTCTGTAATGGGATTTTGTATGAGTGCAAGTTTGGGTTCCCCGCTAGGATGGTCAATTTCCGGTAGGTGGAAAATGTGCCTACCACAAAGGTGCCTAAATGTTTCCATTAACGGGCATAACTCTGGTGTGTGATTTTGGCTAGTGCAGATGGTGCACGGTATCACTAAACCAACAGTGTAGATAGTGTGAGATTCTACACTACTCGTTGTTCCTGATGTGGATGCTTGGAAAGGGTCTGGCGTAGAAGAGGTTGTCTTCTGCTTCCATTTATGTATTGTTGGCTTGGGTGTGTCTACCTCTTTGGTGGATTGTAGACTCAATGCAGCTCTTGCCGCTCTCAGTTTGGGGAGGTACACACATTTAATCGTATGGTGAAAGTGTGAACAAATCCAGCAATAAGTATGCATGATCTTGTCTTGGTTTAAGAGAAGTTTTTGAGGGAGAGAAGAGACTATGTGGAGACTGTTTGCAAGGGACTTCAGTTTTCTGCATTTGTTGACTTGGTGATCATTCAGATCACATAGTCCACATGTTATCCTAGGCTTAGTCGGGGTCATGCTTTGTTGATGTGTGGTCTTAATTTTTCTGTCGCGCCATTGCAGGGGCGGGATGTTGATCCAACAATGTATTATTTATGCCATTCTCAGAGCTCATCCTTTCTCTTATCTATGGTATTAATCATGTCGATGGTGGGGCGAAGTTGCGATACATAAGTATAGTGCCACTCATAATGATTTCCCTGACATATAAGGAAAAATATCCTTGATATGAAGGTTCCGTCGAGCTCAGTTTGAGGTCTGACGGGGAACCAATGTCGTAATGCGGCTAATTCAGGACAATGGATGACTGCATGATCTGTCATTTTGCATAACGTGCATGTTGGTCTTCTTTGTGGAGGGAGGTTAGGGGTAACTAGGGGTTCCTTAATCGGTCCCTCTTCCTGTAGGTATAGGATGATACAAGGTTCATCTCCGATAGACTGGATGGAGGGATCCTCTTGATAAGATAGCTCGATGGCATGTAAGGCGTCCCTATATCGCGGGATCTCTAGGAAATGGTGGGTATAATTCCCGTAGTTGTTGCAGAGAGTGCATGCGTGATTGGTACGCAGCACTTTGCCTATACCTTTGGTGGTAGGTTATTTTTTACAGGAACGGGGCGTCGCAATGTCTGTTTTGGAGCCAAGGTGTGGTTTTAATTCATCTAGCTCTGGACAGATATGGGTAGGGTGACCGATTACGTCACATATGGTGTAGACTGGTGATTCCCATTGTATAGCGGGGGTCACCATATTTTTTCCTCTCTTCTCGGTTTTCTTAGCTATGATCACCAGTTTTGCAATGGGAGCTTCCTTTGCAGGGGTGGTCTCAACTGTTTCTTGGACAGGTGGGGGCTCCTTGGGACTGAGGGGCTTCAACACTATGGCAGCAACATGGGTGGTTTCCTGAAGGGGAAACATGGTACCAAACTGGAAATGCCAACAAAATGTTGGGTAACACCAGTTTTGCAAAAACCTGCTTGGAGACGAAGCCAGTTGGGGGGTAGAGGAAAGGGGTTTGGGAGGAAGTGTAGGCTAGGGAGGTTGTCATGGCTAATGCCTCGGTGTCAGTACTACTTGTGTCTATGTCTTGACTAACTTTAGTGCTTGATGTGGACATCATGCACACCAGAGCCCCTGTGATATCGGGTTGTGACTCAGGGATTATGGGAGGATCTCCTAGGAATGACCCTAGAACGGACGAAAAATTGAAATGGCCAGGGCCATATTCTTGGTACTGTGAGAGGCCATCCAAGACTGTATCTACATAGGGTAGAATTACCTCAGTGTTTTTTAGGGGACTCTTCTCATTGTGCGTCAACTTTTCTACAGTAATGATGTGGTCCTTGTGGGGGAACATCATGATGCGGAAGACAGAGGAGGCTATGATAGACATGGAATACATATAACTCCACCCAAGGAGTATATTGTAGTACAAGTGAGCACCAAAGACTTCAATGTCTATGTGGACCATCTTTCTGGCTAAGCAGACTGGGACGTTTTGGTAAAGGCCAATAGGGGTCGAGGAACGGCCATCGTATGCTCAAAGCATGATGACTGAGGGTTTTAGTTCGATAGAACCCAACTTCTGCCAAAAATTTTTGGACATGTTGCATGTGGATGCACCCTCGTCTATGACACATCGAAGAATAGTGATATTTTGCACCGACACTGGTATCTGAAAGGCGACCATGGAAGGAAGCCGAGGGGTGGCTTTGTCTAAGTCAAAATCCATCAGGCGCGTATCGGCAGGGTCGATAGCACCTAATGTGGAAGGAAGGGATTTCCATTGTTTTGGGCACGATTGCAATACTTCCAAAGCTGACATAGTAGCGGGAGATTATGATAAATTGTCCACGATACTATAATTATGGGCTAGTTTGGAGTAGTTTCATGCTAGCATATTAGGTCCCTTTTCCATTTTCAGTAATGGTTCTATAGGTATCTTTGAAATGGTCAAAGGTGAAATTGGTGCATTGGTACTTGCCCCTGATGTATTGGTGTCTAGTGGGGTGTCTTAATTGCGATTCTGTGTTTGGAAAAACATCTCTTCTCCAGTCATGTAGATTTCATTGCTGCTTTTCTTGGGATTGTCTGTATTTTGCTGGTGAGTGCTTACCGTCCCTTGATTAGGCAAAGTTTCTTGCATCATGGCTGGTTGCTGGGAAGATCCTCCTTGTCCTCGGTTACTCTGTAGCTTCTTCAACTTAGGGGATTGGGACAATGGTGAGTATAGTGATCGTACTCACCACATATTGAATAGGAATGGTTTGTTCGAAGAGGTGGCCTTTTTATCTGTCGTTGGGCATTGCTTGGCTCCTAGTTTTGATTCTGGTTGGAGTTTCCTCCAGCCTGGGATCACGGTGAGCATTGTTGGTTGCTTCTCCCCTATCCAGGGTTCCCTTTTGGCTTGTTTTTGGATTTTTTCTTTACCACGTTAGGAGGGTAGTTCTCCTGGTTATATTGGTGTGGTCGGTTTTGGGATGGCTACACAACATTCACCTGTGCATTCTTTTGCATAGGTGGGTCATGTGCTGGGGACTGAGTGTAATGTGATACCTAGTTTGCACTTGATTTTTGGAGAGGAGTTCTTCCGTCAATGTTTCTTTCTGTGTACTGATTCCACTGAACCAGAGGATAAGGTCCTCCATGGTAATATGCTGGCACCCTTGGTCAAATTTTTCTGAGGCATATGATGATTTTGAAAACCAGGTTGAGGCACGTTCTGGGTAGAAATGTATGTGTAACTGGGGTTTTGACTATTGCTACCTAAGTAACCTTGGGTCATTGCCCCAATTATCCCGTCTTTATAGTTCTATGCGCTTAGAAATTCTTAATAAGTTTGCAGGTGCGGGGCATTAGGCAGGATGTTGTAAATGTATCTTGACTGTGTATAAATAAGCTCAATCTTCTATGCTTTGTTGATTGTGTCCTCTTCGAATGTGGGGTTTTGTTGTGCCACATCTTTTGAAATCTCTGTCGTAAGATTTTTAAAGAACAAATCTAAGAGAACCTGATCATCGATTTTAGCTTTACATAAACTACGACGCCGCCTCCATTCATGGAGATGATCCGAGATATGGATGGTGGGGGTTTGTCTAAAATGTGTCTGTAATTCCATTCTGGAATCATGGTGAATGGGTAACTGAAATTATGTTAGGAACACCGTATCAATGGCGCTAAAGGTTCCATGCAAAGCTAAGGGTCACTCCATGTACCACTTCGCGGCTACTCCTATAAGAGTACGTTGAAATAATCTCAATCGAATAGTGTCATCAATGATACTGTTCGATGAGCACCAGAGGTGAAAGGTCATGACATGATTATCGGGGTCTTCCAATTTCTTTCCTTTGAACTTTGGTATATCCGAAGGGAGCTTTGTCGGCACGAGATAACATATAGGATCGTGTGTGATGGGGTCATTCGTTAGCTTGGTTAAATCAAGCAAATTCAACGAAGCTAAGAAAGGTGACTAAGAGGTTGACGCCATTGCAATGTGTGAAGACACAAAGTTCTGGTTAGAACGAGGGTTAGTCTGTGACGTACCCCGTTGTGTATTCAGTTGGGTTCCTGAATGGGACGCGCTCCTCTACTCCCTAGGGGTCACGGGAGGAGTGGTGTGTGGTGTGGTGTTGGGAGACCAACTAGGATTCCCAACTATGGCTTCCTCGATAAAGGACGAACCAATAATGGTGGCGGTGTTCCATCTTTCATGCCTAAATGGCGAAAGACATGAAACCCCTCCCAGTAATGGGGGGAGGTTCAAAAGATGCCTGGATCGATGAGGTTTCGTTGGGACCTATCAGGTGTCGCCTAGGTTTTGTTTTGGAAAACTTTGAGAGGATAGAGTCTATGATCAAAGCAAACTTCTTGTCACATACATAAAACAAAGTGAAAAATAAAATAAATTTCCCTTCAAAAATTAATCTATGTGATCAAGCAATCAAAAAAGTGGTTTTTGTTCATTTGCGTATGATACTCAAAATCCTAGAACACCTATCCGTCCTCACACACTCAAAAGTAATTGGGCCTTGATAATATTTTTTGTGAGTGCTGGCACAATGTCCCATAAGAGTTAGTGACGCCCCGAGTCAGTCGAAGAGAATCCACCAAGGTAAGGGTAGAGGGTTTGGTATTTTCCTGCACCATCACCTATAGTTTAAAGGTTGCCCTAGTTTTTGGCCACTAAGAACCACAATCCCACATGAGTGTTCAAGTCTTGGGCTTCTTGGTATTCAGCTAACAGTACTGAGTATCATTTGGGTTAGGTAGCCCCAACTGATACCACACGCACTATGCCTAACCCTAACCCCCTCTGAAACGGGTCTCTTTTGCACTCGGGTTTTCTTTGTCATGGGCTAATAGGTGGATTTGAATCTCCCCAAATACACAACTTCTATGTTTCAATATGAAGTATGATCAAGGTGGCTTATTGGATGCCTACCCCCTTGATCCTAACTTAAGGCATAAATTCTTTTGTGGCCCCTATGGGGAGAATTTAGTGAGTTTGGTTAAGTTGGTTTTAGGTGTCTTTGTTTCACTTAATGGGTGAGTGTGTGTGAGAATAAAGTGGACAAGCACATAGTTTTAATGTGTGGATATCGTTGATCCTTTACAAAATCCCCTATTTAAACTATGTTGTATTGTTCTTGGCTCAAACGAAAAACATGTGCAGATAATGGTCGCTTTCAATTTTTCCTAGTTAATCTATGTGACTAACTGTAGGGAGATGGGGAATTGTGAATAGGGAGCATTCATATGCTTACCTAGGATCACCAGAGGGTGAAAAGGTAGTAGAGATTACTTGCTCTTCTATAAACAATTCAATCCCAGTCCCGAAATTCGTAGTGCAAAAATTAAAATAAACTAAAAACTTCTACACTAGAAAAAGGAAAACTAGCTATGCATGCATGGTCTTGGGCTACTTACTTGGGCTAGTTATCTAGATGTGTAAGTACCAAAATTTGCAAAACATAATTTTTTTTTCAGAATGCAAGTTATTTTCCCTCCCTACTTAAACTATGTGAACATTGCAAAAATCAACTTGAAGTAAAACTGACACTAAGCCTACAAAAAGCGGCTACAAGTGAGTTTTAACAAGCTGCAGGGTACCACAACCAGTGTTGGCATGTGTATTATGGGCTACCAAGCACCTTACAAGAAAGAAAATACAGAAATTAGGGATAAATTTCTCGTTCTGTAATTTGCGCGCAAAAGGCTGAAACAAGTGCGCTTTCTGCACGCGAGCCAGCTCTGAACGTGCGCTTTACACGTTTGTGAAGAAAAAACGTGTGCAAATTCATGCAAGTAAAAAAAATAGGAGCTGCTCTTCTTCAGTCTATCACTTGGGATGAACTAGGGACTACAAGAGAAAATAGGGGAAATTCAGCTCCACTCCACAACATAGATAGAGGTCTCCTACAAAAATAAGGCACAACCACATAAACTCGGTAATAAAACGTTATTGGAGTCACTAATCCTGTAATAAACTTGGTGCATTTATGTACAAAATCACACAAGCTTAAGGGGTGTGGTTTACCCCATTAAGCTATTAGTAATAGGCAGAAAGAAGTGGAGTCAAGCAAGTTAGTGGAATAAGCTAGAATCAATAAGCATACTATATAAAATAAAAAGCATGCAAATGTAAACTCAAACTAAACTAAAACTATACACAAATAAACAAAAGCTCCGAAAAGATTCAAACGACAACAATAATGCAAACGGTGGCTCTAGGCCCCTCTTATTGAGCGCCGGTAGTAAGAAGAGTGAAAATTTACCCTCTTGCCAAAGGGCCCCTAGACAATGGTTCTAGGTCCCGATGCAAGGATGTTTTTACCCCAAGCTTGCCTCAGTGCAGTCTCCCTTTCTCTCCACTGTGTTAGACTGAACTTGTTGGGTGACCAAAAATTGAGTCCCCTCTATCTTCAGCTCCGAGTCACACACTGCTGGTATTGCTTGGGAAATTCTAGCCAGCATAACAATGTGATCACCCATTCTTCATCTCATGGTGGTCTTATATAGGAGATTTCAAATCCTCCCTTCCCTCTATTGGTACATGGAGGATGGTGACCCAAGAGAGGGGTATGATTCCTTTGTGTGCTCCAAATATTCCATTGTGTACTCACATAGTGTCTAAGGAGACATTGGTGGCTATCCTTAGGTGGTTACAAGTAAGGCATCACCTGTCCTTTGCTTTGTGTGGTCCCGGATAGTGACATTTCACCTCTCAAGAATGCACACATATTGGGAAAAAAGGCGCGCAGAAGGCGCTCTTCATGAAGGATTATCCGCGCAAATAGCATTTAGGACTAGTTCAACTTTGATTTTCCTCAGACCTTAGAGATTTTTATATAATTTCCAGATTCTGTAATGTCTTTCAGCCCTGTAAATCCTTTGGCCTGACATTAATTAATGTCATCTTCTGCTGTACGATTTTCCAGTGTTAACAACATCAATAACATATATTATTTCTATTTACTCATTTTTCTTTTTCCAAAAGGCTGTAAATGAAATTCATAATAGAATAAGCTTACTGTTCACAAGTCTACAAAGTTGCAAAACAAATAATAGCATACATCAACTAAAGACCGTCTCAAAGACTGACAATGTAAGGGTTTCAAAAACAAATTTATACAACAGTTAGCGTTTATACCCTGCTCAGAAAACCTAAAGTGTATAAACAACACGGAAATGATACCAATCGATGGCTACAAAGTAGATAGTAAAGAAGACGTCAGAAATTCCATTTCATGACAACCATAAATTTCGAAACCCCTTTGAGGGTTTGTGAATTCCTAAACTAATTAAAGACAAATACGGGCGCATACAGGAAGGGTCCTACCTTGTTACATAAGGGAGATTCTGGACCACGATGGCAGCAATAGACAGCCTCTAGTTAGCACCTGCAACCACAAGTAAGCACACAAAAATTTTTGGAGACAGCAAGTGAATGAACAGAAAAAAGAATCAAAGATGAACTGAGAAGGAGTGTGAGGGAACTGGCTTACTTGAAGTGACGAAGATCAGCAAAGAGATATCCTGAACTCAAGGGAAAGAACCATTTCCGTAAACCACCATAAATAGCACCAATTAACCAAGGTGCAAGCATATTAGCAAGGTAACGAGGAAGGCCATGAATAGAAACTAGAACGAAAAATTACCTTGTGTTGCAGATGTCGAGCCGCCCTGGAGACGAAGCCAACACCTATTGGTTGCACATAGGATAGTTTCAAATTTCTGAAGATAGAAAACAAGAAATAAGAAGATAAAAACAGAAATAAAAATCCAACGTTACCAAGAAATTCAACGCTTACGGTTGATAATCGAACAAGAGTTGTAGGCAGCCACTGGAGGGTCAAAACCCCTAATACACATTCAAAAATTTCACAGAAATTGTAGGCAGTTGAGTTGAAACCCTTACTCACAGACATTTCACAGAAATTACAGGTGGTTGAAACCCTTAGTCAGTTCCCGCTCCACAAAACTTTGCGACGAAAATGAGAAACGAGGGATAAACCCTAAGTTCATGACGTTTAAACGTGTGGAGTTAAGACCTTGGTCCGAGCCCATGATTGTATGGAGCCAAGTGCATTGTGAAAGCACGCACTTGAACCAATTTTTTTATTTAATAAAATTGTTGCTATAAGGTGTGGTGATTATAGTTTTAAAGTTTAAATTTAATTCATCACCCTCGTGTACCCACCAATTGTGGTATCAGAGCAAATATTTCTTCCTAAGTGGAAATGGAAGTAGGAAGAAGAGGTCAAGGAAGAGATGCAAGGGGAGAAGTAGATGAAGGACTACAAGAAGAAATTAGAATTCTATCAGCACGTTTGGTAGCAGTGGAAGAAGGAAGGCGTAGGGATCCTGAAGGTGGGGATGATAGTGAAGGTGAAACAATGGCACTGACAGATGGGTCAAAGGACGAGACACCATAAATCAAACTGCTGAAATCAGTTTTGATGGCTAGCAGCAAGCCAAGACCAGAACTCTCTAATTATGATGTAGTTTTTCCACAAAAGCATTATTGGACTAGATAAGTGAGTTATATAAATACTTCAAGTATGAGGAAGTTAGTGAGGATATGAAAATCAGGTTTGTTGTCACCAAGTTGAAATTACATGCAACACTGTGGTGGGATAGTGTGTAGGCAGAAAAGAGGAGATTGAACAAGCCCTTGATCAAGATATGGGACAAGATGATTGCAAAGATGAAAATCAAGTTCCTACCTAAATATTATGAAATTTCCCTTTATAGACAAGTGCAGAATCTGATACAGAGAATGATGACTGTAAAGGAGTACATAGAGAAGTTCTATAAAGTGAACTTGAGGGTTGGGTATGTTGAAGATACCCTTGAGAAGAAAACAATATTTGTGAATGATCTAAGGATGGAAACCTTAGATGAGATCAGTATTCTTTCCCCTAAAACTATTGAGGAGGCATATTAATGTGCTTTGAAGGCCGAAGAAAATATTACCAGGAAGCAGAATGCTAAGAGAGGACATGATTCTGGTAGAGGAAGGAGACAGTCCTTTGGTAGAGGTAAAACTGCCAGAATTAGTGAAGAAGGCAACAATTCAAAGACTTCGAGACAGACTGAGAGAGAAGGTAGCACTAGAGGCAGAAGTCCATACCAGAGTAGAAGAGGTAATTGCAGAGGCAGAGGAAATGCCTACCAGTGTTACAAGAGTCACAAATGGGGGCACAGGTCTTTTGAATGTCCTACAAGTGAGCAGGCTGGACAACAGGGAGCATATGTTTCTCAACCCGATGTAGCAGAGGTGCCACCACAGGAGGTGGAGAATGTGTCTGAGACAGGTGAGGCCTTAGTGTTGAACAAGTTTTTACTAAACCCAATTATTTCAGACAGTATGCAAGTCGCATGGGAAATGGTGCAAACTAATTATAGATAAGGGGAGTACTGATAACCTGGTAGCCACTGAGATGGTGGAAAAATCGGCCTTGAAGAAGCTGAAGCACCCGACTCCATACAAGGTGTCTTGGTTGCAAAAGGGGCACCAACTGCTAGTTGATGAGCAGTGTGAGGTGGAGTTTCATATTGGCAAGTACAAGGACAAGGTGACTTGTGATATTATGCCTATGGATGTGTGCCATATTCCGTTGGGAAGACCATGACAATATGACAAGAAAGTTGTCCATGATGGAGAGAAGAATTGTTACAAGTTTGTGAAGGATGGGATAAAAGTTAATTTTGGACAACTAGGTCCAAACTACATGTTGTGATGCTCAGATGAAGATGCCACTATTTTTATTTGACTCCTCTTTCGAAGAGGTGCAATATCAATCTAAAGATCATCTTGATCCGATGAGCAGAACATTTATTTTTAATTTATTCAAAATATGTGCAGGTCGGCCTGAAGGTTTAGAGCCCCAATAGTTGTGTAACACACCCTCATTCATGGATATAGATTGGTCAAAGTTGGAGAACATTTTCACTCATCACATCCTCACACATTGTCTCTCATCATCTGATTGGTTTGATCACCTTGGAGGCTCTTCTCTTCACACATGGGAAATTTCAGCAAGGATAAAATTTTGTTTCGGCCTAGGGTTTTTACCGTAGCATTGACCAGCATTGACTTTGGTCAAACCATGGTCAAATTGACTTGAAACTCTCCCAATATTTCGATTTCCTCAATCTGCATTTTTTGGCACAATTCCCGAGGCTGGACGTTGACTTTTACTTGGTTGCGTTGACCTTGCTACTGCTACTATTTGCATTGACTGTTGACTGACAGCATTGACTTTTGTTGACTTTTGGGGTTGACTGATCTAACTGTCCTAGAGGGTTGTGTTACATTTCTGATTGGTTGACCGTATTGATACTTTATTGGTTGAAGCATCCTATTGATCGTCGTAATGCACTAACACACTTATATATTTCGGCTTGTCTTATGTCGATCTACTAGTATGTTCTATCATCATTTTACTTTCTTATTAATGTGATTTTTGACTAATATTTGGATAAAAGGTAAAGTTTCATCAAGCACAGAACATCTACAAAAATTTACATGGTATCAAAGTTGAGGTGAAGACAAAGCCCTAGTTTATAGCAATCACCGAAGAAGAGGATGGGTTCCTCAAACTACAACGGATTTAAGGCTAATGACAAACTAACTGGGAAGGAAGACTTCCATGCATGGAAGATGACACTGGATCTTAATTTGGAAGACCAAGATGTCATGGACTATTTGCAGGGTAAAATCGAAGAGCCTCCATCCACTGCAATTGTTGCTGCCAAATCAAAGTACAAGAAGGGGGGAATCAAAGCAAAGCTGATGATTAGGGACTCAATTCATAAGAGTCTAGTTACCTACATCTCTGAGTTGAGCACATCCAAGGAGATGTATGATAATTTGGTCAACATGTTCAAGGCCAAAAATGTGAATCAATTCCTATTCTTCAAGAACCAATTGAAGAATCTGAAGAAAGGTCGAGATGAGCCTATTCAATCATATTTTATGAAGCTGACCGAAATCAGGAATAATCTTCTGGCTATTGGGGAGACAATAGTTGATTGAGAGATGCATCTCACCGCACTTGGAGGTTTCTCATCTGAATGGCATGTATTCAACACTACCATTCTCAATAAAAATTTCATACCTGATTTTGACAAAGTACTATCGAGATGCGTACAAGAAGAGACAAGGGTGAAGTAATATGAAAATGAAGGAAATGATGCCTTCACTACTCATTCTAAAAAGAAGAAATTTGGTGGTCCAAGCAAAAAAAGGAAGAGAAGGGGCCCATGGAAAGAAAGGAAAATGTTACACTTGCCACTAGCCTGGACACTATGCTAGAGAATGCCCTTTCAAGAAGGATGCTCCCAATGATGATGACAACAACAATAACTAGAGGAATGGAAATCAAAGGGACAACTAGTTCAAAGGAAAGAGGAAGGCTTCCTCTGGAAGAAATGGGAAACCTTTCAAAAGGTCGAGAAATTCCAGGTATGAGGAATCAAATGTTTTTGATAAAAGAAATGAATTCATTCTTGTATCTTCCCTCTCTGTTCCAACCGACACTATGGATGTCTGGTTGATAGATAGTGGTGCCTCAAGGCACATCACTAGGTTCAAGGAAGAACTTTCTGATATGGTTGAGAGGGATACTAATCTAGAAATTATCCTTGGAGATAATGCCACATATCGCATGAAAGGAACAGGGACTATGACCCTCCACTTGTCTTAGGGTCAAGTACTCAGCTTGCAAGATGTACTATATGTACCTGATTTGAAGAAGAACCTTGTGTCTATATAGGCCATGGAAGACAAAGGTTTCAATGTGGAATTCGTTGATGGGAAGGTGCATATCTAGAATAATAGTTCAAGGAAGCTATCACGATTGGGTTTAGAGTTGATACACTCTACTAGGTTGGAGGAAGCCCACTGGAGCGATGACATGTGATACTATCCGATAGACTGAACTATGGCACCAGAGATTTGGACACCTTCACTATAAAGCCCTTCTCGAAGCAAGGAAGGTAGTGACGGGGATGCCCGAGTTCTCAAATAATCATGAAGGTGTATGTCATGGTTGTGCTGAAGGAAATAATACAAGGGGACCTTTCCCCTCAAGTGTCACAAAGACATATGATGTCTTGCAATTGATACATTCTGATCTGTCTGGTATGCTTCCCATGACATCCTTGGGAGGATGTTCTTATTATATGACATTCATAGATGACTTCCCTCACAAAACCTTGATATAATTCTTGAAGAAGAAGGATGAGGCTTTCATGTGGTTCCATACCTTCAAAGCCTTGGTGGAAAATATGATAGGGAAGAAGATCAAGATATTGAGGACTGATAATGGCACTGAATATGAGACGAATAAGAACATCAAGAAATTTTGCAGAGAAGCTGACATCAAGAGGGAGACCACAACTGTCTATACTCTTGAGTAGAATGGCGTTGTTGAATGAAAAAATAGGACCATTGTGGAATTTTCCCGTGCCATGCTATGTGACCAAGGTCTTCCAAAGTTTCTGTGGGGAGAAGCTGTGAACATTGTTGTGTACATACAAAACCAATGCCTGCATTCCACTCTAGACTCAAAAAATGCTAAAGAAGTTTTCTTTGGTAAGAAAATTTACATCTCACATTTTAGATTTGTCGGATGTCCTGTTTATTTTCATGTACCGAAGGAGACGAGTAGCAAGTTGGATGCTTTTGGGAAGAAGGGAATGTTTGTGGGCTATAGCGAAACTTCGAAGGCCTATAGAGTCTATGTGCCTGGTCAAAGGGAAGTGGAGTGATCTGAAAATGGGTTGGATAACTTGTTATGCTTTTCAAGGACCTCCCACTCAGTTAAACAAATAAAATATCTAGCTTCTACTTGAAAATTTGTGGAAATTATGCTTGAAAGAGGTGTATTATTTTTAACTGTTTAAGTGTCTTAAGTCAATTTGTTCTTGCTGAAATTAAACATGTGTAACAGAATATAATGCAGAAATAAAACATCCACACATAACAGCAAAATTAATCTAGGATTTCACTTGAATATCATGGGTTGTGTCTCCTTGAGATTTTGTCATCTTGACTAGGCTCTTTGGGAGAATGGCAAAGTTTCTTTTACAAGTTCCACACTTAACTCCAATGTTTACTGAAAACTAAAGGGCTTAGAATACCATCTATATCCCTGTCACGGTTGTCCCCACTCTACAAACAAATCTAGGCTCCCTTAGACTTGATTCCTTTTGTCGGTGCACTGAGCTAAACTGAGCTTCTCTATGGCACTAACTCCTTCAGAATTCTTTAACTATCCCTGAAACCACACCTACTATCCCCATCACACATCAAACACCAAATATCGACTGATAATTTTCTCAAAACAAGCACTGAATCCCCAAACTAGGCCTTCCTCCATGGTTTTCCCTGGGTCGCAAAAAAATTCCCTAAAGCTTCCCGAGCTCTATAAGTCTTCAAATGTCTCTGAAAATCCCTTCATTCGATTCATAATACCACCTGTCAGCACCCCCTAGCACTAGGGTCCTTGAAAACTTATCTCATGGGTTCTCAACCTCTATAAGTCCTCAAAAAATTCTGCAACCTCCATCAATGGATTCAGAATGTTGATTACAGTCAGAAATGACTATTGGTTCATTGAATAAGGTCTCTAGCTGCCCTGGCTAGGCCCCGAACTGCTACTGACAAAACCTGGCACTAATGACCCCTAGAACTTCACTGAAGTATCCTTGCCTTCAAAAGTCCTCTACATGCTTTTAAAACCACACCATTAGTTCTAAAACATCTGAAACATCCAAAATTATCTATTGGATTTCTAAATAAGGCCTTTAGCGCCCCTGGCTAGGCCTCAAACTGTTGTTGCCCCCTGGTGGCCCTAGTGGCCCCTTGAAATTCCCTGAAGCAAACACCCAGGGAAAATTTTAAGAACCCCCCTAAATTTGTATTTATAATAAATGGGCGAATCCCCATGATACATAGGAAAAATGGAAGGCGATTTTATTAAAATATAATATGTATATATAATCTTGTAAAATCATGGCGAATCACTACTACAAAATGGTGAATCGTTGTCTAGTGGAGTTCGGGGTGTTGGTTCCAATGAATATATGGTAGTTGAATCAAGAGTAGAAGGAAGAGAACCACCAAGACCAAGCATGGCACATGGTGACTCATGAGGGAAGTAGTTCTCGTGCAGTTTGGGAAACGCGTTCTTCTAGTTCTGCTAAGCGTAGTGTTGTTGCTCATGCTACTACTAGCACTGATATTGAGGTTGGAGAGGAGTTTGAGGATAAATGAACAACAATGGGAAGAAAAGAAAACATGCTATTAAAAAAGTGTTGATAAACATTGGATCTGATCCAGGTGCCATGGTACAATAACAATATCGCAAAATACTTCAAATTTTCAACTATGGAAACATAATTTACATTACAACACCATCACGACTCTTACACAACCATATTTATGGAAATGATTTGATGCTGGGAATATCTTAAAGGAAGACCTAGCATGGTAACTATAATAAGGTGAACTGCTTCTCACTTCTTAAAAATATTATTCCTTATCGTGCCTTCAAAATATGGATATTGAAAGGAATATGTGTCAGTTGAATCCACCCTGCTGAATCTATTAAAATTATAACCATCAACATGAAGAGAACCATTAGAAAAACTCCATTCGGAATTCCCCATGTCATGCCCATGTCATGCTATGAATCTATTTGTAGCAGAATCCCACAGGTAGTAGCAGTGGCACCCTGTATTTACCTGATAGCTCCATTGATTGGAGAGGAGGTCCACTCTAGAACTTGCCAATGCTCTCCTAGTATTGTTGTACAAATGATGTCTTGTTTTAAATTTTTACAAGGAGAGATACATTTTCTGTATATGCATCTTTTCAAATCTGGTAGTTATAACTTCTAAGTCCAAATAAAATATAACCCAAAGAACCATCTTGTTCTATAGGCATGACAAATCTGGCCAGATATCAATTACTGGCAAGTTGTTCGTGGATGTGATGAAGTCAATTATGACTGAAACATTTTTCACCCTCGTTAATGCATGCAACTGAAGACCTTGCTCGCTACATTTTCAACAATCAGTTATTCATCTAAGTATTTGCAGAGTTTTCATGGAAATTTAACATGGTATCAAAGTAGAGATCAGTATAAAGACTAGCACCAAGTTGATCAATTAGGCTAGAGCACAGATCAATCAAGAAGGCTAGCGCTAGAGTTTCAATCACGTTTTTTCATGTATTTCTTATTTTTCGTGTAGTAGGGTCCATCGAAAGTATGGAACATGAGTACTCCTTGGATGAGGAATTAAATTTTGCATCCAAAGAATACTCCTGCTCGAAATTTGAGTAAAAACTTGGGAGATAAGTTGAAAATGTAGTTTTATTATTTTATTACTTTTTAATCTTTTTATTTTTTTAGCCCCCATGGTTGACATCATCATCTTGAATCCTATTGGTTATTTTAAAGTTTATTTTGATTGTAAATTTTTCTTAGGAGGCCCATTTTAGACCTCAAAGGTTCTCTAATGATTAGCTGAGATTTGTGTGAGAAGCATAATGCTTTCTCAAGAGAGACATATTGCTTTGTAATAGATTCAATTGCTCCAAGTACAATCGATAAAATAGCCACATCAAGCAAGCAGGTTTTCCCTGTTGGGTTTCCAGAGAAAAGTGTGTCAATTGTGTGATGTGTTTTTATCTCTGTGTCTTTTATTCCACTGCTTATAAGTTGCTAAAAGGCATTGTATCTTGGTGAAATTTAACTAGTTTCAATTATCAGAGATTCATCTAAGTAGTTGTAAACTTTTCATGGAAATTTAACAAGGTAACGTTGAATGTTGTTCCTACCTTGAATTTTGTTGCTAAAAGGCAAGCTACCTCGCAAGAAGAAACCCAAAGCCAAAAATTCAATAACCTAGCCTAGTATTTATTTGAGTACAAAAAGTAGCTTAGAACCTTCTAATACATCGAACATTGAGAAACAGCCATAGTTTAGAACCTTTTAATACGACCAGAAGTTCCTTGGGCAATATGATGCGATTCAAACAATTCTAAAAAAAATTCGGAGAACTTGGCCAAACAAAATTGAGACTTCAAATAAAGAATGTAAAATGAAATGTATTAAGAGTTAAAATAGAGAGGAGGAAGCTACAAAAGGAGCCCAAGTTAGATCTCTATTCACTTTGAGATTTGGATAAGGTCGGTTGTTCTTGCAAAAGCCTCTACAGTGAAAGGCACTAGCAAACATTTCAACAATGGAAAAATTTGAAAATAATAGATACACAGGGCATAGGATAGGGGTGAAGTGTATTTATTGATTATCTTTTACTTATACAGCAATCACCATAATACACGCATGCAACGAAAACAAATTCAATTTTCTCACGGGCAATAGTCCAATTAGTAGTGGCACCTACCGATGACAAAAAAGATGCCTTTACTGTGCATCCAGAAGAAATTAAATGATATGGTTATTGACTTTTCAGTAACGACTCTAGGAACGTGTTTAGCCATATTTTCTTACCATTAAGACAAGAAAGATAATTCGAGTGCATTGAATATAGCTTCTTCCTTGATGGGGTATGCATACTATTCAAGGTCTTCACCAACCTTTTATGAATTGCTGCAAAGTGCACTAATGTGTATTCCTTGGGCAAGATGATGTCACATTTCGTGAGGGTGATTGTTGCAATTGTTTCTCAAGTAATTAACTTGTAGGTGGGTTTTGATTACAGGTAATTAACCTGCAGGTGGGTTCTGATTGCAAGAATTTAAAATGGTCCTTTGACTGCTAGATAGAGAAGTAGTGCTAGCAAGTAGCCTTTAGACCTTTTGTCTCTTATATTCAAGGGATCGTTTTGGTTATATATGTATTTGATAAGTTTTCCACTATTTTGCAATCTTGTTTTAAATTGAACAATATTTATATCTATAATAATAGTAGAGCCATATAAAACAGGCAATGAAAGAGAACAAATACATTTTGCAAAAGAAACCAAACAAGTGGAGTGAACTAGAACAGCTTCCAAGAGAAGCCATTATAAGATGGAAATGTGAATGAGCGGAGGCAGAGAAGCATTTATTGAAGGGCAGAGTCTACTAAAAGAAAAAGCACTGAACACAAAGCCAGACAATAAAACATGCACAGAATGCAAGAGAGCTAAGCATAAAAACATCGAAATCCATAAATGTGCAAAATAGCTTCTCTCCATAACTGCAAAAAAAAAAATGAATGTTTTGTTAGTTAGAAAAGTAGCGGTAACAAGTAGAGCAATTTTGATTTCAAATTGAAGAATATACATATGTATAGTAATAGTAGAGCCATATAAAACAAGCAAGGAGAGACTAAATACATCCTGCAAGAGAAAGCAAACAAATGGAGTGAACTAGAATTCCAAGGAAAAAATGTTCTAAACTAGAACAGCTTCAAAGAGAAGCGCATTATAAGGTGGAAATGTGAACGAGCAGAGGCAGAGAAGCAAAAGCACTGAACACAAAGCCAGACAATAACACAAAAGCACAGAATGCAAGAATGCTAAATAAATAAGCACCGAAATCCATAAATGAATAAAATAACTCTCCTGAACTGCAAAAAAAACATATCATCCATATAATAATCATTCAATAGCAGATATTAAAATCAAAGCTGCATAAAATACTTCAACATTCCAACAACTAGAATGTGTAAGAAGGGATATGCATGTTCAATGTTGAAAGATGCGGTATGAAAACAGTAATAAAGTTAAGCAACTTTGTCTGCAAGACTCATCCATTTACAGTACACTGTACATATGCAACTGACTATTCACATAATGCTTGATAAAGTTTCATTAAAAGCTCCAAAATATCTTCATAGTGGTCCATGCTTACAGTTTCAAATGCTTTCCAGATCATATTGGCAGATACATACTATATTCGTCACTACCATTAGAAAATGGATTATTCAGTCTTACTGATATACATAGATATGCCTCTCATCAACACATACCCCCTACATGGAAACACATCATAACTCTCTATCGATAAGCGTTTTCAACCACCTACATAGAAACACATCATCACTCTCTATTGATAAGAGTTTTCAACTAGAGATAAACTATTAATTACAAAAGAAGTTCCACTGAAGCAGGTCAATCCAAGTCTAGTAGGATTTTACGAACTTTCTAGCACATCTTTTAGTCACAAACAACTGTTAACCTGCTCCCAACAACTATGCTGCCACCAAACAAAATTTATCACTACAATTAGAAACTAATTTTTAGTCTTACTGATATACAAATATATTCCCTTTCATAAATCCATGCTCTTTCATAAATCCATTGTCATTCTATGGAGATAAACGCTTTCAACCAGAGATAAAATCTTAATTAGAGAAGCAGTTACACTGAATAGCTCAATCCAGGTCTAGTATAACTTTTGTAAATTTTCTGCCCGACTTTTACTCACAATCAATTGCCAACCTGCCTGTTCCCAACAACTATGCTACCACCAAACACAATTTATAGATCTCCATCCCAAATTAAAAAAGCAATTGCTCCCATCCAAAAAAACCTTCAATATGTTTCAAAATAGATTCCAACATTTATGCACCAGTTACCATTTTCACCGAACAAAATTTATAGATTTCCATTACATGCCAAATAAAACACCCACCTGTTCCCATCCAAGAAACCTTGGACAAGTTTCAGAGTAGACTTCAAATCCATCCACTAGTTACCATTTTCTCCACCATAAGTGTAACAACTATAAATGGAAGCCTTTCGCCGCTAGGGATAAGGCCATCCAAGAATAAATTTCAAGGAATAAGGAATTATTCCAACATTTATGCACACCTTACTTGAATATTGACATCTATTGCTTACATCTTGTTACTGTGAATTTGACAGCTATCAAGGTGCTTGTTAGTTAGGATCTGACCTGGCAGTCTGCCTAGCTCCATCTGTCAGGTTGGCACTTCCTCAGTATGTCCTGTAGTTCTGCCTCGGAAGACTTCTAAAAATAAAAAAATTCTTAAACCAATTGCAACACATTCCTCTACTAGTCTTATTGCAGACCGAATTCCTACTAGCTTGAATGGCATTGATCCCAAAGATTCCCTTGCATTTTGAGGTCTCCACTCCGGCCTGCCTTCCCTGCCAACTGGAGGAGGTTGGGGCATTATGTTCAATTGTCAGCTCTGTCATGCATCCTTTGCCCCTCTTGTTTGGTTGCATGCGACAAACAACTTGATAAATGCTCCCTCTCTTATTTGGTGGTAAAGAGGCGAAAATCAATGGTGCACAGACCATCCAAGAAACACAGAAATTTAGCTGAACTTGCACAGAAATTTAGCTGATTTTTCTAAAACAATTTTTAAATTTCTTAATTATAGGAGATTTTTGATATTGTAAAATAGAATAAGATCGGTAAGGTGGCAAAGATGTTTGAAAATCTGGGTTACAATGGTTAAATTTCAGTAGTTTGAGTGTTCTAGGGGCAGTATTTTGAGTGTTGTAGGGGTTTTTGATGGTGCTGAATCCATTTTCACCGTAAAACATTCCAACTACCTGATTTTTTTAAAAACATTTACCAGATTTCAACAAAAATTGCCATCCAAACTATTCTGTTACGTAATTGACAACCCATTATAAAAATTAAACTGAATTGTCATTCTAATTTATTAATTAGAAAGAATAATTGTTATTTTCCATCTAGATTCAAAAAGTGATATTGTGACATATTATATCAGTATAAAAAATATCTTACCTTGAAATACAAGCTAAAAAGTGAATGCTTGATTACATAAGGGAAAAAAAAAATCTTGCCCTAACATACAAAATAGAGAGTGGATGCTTGACTGGGAAAAAAATTGAACTGAATTATTTTTTCTCAAAAAAGTGCTCCAATCATCGATACCGATTAGTAAAGTTCTCTCCATCTGATAACATCTTAAATAGTATTAAATAATGCTGTAAAACCCAAGAAAAGGAATGATCCTTCACAAACAATATGCAACAATATGTTATTTGCAGACAGCTCCCGGGTCCCTGTGACTTCACTTGGCAAGTTCATAAAAAAATTAAAAGTGAATACAAGGTTTTATGTTCAAATCCTTCATTATGAAGTTATATTTGTGTGTTATATGCGGGGAATATCACTTAGAAGTTATAGTAAAAGTAGTTAGAATTAACCACCAATTACCAATTCCACTAATTTAAAAAAAATTGGTAAGAGCTTAACATGAATATTGACCAAAAGTAATACAAAAGTTGAAGTATATTCCTGCCCTAGGAGAAATTGGGCTTACAGACGTAAGAACCATATGCTTCTGTATTGAAAATTGGCAACATCAAATTGAAAAACAATACAATAGTAAAGAATCTGGATTAATAGTTTGGCCTTGGAGAAGTTGTGTAATGCTTTGAAAGAAAGCACGTCTAATCTCCTTTCAATTTTCTCAATTTTTGTCCAACTAAACCAAGCCAATACTTCGCTGCTTATCTCAACATTTATCATATAAGATATGCTGTCTGTTTGCAATTTTTGCAAGGATGGTTTCCAGGAAAAAGCATTCTCCATAAAGTTCAAATCCATTCTTTCCTGCTTCATCAAATATTTTGACAAGCATATTTCAAATGAGATTCTCCAAACTATACAGAGATCCTCATTTTTATTGTCTCTACAGAAGACTGTCCGTAGCTTTCTATCTTGCAATTCCAAATTGTTCTTCGGAGATCCATGAGAAGTTATATTCTGCAAACACTTATTGTCACAAAAAAAAACCAGAACTGTGCATCTTTCCTTCCTTAGAAATAACTAATCAATTCCCTCAGTATTCCATGTTACTCTAGGATAGATTCAACTCACGTTAAAGTGAATCCCATACAAGTCCTAAGAGGTGAAACAGCTCACCACCAAAGGGATTCTTACTCTTTGTCTTCCATTTACCCAAGACAGTGATCCAAATACGTATCCCCGAGTTTGGATGACCCTTTGAACTGCACTGTGAAATAAATCTTGACAAGCATATTTCAAATGAGATTCTCCAAACTATACAGAGATCCTCATTTTCATTGTCTCTACAGAAGACTGTCCGTAGCTTTCTATCTTTCAATTCCAAATTGTTCTTTGGAGATCCATGAGAAGTTATATTCTTCAAACACTTATTGTCACAAAAAAATAACCAGAACTGTGCATCTTTCCTTCCTTAGAAATAACTAATCAATTCCCTCAGTATTCCATGTTACTCTAGGATAGATTCAACTCACGTTAAAGTGAATCCCATACAAGTCCTAAGAGGCGAAACAGCCCACCGCCAAATGGATTCTTACTCTTTGTCTTCCATTTACCCAAGACAGTGATCCAAATATGTATCCCCGAGTTTGGATGACCCTTTTGAACTACACTGTTAAAGAAATCTTTTGGCCATAGAAGTTAAATTTTAGAACACTTGGAACAACCTGGACACTTATTCCTCTTGGTGGAGAAACCCTCACTATATAGGTACAATTTGTGTTTCCTACATTTGTCACTGTTCGGACGACCGAGCTGTTTCCATTGAATTTAGAAATTGATATGGAAGGATAATTGAGATTGGAAGCTGTTGTGCGGAACTTTGTGCATATATTATGATCTCCTGTGACTCGCCTAAGAGATGAATTATCATACCCAATCCCACAGATAAAGTTGATATAATATTTAGGGCCAGCATCATATAGAAGTCCCAGATTTTCTACTTTCACAGGGTTTAAAAGTCCCGCTCCAAATCCAAATGGGCTTGCAGTCCTTCCTCGTGGAGCAGCATTCATGATTTTCTTATTTTTATCCAGCACATTAGTTGCAGCACAAAACCACATATTTCAGGTCTCAAAGATTTTATAACCTTTAAGATTCTGCTTTCAGATAGAAAATGTACAGGCTACTTTACCTGTGGTCATGAGGGCAGACTTAATAACTGATGAAGTCCAAGATGGGTGTGCAGCTATACCTGACACATGCGGACAAGCCATGGAAGTACCTGAAGCAAGGTTGAAATGCATGCCTTTCTTTACTGGTGACCATGCAACTAGTATATTCAACCATGGAGCTGTTAGGTCAGGCTATCCAAGAAGAAAAGCAACAGAAAAAAATCAGATGGTTACAAATGAAATTTCTGATAATTGAAGCATTGAGGTCAAGAGATCCAACTTCCAATACCTTCAAGATGTCCGGTGTTAGTGTGTTTGGACCTTTTGAGGAGAATGCTAAAACTTGAGGTGCTGGTCTGAGTCCGAAGACTGTTTCTGCAGGCAAGATATAGGCTCCAAGAAACCTGACACAGTTTCGGATTGTTGAGACATTAAAAACCTCTTCATTTGGTCAATCTAAGCAAACCAAATGTGTAAGAAACAAATAAACAAGCAACTCTGTCTGGATCCTTTAATCAAAGTGACATGAAAAGAGAAGCCTACGTTTTCAATGGGCTTATATGATGCAGGGATAAGACTTAATAGGTAAGCTTGCTTATTCCATTAAAAGGGTTTATCTTGACTGATACTGTTATTTGCAAAATTAGAAGAGATGCAGCTCTTCTAATTCCTCATTACTGATAAGCACTGCTCCTACCAAGGTAGATTTATTTCTTATTACCCTTTTTAAACTGTGGAAAATTCTTCAAGCTTTTGATTTCACGGCACTTCAAAAATGAAATGTGGGTGAAGTCATTATAGGCTATCATATAAAAACATAAATATTTATAGCTTTTAATGATTGACCGATTGTGCTTGCAGTCATATTGCTCAGATGATGCACCTGGTAGTGTTGATATAGGCAAGAAGTTTAGCACCCACTTTGTTGTCCACAATCACACCAGTGATCATGAAAGGAATGGAAAGATTCTGGCCCATCTCATCGATGAGAATTATCCCCAATCCCCCAGCTGCTTGGACTATTTGGCTTTTCGATATCCTTGACTCAAAAGAGTCTTCAGGATGCAGGCGAACCATTATCTTTCCTGCCACTTTAGAAGGATCTAAAGAGCTGTTTAGACAGAAGCTGCACAATCCACCACGAAAAGCCAGAGGGTTACAGCTCATCCATCGATCATAATAGACAGAATGATCTGGTACTAAATAAGCACTGCCTTCAATATGCCTGATTCTATCCTGAAATACCTCGATTGGTAAGGAGTGAAGTATTTTTCATGTGCATTTTCCGCAGACAATAGCTCCGCAGGCGCATTCATCTTTGCTATATTCAGACTATCACCTTGACAATTACAGATTACTGTTAGCCACTTCTTCTCGTGTGGGTTAAAAAATTTTATCACATTTTTGAGTAATTTCTTTTGCAAATATACGATATTCTATTATGGAGGGACTCACTTACCTTCCCATATGAAATAAATTGTGTAATGGTGACAACTCTAGAAAACAAATATGAAGTTTTTCCTTTACAAAGATTTACAGGATTGAAACTGTCAGGCAGGAGGCTCACTGGACTCGCGTACATGAGGGAATAATTCCACCCATGGAACCACAATAAGACGAAGTCCAGAAATATGGAATTGTCATAACTAAAGAATTGAGAGTGAATGCAAACACTAGAGGACAATGTGTCTCCTACAAAATCCAGTTGAAGAAATGGAGAACAATACTACACTATTACCAGAAGAAATTTAAATATCTTGGAATGTAACTTACTTGTGCAAGATGATGAGGATGCTATCTGAGAGTACAAATCAGAAAACTGAATCATGAAGGAGAATTGTTGGTGTTATTACCTTTGGGTTAACATGCAATTGGTAATCGTTGTTAATTTATAAGGAGATATTGTTCCCTGAAGTTATAACCATGGTTCTCTTGGGTAATGGTTGATCATGAGAAGAATTAGAGCTTACATGGTAGGTAGAATTATTCCGGCTTAATTTGATGAGAGAAATAAAGTCCCTGTCTGTAGAGCTAGCAGCCACTGTAATAAGCCAGGGAGCCAGATTTGTTGCAGAAGCAGAACCCCCATCATTCCCGACTGAACAAACAATAGTAATTCCATTTCATGTTGCATGGAATGAGCCCACTGAGATCGCATCACTGAAGTAGTCACTTTCAGGAAGATCAGGACCTAATGAAAGAGATAAGATATCCACTCCATCTTTGATGGTATCATCAAATGCTACCAATATGTCTGAATCATAACATCCAGATTCCCAGCATGTTTTGTATACTGCAATTCGAGCCAATGGAGCTACCCCCGGGCACCTCCAGCTCCTAAACCACTATAATTCATATTCCTCGTATATCTTCCAGCTGCAATAGAAGTAGTATGGCTTCCATGCCCTGCGCTATCTCTTGCAGATCTGTATTCTCTATTAACCCCCAAACTCACTGTTTTCAACGTTTCCCCTTTCTCAGCCTCCAGTCCATTCAAATAATACCTAGCACCAATCAATTTCCTGAAATAAGTCATGGAATTGTCAGTGATATTTCTTCAAATATCTAACAAAAATATCGCTATATCACAAAGTTGTTAGAATTCACGCAGCAATCTGAACTTCAATGGAGTAAATTTTACCTGTTGCATGTTGAATTAGGAAATTGTTCACCACTTTGGCATACTCCCTTACAACGTGAAGGGATTGGAGACATCAGATGGTCGCTGAAGCTTGGGGATTCAGGCCATATACCTGTTCATTAATATGTAAATATTGAGACTTCGTAAGAGGGTCGGTCAAGTCCCTTGCTCAGCCAGCAAGAAAATCAGCGAGACTGTACACAAAGCCTCAGCCACCTCTCCTAAATTCCGGTGAACCAGTGAAAATTTGGCGAATCATTCTAACCCCTCCCTCCGACCCTGTAATTCCAGGCGAATACCATGAAAATCTGCTACAACCAAAAAAAATGAGAGGCAAATTTCATTTTTTCAGTTTCATGAGTCTTTTTTTGGTCAGCTAATATTTAATAATTAATTATTTTTAAAATAATTATTGGGCTAACTATATTAAACAATAGAAAATGGGTTTTATATAAAAAATTCGCCCTATTAAAATTTAAAATCCCTTAAAATTCGCCTTTGGGCTAAAATTCGCCCCTAAAATTTTCCCTGCAAACACCTGCTCAAAATTTCTCTAATGGCTCTGAAAACCACTCCATTGAGTCTGGAATGTTGGCGATAGTCGAAATTGACTATTGGCACTCCAAAATTGGGCGAATATAGCTCAACATAGAGCCAAAACAATATTTGTCCAGTGTCACCCAAAAAAGCTCCACTAAATGTGGAGGACTAGACTTAACTCTAGTTAAAATAGGAACTGCCCCCTAAATCTGGTGTGCTCTAAAAGCTCCACCATATTAAACTAGAGCTTAACTTATCTTAATTCTCAATTAGGGGTTGGATAAGCACTTTAAAAATTTGATAAGCGCAGATTAGTGTTAACCATTAGTTTTCGTAGGTTAACCACGTTGAACACTAATTTAACCTGTTTTAATACCTATACTAGTTCTGGTTTAGCCTAAGTTTTTGGGATCTTGGGTGCATGGGGAAGGGATGGCCCTCAACGCTGGCCCTTCCCCCCCCCCCCCCCCCCCCCATTATGCGCTCATCAACAATAATATTAAACAGCGATACTACATTGTTAAGAAACATTGGTATGGCGGGTTAGTAAAGCTTGGCGCTGTGGGCGAGGAGGTCCCATGTTCAATTCATATGCAGTCCCACAAATTTTACAACTCTGAACCTGGGCCATGTGGTGGCCTCTGGGCATGCCACGTGGCATCCTGCTATTGGCTCAAACCATAACATAATCAACCCTTCAATCAATAAGACCACACCAAGTGTCAATTGCTAATTAAACCAAATGGAATATTTCGGGAAATATTTCGAGGAATATTCCAAGAATATTCCCTGAAATATTATTTTTTTAATTTTTCCCAATCCAATTCAAAATTGGTCGAATTCCATTTTTTTCAGTTTACTGGACTTTTCAAACTACGATAACTTCTTCATACGCTGTCGGTTTTTCAAACCATTCGCGAAGCCGAAATCAAGAAGACGAGATATATCTGGTTGCTTAGGTTCGGCACACTTCCAAACACTTTGAATTTTGAACTATCACTTAGGTCCATGATCCAGTTCTAATCACACCTCCCCACTAGGAATCTTTTGGACCCCAAAAGACTGATATAATTATCTGTGCAATAGATGAGAGTAGATCACCCTCTTCTTTTCAGCCTCCATACACTTGCCTTGCATAGCTAGTGCCTTTGAACCACAACCCGAAGGTAGTCGACACTTCCCTTCATGGATGTGCTTGACCTCGTGTCAAGATCTGTCCTCCTTGCACTCACTCAGAAATTTATGGCAAGAAATTTACAGAAGGTAGTTGAACATCACTTCCTTAATCATCGATTCAAGGTGGCTCAAACAAACGTGAGATTACAACATAAATACATGCATACTTAACTGAAATTTTCATATGTACAAATGAAAGTATGTCTTACTGTGTCAGGAAGTCAAACCATTTCTCACCAAGCCACTTCCATGACGAATTTTGTTGCTGCAAATGTTCTTCATGTGAAACATCCGTTCTCACATCAATGATGGAATCCTTGGTTCCACTTTCGCCAGTCTTTCTATCCTCTTGCCTCATGTGCTTGGGATGATTAGTTGGATGCAATGTCTAACATTGAGAAACAACATGTCCCCTCTTCTGGCAATGTGTGCAAGTCTTATGCACCTTCTTTGGAAGTTTCCTTTGCCTCAAATACTTCTTGTATGCTTTCATCCTCTTCCAGCATCTTGAAACAACATGGTTACACAGACCACAATATGCACAACAACTCTTTCTTCCATTTAAGCATGCAGAATTCTCATGCCTTGCAGAAACATAATCAACTTGACTATGGGAAGAATTATACCTCCTATGCTTCTTTGCATTTCCATCCTTTTTTCCTTCTTGAGGAGATGAACTAGTAGAGGTTCCAGCTTTATTTTGTAGACTAACATCATCTTTCTTGTCTTGAAAACTGTTTGAACTCGCATGCTCGCCATAAGATGCATGTCTACAATATTATTATTGCAACATAGGCTTCAAAAAATGGCAATCAAATTGAAAAAAACCTTGACATGTTTTTTTATTAGAACCTGGAACAAAAGTTCTCTTTGAAGTTGCCTCACATGCCTTCATGGCTTTGGAGTTTTTCTGTTAGATTGAACATAACCAAGACAAAATTTCTTAGGTTGTTCCTCAACCAAAATAGGATCAATAATGCCTTGTGTATGTTTTCCTAAACCCCTGCCTTTATATCCCATTTTAAACATTAACTTGGACCCTATACCTCTAGTGTTCTTTTCAAATGAACCAACACGTCTTTCTGAAGAGGAAACAATAGACAAATTAGAGTGAATTACCTCTGATTCACGCATGTTCTTGGTCAAAGCCTCTTGGGCTTGATGGAGCTGCATCTCCATATCATGCAATATTTAAATAATTTCTTCCTTATCTTTCTTCGTAGCAAACAATTTCTCACGAAGTTCAGTGCTTTCTCTTCTATATTCAAACAGAATCTGCACCATTTCCTTAAATATGTAGAAGTCTCGATTCATATTTTCATCGAAGGATTTTGTGAAGGCGGAGGATTTTGAAACCTCACTTGATGAAGTTGTCATTATGAAAATGAACAAAATAACTTCAACCAAATTCACAATTCTTTCAAAACAATTGACAAAATTCTAAACAAAAAGGTTGTAGAGACAAGCTCTTATTCAAGCAGCCAAACAACAAACTCCAAGAGCTTCTTAATGAACAATCATCAAGAGGGTTTGTGCTTCAAGGGGGGGGGGGGGAGCGTGGTTTGAAACAGTCTTTAAAGCTTACTCATAATTTAACCTTTTCTTTACTGAATTCCATACGCGACTTTAATGAACCCAACTCATGTATGCACGCGCATATACCAACAGAAACTTGTGTATACTGAGATAGCTTTAAAGTTAGATAAAATTTCAGAAAAAAAATAAATAAATAAATAAATAAAAAATAAATAAAAAAAAAAAAAAAAAAAAAAATTAACGTCAACTTATCAGTTATGCATCAGTTATTTAAGTAGTAAATATGTGCAGTAACAGAAAAATAAATCATCACATAAGAGAATCACACATGAACACCAAGATTCAAGGTGGAAACCCAATTCGGGAGAAAACCACCATTATTGTCGTCTCTGTCTTCAATATTTATTATATGGAAAATTGTTTACAATTTTGTATTAATGCAGACTCATATCAGTACACAGGCATCTACCTACAGAAGGCTGCAACCTTCTCTCGTTTTCCAGCTTCTACTGGAAGGGAGCTACAACCCCCTGAACTCGTTTACTAGCCAATACTGGAAGGGAGCTTCAACCCCCTGATCATAACACCAGCTTCTACTGGAAAGAAGCTTCTACTTCCACACTAAAGGCTTCAACCCTTAGAAACACTACAGACCATGTTTCATTAGTTTTCATACTGGATCACACAACTTCAACATAACCCTTCATAAAGATCAACAATAATAAACTTCACCCAATACATCAAAATAAATAGTGAGATCACTGTAATCAGAACATTGTAATAACTAGATTTTAGAGTCAGTATGCAGAATCAAATTCAACCCTAAACATTCATTGTCTTAAAAAACATACGCTAATTTTCTTCACTGAACCTGCGTTTATACACGCTTTTCTTAACACCAACCTGCATATAGATCTGTGAATACTGTTTTTCAGAATATGATCAATCATAGATCAAGCTCTGAGGCTTTTAGTCAAATATCTTTCCAGAATTGCGGAACCCTTGATTAGTCAGTCATCATAACACATATTTACTCATTCATTGATCAGATTTGTATATAATCAACTCAGCAGCATATACAACAATCAAGTAACCCAGATCTAAGAATGTTGATCTCACTCTTTGGTCTAATCATCTCTTCAATGGATCATGCAAGAACATCGTCATTTCGGATCTAGATATCTTGATCCATCAATCTATCCAAGGGTGCATCATTGTTATAGCATCATTTCTCACCTTCACATGATTCATGATTGCTTTGATGGTTTTGGGCACCCATTCCTACAGACTTGAACAAATTCACTTAAAAAGAGTGTAAAAATCCCCATACGCGACTATGCCTGTACTTTTCCGCGTGTATATGCAAGTCCAGCTGCACTTTTCCGCGTATGCCATTAAAATTATGAAAAAATATATAAAAATTCCCTATTTTTGAGCTGGGTTGATGGTTACTCAGGTAGTTTAACCACCCCAGCACATGGCCAACTGTTTCCAACTGTTGAAACTACTTGGAGGGAGTATAAAAACCCCTCATGTGTATGGCCTAAGGGAGAGAGAGAATTATTGATATTATACTCTGTTGGTATTCCCTATCCAAGTCTGATTCCTCGTGCCTCCTGCACTTTCCCAGTTCATTACAGGAAACCCTTGTTTCCTTGAGATGCTCATCTCCCTATATGTCATCTCGTATGCACCAGTTTGGAAGGAGTCTTAGCGAGGCAAGGGCGGGATGGATCCGGACGACGGTCTGCTCAAAGATCGTGGAAGGATTCAGGTGATCTCTCCACTCGTTACTTTTGTACATGCTATTTATAATACGAAGTACCATCTTGTTCCTGAAATATACGTGTTAGTGTCTGCTTACATATATGAGAAAATTGTTATTTAAGCATTCATTATGATTTATCTGATGTTTTATATCGATTTCACTAACATTTAGAGTATATATATGCTGTACAACCATTTCTTCGTGCTTGTTTCTTCTTGTCTTTCAGGTTAAGAAGGAAGGACGGTTGCTGGGGGTTTGAACCCTGCGGGATCTGCTTCAACCGTAGGACCTACGGGTAACTTCCTCATTCTACTCTATTTATTTTTTCTGAACATGCATGGTTGTGTGAGTCCTTCTTAAGTAGCATGCCCCTGCTCTGTGGAGGTTGTAACCCAACGAACCTCTAGGGTGATATTCCCCGAAACAGAACTGGCGAATCCACTGGGGATCACATTCTTGTGACTCCCCTGTTGGGTGGTTTCAGTTGTTTGGTAGGTTGCTGACAGTTTTAACTTTCATTTGCAGTCCAGTTTACTTTTTCTCAGTCAGTCTGAAGTCCTGGTTTCTTTTCCAGGCTTGTCCTTTTTTTTTTCATTATTTACCTTTGTATACGTGCTTTTTTCTGCACACAGTCGCATATACACGCAAGTTTGTCTAAAGGGACCCGTGTATACGCGAGTTTCCCTTAGCACAGACGCGTATGCACGCTGGTTGCATAACTGTGAAGTAGCGTATACCTAGGCAGATTTTGAATTTTTGGGTTTCTTGACTTTTTGGTCCTTTCTGGCTATGGAGGCCTGTTTCTACAGTGTCCTTGTACTCTCTGGATTGTGAAGGAAGTGGTTTCTGGTCTTTTCTCTCTTTTGTTTGATTGAAAACTAGTATTTTTGGCAAAGTGTTCTTTCTGGTGCTGGCACTCCTGGTTTGAGTACCAAGATAGCTTTCTGCGCATTCTTGGCTGTTCTGCTTTATCAGAACAGTGAGCTCCTGCTCGTTTACTCTTTCCTATCTTTGTGTTTTGCTTGGCACTACAATTTTTGCTCGTTTCTTGATTGGTTTTCTTGAAGTTCAGTAGGCTAGGTCTTTTTGCAACTTTTAAAGAGTTTTTCTTGCTTCTTCGAAGTTTTTTCTTGCGGAAAGTTTATACTATTATTCTAGACTGAGTGGCTGACTTTTCTTGTCTTCTTTTGCTCTTATTGATCTTGCTACTAGTTAGCTTTATAAGGTTTGGAGCATTGTTGAAGTTTGTGCTTGAAATTCAGTCTTGTTTGGTTTGGATTTTGATAGTTTTGCTTGGTCTTTTCGAGCTCTTTTTCTATAAAACTAAAAAGCTCAAAAAAACATTTGTTTTGCTTTTTGTTTTTGCATTTCAAAGGCTTAAAAAATATTTTCTCTTGTTTTTTGCTTTTTTTGTTGCATTTTCATTTTCGTTTTGCCATATCTTTTGAAGCTTTTGTGAGGTTTCTTGCTTTTGGTTTTGGCTTGATAATTGGAAAGGAGTTGTCATTTATTTCTTCTTCTTGTTTTTAAGCATCTTTGGTGTCTTCATATTAAGAGTTCTTGATTTTGGGAACTAGCTTTCTGGACTACCAAGAAGAGTTAAAACTGAAGGAATTTTTGGGAAATGTCACTCTGCTTTAGGATATTTGCATCTTAGGATTTGCATGCTTGTAGTGATTTGCATTAGGTGCATTTAAACATTTAGTCAATTTCATAGTTTTTGTGAGTGTGAGTTTGCTATTTGAAAAGGAAAAAATACAATTTTTAATCTCGTAGAACCCGTGTAGAGATTACTTTTCATCGAAAGACAAGAACTGCATCTGCATGTAGTTAAGTTTTTATTAATTTCTTTTGCGTCAAAAACATCATAAGTTTCATCTCCATATCCTTGTGACTTAATATAACAACCCATTAAAATAAGCGATTTAATCTAAAATCAACTAGCAAGTTTTTCTAAGTGTCATACACCAATTAGCTAGGTTGTAGGGCCTTGGATTAGGTGAGTGGAGAGTTAACTCTCCAAGGCCGCTCAAACAAAACATAGAAGTTGATTAATTGAGAGAAATCCAACTCCGTTAGGTGGACCGGGAAAGCTCTCCTCCAGAGAGTTAAGCACGAGGGGAAGTGAAGGTTGAGAAGAGGGATACCCCCCCTCCGATTAGCTGAATTTGACCTCAAGATCGTTCTGCCCAGCTTCTGACACGGATTGGTGCCCATAGTTGCCACTCCTAGGTTCCACACAGGTGACTGTGGGGGGGAATACCCATGGTACCTGAGGCAGACCTCGCATCACTTTCAGCAGTACTTCTGGGGGGTGCCCTTGCGAAGCTTGGGTGCTTGAGCCGGCAAAGGCTGTCGTTAGGAGGTCGGCGTAACTGTTTATGATACCTTCGCTAGTTGTTCTGGGCCCTAATCATCCCAGACTGCTTTCGGGAGGTCCTATATTTCGCTTTCCTGTATTTTGGTGTCCGGTCCTCATCACCCGGAGCGGAAATACTTGGAGGCTGTTTTCTTGATTGCATCTCAGGGATTCTTATTTTAGTGAGTGCTCTTTGCTCCTAGCTTGCCTAGCTTTTCACTTTTTTTAGTCTAATTTAAAATCTATAAAAATGGCTGATCAAGCGCCTCGTCGATCGAGGAGAATCCGGGGGTTATCTCCTGAGAGTCCAGAGCCTTCTTCGAGAAGGCGCAGGAGCGATTTAGCAGGTGGTTACCACCCTATGGCGTCTGACGCAGTGGAGAGAGATCCTCCACAAAGGTCTGAAGGTTTCATAGCTGATTCTGGTGTCGGTTCCGAGAGGAGCATTCCGCTCACCTCACGAGTGTTATTTCCTCAGGAAGAAGATTTTCAGATTGAAGACGTACCTGAGCCTCCGGCGACAGGTCCATCTCCTCTTCCTCCTGACTATCCGTTCGTTGTTCAGTACATTGGACCTGAGTCTCAGAGACCGGAAGATCTTCCGTATCTTTCCTATCTTTCGATGGCCACGACTGGGAACGCGGCCTCTGCCGTGAGTGCTGTAGGCATTCAGACCCCTGCTTCTGTGGAAGGAGGGGGCACTATTGCTTTATCTTCGATTGCTTCTAGTGCTGCCGTGTTTGGCTCTGGTTTCACCCAAGCACATGCTTCTCATTCTGGTCCCTTCTGTTCAGGGATGCCCTCTAGTGGGAATCCCTCTTTTTCCTTTTCCGCTGCTGCAGCTGGATCTACGCCCATGTCTTCTATGGCTAGTGGATCAGCTTCTTTTCAGGGTTTCCCCTTTGGGACTGGACACATTCCTAGCTCCAATCCTTCTTTAGGGTCGTTTCCATTTACATCCCAGACCCAGAGTTTCAATCCTAAGTCTGGGGGGCAAAGTTCGACTACTTTTACAGGGTGGAATCCTGTGTTTACTACGGCGGGGGCAGGGAATCAGTTTTACGCAGGTCATCAAGGGAATGCTTCTTTCCCTTCGTCGAGTGCTTACCAGACCTTTTCTCCTCTTTCGAATGCCTGGAACCCCTATCAGGGGCTCTCCTCTTCATTCAATACTTCAGTGGGGGGAATTGGTCTGGGCTTTGGTAACTCTGCGTTGGGAGGAGGTTCTTCTCCTTTTTCTACGAGTCCTTTCTGGAAACCTAGTGCCTTATCAAATCCAGGCTATTCTTTTCAGAATGTTGGGAATCCATCCCATCAAGGATGGAATCCTCAGGCTCCGCCTCGCTTACCTTTTCTGGCAACGTTGAACTTGCCAGATCTGTCGAAGTTGACTAATGATCCGATTCGTTATAGTCCAGGGTGGCCTCCGGTCCCGACCAAACTTCCTTCAGATATTCCAAAATTTGAAGGTAAGAATGGGGAGGATCCGGCTGACCACATCACCACTTTCCACTTATGGTGTTCTTCGAACTCCCTGATCGATGATTCGATTAGGTTGAGATTATTTCAACGCACCCTAACTGGAAATGCTGCCAAATGGTATATCGAGCTAACTGGGGGCAGTTTTGCCACATTTGGAGAACTGGTTGTCACATTTCTAAACCATTTTCAGTTTCCTGTCAGATATGAGGCTAGGACGGAGCTCCTGGCTAATTTTAAGCAGGATGAGGCAACTCACATTTCTGATCACATTCAGGAATGGAGGAGAAGGAAGAGGCTTATCAAAGCTCATATTCCAAGAGAATTCCTTCTCGAATGGTTTCTCAAATCCGTGCAGTCAGATATTTCAAAAGATGTATCCCTATCTGGGGTATTTTCTGAGGAGCAGGCCATTTTTACGGCCCAACAGCTAGAACTGATCTATTCTCAGTCTGGGGTCCTTTATAAATATTTTCCCAATGCTCCTTGCTCCAAATTGGATTTGTCGAAAACTAAGCCCGGTCCGCATGGCGATGGGCTTGTCGGATCGATCAATAGTGGTGCAGCCAGCCTAATTTCTCAACTGCAGCAGTTGTCTTTGCAATCTGCTCCTTCTAGTCAGGTTGTGTCTGCCGAGTCATCGCCTTCCCAGTCTTTGTCCATAAATGCTGTCCAAGCTTCTGATCCCAAAGGAAATCAACAATCCGATGGGAAGAAGAAGGGATGAAATAACAAGAATAAGGGCAAGAATGGGAAGGGTAATGCAAATAAAACCAACGAGCGTGTTGGTGAGGGTCAAAAGGAGAAGAAGAAAGTGAAGTTTCCATGCAAGCTTTGTGCTGGAGACCATCTCACACACCTTTGCCCTAAAATTCAGGATGCTCAGCGCTTGTTAGCTCAGCAGGGTTCTTCTAGTTCCCAGGCTGTGTTAACAAACCCTTTTCCCCAAGGGCAGCAATTAGTTGTTGGCGCGAACCAAAATCCCGGGGCTTCCTCTGGGGGCACCCAGGAAGGGGAAATTCCATCGAACATTTTCATGATGAGTGCTCACGCGGATATCGCTACGAGATCCCGTGATTATGGCAGAGAAGAGTCTTCGAAAGCTAAGGAAGTTCCTGATGCTACTGAGCCGCTTCACATTACGAAGCCTACTGTTGAGTCTATGCCTCGGATGCCCAAAGCATCTTCTAAGCGATCAACGATTAATCCAAATGCTAGGGCTGCCCAGAACTACTCAATTGTGGAAGATCTGGCGCAGAGTCCTTGTGCTATGTCAGCTTTAGAGGTACTCCAGTCTTGTCCGGCTCAGCGCAGTGCTTTGCTCACTGCCATTGGGGCTATTGATCCGAAAAATTCTCTTCTGATTACTTTTGATATGACTAATTTTAAGAAGAGACTTCCTCATCACATGGCTTTTCATATTAAATCGTCGTATCGAAAGTGCAATATCTTTCGAACGGTTGTTGATGAGGGTGCTTCCACATGCGTGATGTCTCTCGCATGCTGGAAGACACTTGGATCTCCCAAAGTTGTTCCATCCAGCACTGTTCTTACTGCATTCGATGGTCATTCTCACAGACCCCATGGTATTGTCCCGGCTTTGCCCATCTGTGTTGGGGGAAAAACCGTCAATATAGAGGTTGAGGTAGTGGATGCAGCCTTGGACTACAACCTTCTGTTGGGGAGGAACTGGATTTATGAGATGGATGCCATTGCATCCTCATTATTTTGAATTGTATGTTTCCCCCACGAAGGGAGGATCGTTACAGTGGATCAACTGGACTGTCCTCCTGTAGACCTGGATGCGCCTTCTGACTCATCTGTTCCAAAGTTGGATAATACTAAGGCGCCTGTTGAGAATCTAGGAGTTGGAATGTATTCTTCCTTGATGGGTACTTTCGATCTTCCTCCTCCTACAGTGCATATTAATGCTATTTCATCCTCCAAGGCTCCCCTTCGAAGAGAGTTCTTTCGAACTCATTATTTTTCTGACCCTTGGACCTTACCTTCCCCTACTGCCACATTAGCGGAAGGTCAAGTGGGTGGAATGGCATTTCCCATTTCTGCAGCTGAGATTGCATATCAGTCTATTGTTGACACTGCAGAATCCATCCCAGCTCCTCTTTCACCGAAAGAGTTGGATGGTGATGTGGCTCCGGCTTGGACGCTTAGTTCTTCTTCGGCCCAAGATTGCCTTGATACCACTCTTCCATCCGAAGAGGCCATCCTGGAAGCCATGACAGGTATAGATAGACCGTGGGATGATTTTCATCATCGGTCTTACTTCCTACCTGATTTGAACGAAGTTGAAACAAGTTTTCCGAGTCCTCCGTCTCCTGGTCCTGTTCACCCAGTCTTGAACCCTTTGGCACCAACACAGGTTTATGCTGAAGGGAACATGGCTGTGATCTCTCCTACTATCCCGATGAACATTTCCAGGGATCCCAATATTATCGAGAATGTCTTCATTGGAGCTGAGTGCTCCTGTGAAGAGGTTCAAATTTATACCGAGCTCTTCAAAGAGTATAGAGATGTATTTGCTTGGTCTTATGAGGAAATGTCTGGCATAGACCCATCTATCGTCCAGCATGAGATCAAGACGTATGAAAACGCTAAGCCGGTGAGGCAAAAACTTCGTCTAGTCAATCCTAGGAAGGCAGCAGCTATCAAAGCTGAAGTTGAAAAGCTGCTTAAGGCGGGATTCATTTTCCCTGTTCCTCTGACTGAATGGGTTTCAAACCCTATTCCCGTAGATAAAAAGCAAGGAACGATTCGAGTGTGCATCAATTTCAGAGACCTAAATAAAGTGTGTCCTAAAGATAATTACCCCACACCATTTATCGATCAGATCATTGATGAGTGTGCTGGTAATGAGATTTTCTCCTCCATGGACGATTTCTCCGGATATAATCAAATTACTATCCGTCCTGAAGATCAACATAAGACTGCATTTATTTGTCCCTGGGGTACGTTTGCATATAAGAAGATGCCTTTTGGTCTTAAAAATGTTGGGGCTACCTTTCAGCGAGCCATGTCTTACGCCTTCCACGACATCAAGAGGATTATCGAGGCATACTTAGATGATCTAGCTGCTCATTCTCGAAAGAGGATGGATCATCCTGGTCACCTCCGGAAAATATTTGAAAGATGTCATTTTTATAAAATTTGATTGAATCCGAACAAGTGTGTTTTCGCAGTTACATCCGGTCGGCTATTGGGATTCATTGTGTCTAGGGAAGGGATAAGGGTAGATCCCTTCAAGGTTGAGGCAATACTTCGGTTTCCTCCCCCGTCTTCAATTCGTCAGCTTCAAAGTCTTCAAGGGAAGTCTAATTTTCTTCAGAGATTTATCGTCAATTATGCTGAGATTACAAAGGGATATATGAGATTGTTGAAGAAAGGAGTTCCTTTTCTTTGGGACGACTACGCTCAACGCTCATTCGATGCTTTGAAAAAGGCATTGACCTCTGCTCCTCTACTGAGTCCACCTGATTATAGCAGAGATTTTCTTTTGTATCTAGCAACAGCAGAATCTACCATCGGTATGGTCCTGGTTCAGGAAGATGATGCTCTTGCAGAGCATGTTATTTACTACCTTAGTCGAGGACTGGTAGGACCTGAACTTCGATACACTCCGATAGAAAAATTAGCCTTAGCAGCAGTTCATGCTATGCAGCGACTCCGGCATTACATTATTCTTCGCAAAACTTATGTCTTGGCAGCTGCCAATCCATTTCAGTTTTTCCTCAGCAGGCGAGTGATTGGGGGAAAATATAATAGATGGATTTTGATTTTACAGGAATTTGATCTTGAGTTCATGTCTGCCAAATCCAAGAAGTCATTATTTTTTGCGGAATTGATCTCCGAGTTGCCTTGTGGAGAGGAGATGATCTATGATGAGTCCTTTCCGGACGAACACTTGTTTTTGATCTCTCCACAGGATCCTTGGTACGGGGATATCATTATGTATCTCCAGACTACGAAGTTTCCCTCTACTTTTTTGAAAGATGAGCGTCGTAAACTGCGTCACTTGGCCAAGAATTATTTGATTATTGGTGATGCGTTGTACCATCGAGGGGTTGATTCAATCCTAAGACGCTGCTTAACTTTCGAAGAAGCTGAGGCTGTGCTCAATGATTCTCACAGTGGAGCTTGTGGGGGTCATTTATCCGGGCTTGCTACAGCCCAAAAGATTTTGCGTGCTGGATACTTTTGGCCCTCGATTTTCAAAGATTGTATTGAATCGGTCAAAAAGTGTCATCCGTGTCAGGTTTATACTCGAAAAATGCGAGCTCATCCAGCTCCGCTTTTTCCAGTCATTACTGTCGGACCCTTTACAAAGTGGGGTATTGATTATACTAATTGTAACCCACCTTCAGCAAAAGGTCACAAGTACATTATCGTAGCAGTAGACTACTTTACGAAGTGGGTCGAGGCTATGCCTACTTTTGGGAATGATGGTGAGACTGCAGCTTTGTTCCTTTTCAATCAAGTTATCGCTCGTTTTGGTATTCCTAGAGAGATTGTCACTGACCATGGCAGTCATTTTCAGAATAGTATGATGGCTGAGTTGGCTCTCAAATTGGGTTTCCGGCAAGAGCATTCATCTCCATATTATCCTCAGGCCAATGGGCAAGTGGAAGCCGTGAATAAATCCTTGAAGACAATTCTTCAAAGGACAATTGATAAAGCTAGATCCAACTGGCATATTATGCTATATCCTGCACTTTGGGCATATAGGACGTCAGTGAAAACTGCAACTGGCTTTACTCCATTTCAGTTAGTGCACGGGGTGGAATTCGTATTTCCTATTGAATGCGAGATTCCTTCTCTTAAATTAGCTGTTGAACTTCTTCCTGACACTTCTAGTCTGGCAGAACGGCTTCTTCATCTGGAACATCTCGATGAGCAGCGTCGAGATGCCGCCACGATGAATGAAGCGCATAAAAACCGAGTTAAAGTTCAGTACGATAAGGTGGTCAAGCCTAGGGTCTTTTCGGAAGGTGACCTTGTTTTGGTCTATGCCCAAGAAAAAGATGCCCTGGGGGCAGGAAAGTTTAAGTCTATGTGGTATGGCCCCTATATCGTTAAGAAAGTCCTTAAGAAAGGAGCATATACCTTGGTTGATTTCGAAGGGAACGAGTTGCCGGAGCCCCGAAATGGGCTCTATTTGAAGAAGTATTATGCCTAGGCTTCGGCCTGGCATGTTGCTTTTGTATATAGTAGTTTTTTTCTTTGTACATATCTGATTGATTTTCGATCTTTGATGAGTTGGTGATGTTTTTGATCTGCTTTGGTAGGTTGTGTTGGATGTCATGAGTCATTTTGGTTTCGCCGATGGTGCTAGTAGACACACCCGGAACTTAGCTTTCGTGGCTTGGGTGCTTCATTATCCATCCGGTCAGTTGTTAGTATCAAGAGGGGTCTGCATTGGTCCTGCTTCCAACAATATAGCAGAATACACTGCAGTTATTCATCTACTCTCGGAGGCAATATCTTTGGGTGTTGATTCGTTGGTAGTTTTCTTGGACTCTCAGCTGGTGGTGTCATAGTTGAACAATACTTATCGGGTACGAGATCCATTTTTATTACGATTGTTCTTGAGGGTACGTTTGTTACAAAGGTCATTTCAATTTGTAACTTTCATTCATATTCCTCGAGCTGACAATTGGTTTGCTGACTCATTAGCTAATCAAGCATTAGATTGGCATATTAATCATTCCATACAATAAATTTTTAATCATCAAAAACATCATACATTTGATACATTTATCACATCACATCAAATATCGTTGTATATATATCATCGGAGTGTCAAAAAACTTTACAAAATTTCGATCCATAATGTCGTACAAAACTTGGGCTTATGCCCCCATCATGTTCAGTCTCAAAAAAGGAATATACAGTCATCTAATACATAATATCTATCTACTCCTGAGGTCCCTGCCCAGAAGTCGTGTTCCTATAGAACGTGACCGCAGTGGCAACTCGGCGGAATAGTCTAACCCAGTCTCGGGGCACTCCTACCACCCGTCTCTGGATGGCTTCCGGTAGATCCTCCACAACAGCCATAGGTATTTGGCGGGTCAGTCCCTCCAAATTCCTCTGCACGGCCTGGAGAGTCCTATCTGAATCCACAGTATCCGCTTCGCCCCTACGGTGCTTATGGCGCGGTAGGCCCTCAGGACGAACTGGTCCAATATCTGAAACATGATCATTTTAAATTTTCAGTCATTACGAATCCAATCAAAAACATGTTTGTTTTTCATTTTTTCATACATATTTGAAAAAATCCAAAAAAAATTATATAAGTCAAAAAAATTTGCAAACTTACCGACTGTTCCCCATGCTATGCCTGGTGGAAGAACTAGATCTGGATCTCCACGGAAGTCCATCCCGACATAGGGATAGTCGTCCACTGCGATGATTTGTTCTCCCCACCAGTGGAAGAACTCATCATCCCATGTGGTCCGGGGTACCTCACTACCCCCCAGTCTCTTCATCATGTCCGCCCAACGGGCAATTCTTAGGTCCCGCGGGCTACTGATGGTAGAGATGACTCTGGGTCTCAATGCTGGAATCTTCTCAAAGAAGAATGTTGTCAAAATTGTACCGTAGCCAAAGTGTTTGGTCTTTGCTTGGTGGATTGAGGTCAACTGTTGTTTCATGTTCAGTAAAAGGGCTGTGCACCAATCATACACATGAGTCAAACATTCTACTGCTATGCTCACTTGCGTCCTGGACGCCTGATGTAGAGAGGCAGATCCTGCCACTCTGCCGATGGTGAAAAGGAGGATTTTCATGTGCAAATCCCGTAAATCTTTAATTGCAATCTGAGTTCCAACCTTTTTGGAACCGTCTACGCAATACACGTGGACATAGTCTTCCACGGTTAACCCTCCCAGGGGTTTCCCGTGCAAGTCTACTGGTTCTCCCCTCTGGGAAAGTCCAGTTATAAAGTATATGTCTTCCACTTCAATGCGTAGTGGCATCTGATCTATCACGAAACGGTCTTGATCCGGTTCCCAGTAATTGACGAGCATTTCTAGCAACCGAGGATTGCTTTTCATATTTGGCATTTTAAAGAATTTGAACAATCCGCAATTCCGAAGGATATTTTGTGCTGCTCGATCTTGCATGACCTCTTGGTCAATTGTGCTATGCTCACGTTCTCTCCATGAGATTGTCATCCTGTCAAAATTCATCAAATCATGCATTAGCCATGCTTTTTAAGTTTCAGACCTGCGCATACGCGACTTTTTCTTTGCACAGTCGCGTGTATACGCTAGTTGCCTTTACTGAACCCACGTATGCGCAAGTCCGCATTTTTTAGCAAGGGTTTTCAAGCTAAAATTCACTTAATTTTAATTTCTAAATGGACAAAATGATTTGCAAGGATGATTTAGGAGCCTACCTAAAATTTCAGCGTGATTCGACGGTCAGTTGTTCCTGATTTGACGAAAGAAGTTTTCTGGTCCAGAGCACTTTTTTCCAAATCAGCAATGCAATAATGAACCAAATATGAGGTAATTTGTCTATTTATGCCTAAAAAGTTGAAAATTTTCGCAAAAAATAATTATGCTTATTTTTTCGATCTATCTTAAGCTGCATAACTCGAATGCTTGGAAGTGCCCAGTTTGGTATGTTTTCAGGTACATTTTGACGATTTTGAGATTTTTCCCGGTTTTTGATCCATGATTTCCGACTCGTCACGGCAGGTATATGATCTTCACTGGCATATAGGTTAGGGAAATCACTCTCCGTTGCATCTTGCATACTAGCCTCCATAATGATCACTTTCCTTAGGGTCGATCCCATCAGGTCATGAGTATTACACCCATTTCACTCACCGATTATTTAATCATGACTTGATGGTAGAGCCTTCCTTTACATGGGCTTCCTAGTTAGTTCCTAGCTATCACTTGTTGCCCATGCTGCGTTTTATGTAGGCTCGGGAGTCCTCTTTAGTCCCTCCATGTCTTATGTGTTGAAGCTTCATTCTTCTTCTTCATCACTATCATTTTTTCTGGCTTTTACCCTAGAGGCTCCCTGGTGTCGTTAAGTTGTATTACTGCATTGCATATTGGCTACTTGTTTATCCTGGCCTTTAGCCGGCTTCATTTGGACTCGATGTTTAAGCCAACTTTTGACCTTGAATTTTTGTACAAGTTAACCATTGCATGCACTTAGCTATCTCGACTTGACACCTTTTACCCACGGATGGAACATTCCTCTGAGTATCACTTACCAGTTTTCGCCACCTTGCATTGAGCATAGGATTGTTCCAATCCCAGGAACTAGTGCATCTGATTATTTTATACTCGTTCTATCCATTGTACCATAGCATTCTTTTATTCTTTTTCAGGCTTATTATATGAAAAAGACAAAAAAATAAAATATAACAAAAAGAGCGGGAATGGGATGTATCTTCGTTATTTTGATGGCAGTACAGAGTCAGTTTGTCGCCCTTGAACAAAGCACATTTACTTATATATATCTCCTTCATTTGGGATGGTTTTAGTCTTGACCTAGGTTCAGCCTTTACCATGTCTTTACCATGTTTCACTTGTCAGTTCTCCCCCGGTTGGTTATCTCTTCCAATCATATGGAGAGTTTGTTTTGCCTCCTGCAAGACAGACTTATACAGTGTCACTTTTTACTGCCATGGTCATCACAGAGTCGTGCTTTTGTTCAAGGGAAGTCTAGCCTGAGTCGGCCATTCTGCGGTGTCTCTTGACTCATTATTCGGTCGGCCTTCCCGGTCTTGTCAGTATCATGTTCTATCACATCAGATGTTTTGATCTTCTGCTCGTGCTGGTTTGAGAAGGTCCCCATTGACTTCTTGCCGGCGGGTTTGTCTCTTATCGACTACGACACATTGCTTTGAGAGCAAGCCTAGAGCCGCACCTTGGGCCTATTTCCATCATTGATAGGTGACCTCGTGCTCAGCATTTGATCATCATCATGGGTCTTTGACTGAGTGGTTTCCCCTGTGTTCGACGTCGGCACACATTATCACACTTGGGATTCGTGCAGTACCTGGATTTCCATTTGACCCTATCGGTGGATTTCTCGCCTCTGTGTCAGCTTTCATTATTGGTTGGTTCAGAGGGTTTCTTCCATGCGCTAGCTTCATCTTGTGCACGTCGGAAACGTACTTTGGTTTTGGTTCCATCACTCTACTTCGTCCGATTCCTTCCAAATTTTGGCCTGCGGGTTACACTCGTGCTGGACTGATGTGGGATGCCTTAATGCCTTCCTTCCAGACGATCTTTTACCATTGACTCCGACTCATTGCTCTGGGAATAAGATCTAGAGTCTTTTGTCAGTACCTTAGGGTTTGCAGTCATCAGTGGCAGACTCTTCGCTATCGACAGTGGGGATTCATCATTGCCTCCTGATTGGTAGATTCTTTCAAGTGTTCGACTTCAACTCATTCATTCGCACTTGTTAGATTGCACTGGGGCACCTTGACACTCATTATCATTATCGGTGGGTTGTCTCGTGTTGTTTAACGGTATACATCATTGACCGGTAATCCAACGATTTCTCACATTGTCAACTTCAGCTCATTTATTCCCATTGTGTAGAATTGTGCCATAGTGATCGATGAAGACCTCGGGTTGCATCAGCATTCTTCGGTTCACTTTTGACAGTCCATTTCAGTTTCTGCCAGTGATGCCATCCACCCTTATATGTTGCAGTTCAGTACAGCAGCATCTTATATGTTGGCTCCCGAGTTGCGTGATTGTACCGTTTGTTCCACCTCTTATGATTCGTTACTTGGAGATTCAGTTACTTATTTGATCAGACATCCAGTTGCACCATCTTTGATCAGCTTTCTATATGTGATACTTGGACATTGATTCAGACTTACACTTCCGGGCCATGCTCAGATGATTCATTGTGTACTTTCAGTTCAGCTACACTTGTATACATGTTGGATATATTCACTACTTTCTATATGATGTATTTTTGGACTGAGCATGGGTATGCCCGCCTCAGCATGAGTTGACTCTCTATTTTTTTCATTGGTTTTTGGCAGGCTGAAATCTGGTGAAGTCCTCTCTTGTCCTTGCGAAGTTCTTTCTATGTGCATAATACATTTCGGCCATCATGTACCCCTTCTGACCTCATATATTAGGGGGCATCTGTTATATCATCATTTCTCACCTTCACATGATTCATGATTGCTTTGATGGTTTTGGGCACCCATTCCTACAGACTTGGACAAATTCACTTAAAAACAGTGTAAAAATCCCCATACGCGACTATGCCCGTACTTTTCTGCGTGTATACGCGAGTCCAGCTGCACTTTTCCGCGTATGCCATTAAAATTATGTAAAAATATATAATTATTCCCTATTTTCGGGCTGGGTTGATGGTTACTCAGGTATTTCAACCACCCCAGCACGTGGCCAACTGTTTCCAACTGTTGAAACTACTTGGAGGGAGTATAAAAACCCCTCATGTGTATGGCCTAAGGGGGAGAGAGAATTTATTGATATTATACTCTGTTGGTATTCCCTATCCAAGTCTGATTCCCTGTGCCTCCTGCACTTTCCCAGTTCATTACAGGAAACCCTTGTTTCCTTGAGATGCTCATCTCCCTATATGTCATCTCGTATGCACCGGTTTGGAAGGAGTCTTAGCGAGGCAAGGGCGGGACGGATCCGAACGACGGTCTGCTCGAAGATCGTGGAAGGATTTAGGTGATCTCTCCACTCGTTACTTTTGTACATGCTATTTATAATACAGAAGTACCATCTTGTTCCCGAAATATACGTGTTAGTGTCTGCTTACATATATGAGAATATTTGTTATTTAAGCATTCATTATGATTTATCTAATGTTTTATATGGATTTCACTAACATTTAGAGTAGATATATGTTGTACAACCAGTTCTTCGTGCTTGTTTCTTCTTGTCTTTCAGGTTAAGAAGGAAGGACGGTTGCTGGGGGTTTGGACCCTGCGGGATCTGCTTCAACCGTAGGACCTACGGGTAACTTCCTCACTCTACTCTATTTAGTTTTTCTGAACATGCATGGTTGTGAGAGTCCTTCTTAAGTAGCATGCCCCTGCTCTGTGGAGGTTGTAACCCAACGAACCTCTAGGGTGATTTTCCCCGAAACACACGGCCTTGTGGATTTGTCTTCCATCCAGGAAGCCAAACTTTTCCAAGGAGAAATTTTGAGAGAGGAAGGGTTTAAGACGAGTAGCTATCACTTTTGCAATGATTTTATATATGCATGAGTAAAGAGATATGGGCCTAAAATCATCGAAGTACTCCAGATTCTCCTTTTTGGGAATGAGGGCGAGGAAAGTAGAGTTGAAAGGTTAACAGATGGGTCCGGATCTTCTCGACTCTTCCACCACCACAAGCAAGTCATCGCCCAAGAATTCAAAAAAGTGTTGGAAGGATTCCATCGTCCAACCATCCGGCCCTGGGCTCTTATCTTTCTACATTGCCTTGAGAATACCCTCCACCTCCTCTTTTGAAACAGGTTCCATAATACTATCATTCCCTTCTTCATCAATATATCTAGGAAAAAATTGTGCAACCCTAATCACTTCGGCAATAGATGCCTCTGCAGGGGCTCTCAACAAATATTTGAAGTGTTTCACTCCTATAGAGGATAAGTCTTCAAAATATTGTGTCGAAAAGCCTTCCTTCGTCTGAATTCCCCAAATTGTATTAATATTTTTCCTTCCTTTGGCATAGTTCTAGAAAAAAAATTATATTCCCATCTCCAGCTAACAGCCAAATTACCCTGATTTTGAGGCGCCAAAATTCTTCCCTCTCCAGTAAGATTTTACTTCTTGATGCTTCAAGGCTCTTTATTATGTATGTTGATTCTATGGAAGCATTACCAGCCCCCTCCGGGCTTTCAAGGAAGCCAATTTCTTCATTTACCTTCCGTAAGTCTTCCTCCTCCCTTATTTTTTTGGCCTTTTCCCATTCCAAGGTAGATTTTTTCATTTTATTTAGATTCTCCATAAAATTCCAGCTCATACTACCAGTTTTTGTTGACCTTTCTGTCCTCCAAATGTCATGGAACAAAGAGTTGAAAGATTCATCTTTGAGCCATGAAGAATTAAACTTGAAGGGAGCCCCCAACTTCTTATGTGGACCTTTGATCTCTAGGAGTATGGGCAGGTGGTCGAATAAGCCCCCTGCCCCAACCCAATGCCTAAAGACAGAGGATCTAACCACCAGGTCTTCGTTAAGGAGAAAGTGATCCAACTTCTTTTCCACCCTATATCAGCCATTCTTATGTTCCTCCAAGTGGGTCTAGTTTTGATCAGGTTTGCATCCACCAGGTATGAGGAGGCCAGATTATTGAGAAAGAAATCTGTAAGAGGGTCTGCATGAGCAAAAGGACCCCAGGATTCAAATATCCCCAGGAAAAAATTCAGGTCTCCTCCAAGAATAATATTTGAGTTATTAAATCAATATTTAGAAAAGAGGTTGTTCCAATACTACACCCTATCCAAGCAAGGCCCATAAACATTTAAAAGAATAATAGGGTGACAAAGCTCATTAGAGTAGAATTCCATGGCCAAGGCATTTTTAGAGCCCCATGTAGATATTTCCTTCAACCTCCTAGATTTTATGCCCAACGCTAAGCCCCCAGATATTCCATGAGCATCCAAGGCCTGGAATAACCACCTCGGGAACATCCTGGACAGAGTGCCAACCACTTCTTCCCCCATCCCCAAGGTCTCTTGTAACATAAGAACGTCTGGTTCGTAGGACTTCATCAACTCCCTCAGTGCTAATTTTTTGGGTTGACTAGAAAAACCCCTGCAATTGTAAGAGAGAATGATCATCGATAACCCAGGGAGGGTTTATGCGTTGCTCTAAGCACCCCTGAAATGGAACGGTGCTTCCCATCTGCAGTATCGATTTCTTCCTTGACTTGAGCCTTGGAAATATTGGATTTCCTACCCCACACCTTTTGAGGGCATACCGAAATAGGATTAGACTGCAGTCCTCCAATAACCTCCTCCTTCATAGGTTTCTTCATAAGAGATCTTAAGTTATATGGGGGCATTTCAGGGATACAGGGTGGAGGGAGGGGCAAACCTATATCAGACACAGGGGGGGATTCCAACGGGGTAGACGGGATGGAAGTAATGATATTGTCCAGGGACTCTATGACATCATGCATTTACAAATATTCCATTTCAGATGGCCTGGAAGGACCAAGATTTGAATAAGAAAAAATAGAAGTACATAAAGAGGTGAATAGGGAGGGAAAAAATACTAGAATCATACCCTCCGGAGTAGATGTAGCTGGATCAGCTTCTAGGATAGGTGAAGCTGTTGTAAGGTGCTTGGGTTCGTGTTCCATAGCTATAGGGTTTTTTTGCTCTGCTAGATGATCAGAAGGAGCTCTTCTAGTCGTGTTGGCACATGGTCCATCAACACCTTCCATCATCTCCCCCTCTGATGCCCTGATTTCTTCTATAGTCGAGGGTCTCAAAGGCCCTCAATTTATCCTTTTCTGCTTCCTTCTTATTCTGTGCCCAAGCAGGCAATCCTTTTCCAGGTGTCCATATTTATGGCATCGATGGCATCAGAATGACATGTGTTCATAGTCCAGAGTCTGTGTAAATTCAAAATCCTTGTATTTGAGGTGCATTTATTCTACTAGTCCTTCTTTAGGATTAAGATTGACCAAAATTATGGTAGCACTCAGATCCTTGGTCTGTTGGACTGATAGTTCTGCTTCAAGGAACTGACCGAGTGTGTTCCCAATTGATTGAAAAGTCGAGTTTGTCTAGAAGGGTAATTGGTAACCCTGGTAGTTTTACCCAAACAGGTGATTCTTTGAAATTTTCCCTCTGGGCATCAAAGAGTGGCATCCATTTCCTGAATAGGACAACCCTCTTCCCAAAATTCCAGTTCCTTTCTAAAACCCATTCCAAGTGCTCCTTCTTCTCAAACTTAATCATAAACCACCCCCGGGCTAGGATTTGTATATCTACGGGGCTTCTCGAGGCATCCACCCATACCGAGGCTTTCCAGTCTGTGATATAGTTGACAGATTATTTCCTTCCTTTGACTCTGCCTACTAGGATGGTTTATGTTCCTTCCATTACTTCATCAATGAGTATGTCCACTCCAAATACACAACATGGGCTATCTTCTTTTCTCCTAATCAACATGGTCTTTTTTCTCTTTGTTCCTGCAACCCCACTCCTTCCACCTTCCTCGCCTTCAATGGCCCTTCTTTAACATCTGGTTCTTCAAGAACAGGCGACCCAGGTCGCCCTTCCTCAGTGTGATGATATACCTCCCAAGAAAAAGCCTCCTGCTCTTAGAGGTCCTTCTTGTTTTCTAGCCACCCCAAAAACCTCCTGTCGACTTTCTCTTCTATGAGAACCTAAAAGCCTTCCTTGTTCCTACGTTGAAGGCATAAAAATTAAGGCCCCTACCTGACCCAAGGCTGTCTACCTTAGACCACTAGGGTTTCCAGTCAAACCCTTTGCTACCTCCGACCCCGAAGTCACCGCTTCACTCCCCTGTGAGAAAAGGAAGTTTTCGAGGAAGCTAATACCATTCCATTGATGTGGGTTCTTTTGTGCCCTATGAGGGTCCAAATGAGTGTAATATCCCAAAAGGGAGAATGCAGTAATACTGAAACAAAATATAAGAACTGCAACAAAGTAAACAATAAATCTAAATACACATGAGAATGCACAGAAATAGATGATCCATTTTATTATATAGGAAGTGAACAACAAGTACAACAGTGCTCAGAATATGAGACACTCAAGCCAAAGAGTTGGCCTAGAATGACCCTGAAATGATCCCACAAGAGGGATTGTGTAACTGCTGAACTGCTGGAAGGTAAACTGCGTTGTCCCTGCTGCAACTGTTGGGACTACAACTACAAGAAAGATAGAAAGTTAGATCTGGGCAGAATGGGAGCTCTGATGATGCTAAAAACAGAGATCTGGGCTCTATGATGGATACCCAAGATAACCCAGAAAGGGTTTCTCAGATCTGTCAATCTAAGAAAACCACCCTCTTAGGGCTTGCACATATATGATGCTGGGTTTGCAGATCTGTTGCATAATCTGATGATATGGTGGCCACAATGATGCAAAATCAGATCTATGAAAGAAGTGTTGATCCCTTCACTAGATTCTTGGCCTAAAAGCTCAAGATCTAGCTCCTCTAATCTTTTCCACTGAAAATAGTTGTTGGATGAACAACAGCTTTAGAAAATTGTGCTTTAAGAGAAGGAGGCTCAATAGCCTGCTGCTAGATGTGTCAAATCAGCTCCCAAGTGATGGAAATAATAGATCCAATGTGAGGAGATGATCCCTCACAGGATTTCTAGCTGAAATATTGGAAACTTCTTTCCTCCAATATATCTACAAGACTGGACTGCGCAATCCTTGAAGGGACTGCTGCTACATGGAGGTAAAACCCAATGGCCAGATATAGATTTGCTGCTTCTGGAAGACTGAATGTGAAGAAAAAAGTTGTAGGATGAATCCCCCACTAGTTTCCTAGCTGAATGTTAGAAACAACCTCCTTAAGATGGCACCAATGCCTAATAAGGAATGTCGTACAACCCTCTTCCTTAGAGATCACTCAAGGGAAGAGGTGGGATTCCCACTCGAGAACACCCTGTGCTAAACAACACTGCAAACTTAGCTAAACAACTCAAGAATGCATAGAGATGTCCTAAGACAAATCTAGATCTAAACAGATCAAGAAATGAATAATCCAAATCATGCCTTCTATTGTGCCTTCACCTTCATTATATAGACATGAGCCTTCCATAGCCTAGGCCCACTCCAAAACTGCATTGTACATGTGGACATAAGTCTCCATGGTTGAATGTGTTGTTTCTCCATGTCCTCCATCATGTTCATATGGGGTGATCACCCTCTCCATCGTGTGTGCATTAAATGCATCACTTCCTCCACTAACTTATCATAAGTTATCTATGATCTTCTTTGAATGCACTATGATCTTAGTTGACCTTATCAAAGATCCTTGTGATTTTACATTTAAGATCCATGATCTTATTTGACTGTTTCATCCTCCATAATATATCTCATAAATGAGACATGATCTCCATTAATGGAGCTGCTCTACTACTCCATTATTTTAGATCTAGATCTATAATATCCACATACACACATTAAAAGTGGATTTTATTCATATTTGAGGTTTGTGGGTCCGTCCACCCTCTTATTTACTTAATTAATTAAGAAAATAAAGAACTCTAATATTCCAAATATCATGTGAAAATTTGGGAATATTACAGTCCTCCCCGGCAAAATGTTGATTGTCCTCAAGCAACTACAAAAGTAGATGCAAAGCCATCCATTCCCCTCCAAGTGGCATCCACATAAAGAAGCCCTCCTCCATTTTCTGCAATGTGTCATGCATGTTTGGTTCCAAAGTTGTCTCTCAAGAATGCATAGAATGACCTCCAACTATATAGTTAGATGCCCTCCTTCCACCTTGAAGTACCAAGTGACAACCATATGATTTCCAACATCATCATCAATACATGAGATACATAAAATAAAGTGGTTCCTTCCACAAAGGAAAATCTCCATCTCACAATACATCTCTTCATCCCATGCTTTATGAAGTAGATTGAGCATTGACATGCGCTCATCCTTAGCCCTGTTGGCCTTGTTGGATCCAAGCATCATTCCAAAATTATGCAAAAGAAGAAATAGATATATATGGGTAGACAAATATGTCAAACAATATTCTCCCAACAGTAACCACCGGAGTAAGGCCCTTTGCTACCATCCTCCATTGCCCCCATGCAAGATGGATAACCCAAACTCTCCCAAAAGTAACCAAAGCAACAAGAGATCTTGTTGCCTTCTATCCTCTTCATGTGCATCATAGCCCAATACAAGTAAGCACCATTAATACACATCATGAGAGTACCATGCCAAGTTTTACACAATTCAAAACACATAGACATAGGGGATGTCATGTGATGGAAAAACTCTCTCATGGTCAACCAAAGTGAACATGCCTTCTTTTGATGTATTCTATCATTGATACACAAGGCATGAATCAGAAAAATATGAGCTATTGGGTGGTAGCCATACTCACCCAAGATCATCCAGCGCAGCCATGCCTCCTTCTTCGTTTCATGAGTGTTTTTCAAGGCATGGATCAAAGAAATAGGAGCCTTTGGGTAGTAACCAAACTCACCCAAGAGCAACCAACGTAACCAAGCTTCTTGCTGACCCATGTCATATATCTACAAGTGGTCATGCAACCCCTTGCTTATCATTCTCACCCACTCATCCCCATGTGGATGATGAATGATGTCCTGTATGAAAATGGTATCCTCCCTTTGTAGAATATCATTCTCCTCAAGTTGATGAAGAACTTTGCACTTCATGACATGTTGAAGTGTGCCTCGAATGAGATTTTTCAATGAGATTCTCTTTTCACCAAAGGCCCTCCAAAACCAACAAGGTTCTGGATCTGCTGCAGGTAGAAGTTTCTCTTTGAGCTATGATATGCTCATTAATAAAGTGTTATCTAGAAAAGAGAAAATATCCCTCATCTCAAGATGTCTACCATCTATCATCTTTACCTCCAATGCTTCATGAGTGAAGCTACCTTCAGAATGCTCCAAGAATAAGGGGGCCCCTTCATTATCACTGCTACTAAGTGACAGCACTGTAGATCTACATGGTAATACATATGTTGTCTCAAATCAAGGCACAATGCTGATATCATAACTAGTCATTGTACATAGGATCTTGCTCATCCCATTTTCTGAAACTCTACACTTCAACTCAAAGGGTTGAGTGTAGTTCATCAATGAAAAACTGGGATAGCTTTTCATCTCCTCCTTAATTATATCAAGGGTCCTCTGTGATGTGATAGGTTGTTGCTTCAAATCATAATTTCATTCTAACCCTTGGTTATGCATTGGTCGTGATAGCATGTCCTCATAAGTTTCAATAAGATCTACTGAAACAATATGTGATGAATATGTATGCATACCTTGGATCAACTGATGTGTGGGAACCTCTTGCAAGAACACAAGAGTTCCTCCAACTGGGACAATGGTGTCTCCAACTACTGGTAAGAGTGATGGATTCTCTTCTCCAAGTGTACCAGCACTGGAATCTACCTCCTCTTCCTCATGCATCTCCTAAATCATAAATGGGACTATATGTGTCAAGAGCTCAATATTTTCTTGCAAAGTTGCAAGTGTCTCTTCTTCGGATGCAAGTACTTCTATAGTTGGTGGTGAATGTAGTGACCCCTTGTCCAGAGTGACAAGAATGACATCCTCCCTTGTTTCCTTAGGAGATTTTTCTTTGTGACACATCTATGGTTTTCTCACATGAAACTTCCTTCTCAACTTGTGAAAGAAATTTGAATATTTAGTCACCTTTTCATGACCCATGTGACCAAACCACCAATCAATGGCTTCACCTTGAAGATGAAGTGCTACAATTTGGACATCCTCTCCTTCAGCTACAGGATGTAGTCTGAAAAATGTATCTAAATCTTTCCTCCAAGCCTTAACAGTGCTTGAAGAAGATCCATCAAATGTAGGCAAATATAATATATTGTGCCTCTTTCTTCTATTGCTGCTATAGGATCCTCTTTCTTCTTTGATTTGGAATAATTTTTGGAGAGTTAGACTCTCTTTGAATGCTCTAGATTGTGCTTTATACTCTTCAAGATACATACTGAGAGTCTCATGAGTCTCAGGTTCTCTTCTTCCTTCATTCCTATGCCATTCACCTTCTTCAAAGAAAGTGGGCATAGTAGATCTATAAGTAGATCTATGATTCTTCGGTTTCCTTTTTTGCTGATAGGAAGTGCTTGGACCTTCCTTATCAAATCTTCTTCTTGGATCCTCCTTTTTCCTTTCCCTCTTCATTTGATTAACCTCTTTGGAGAGATCTTGCTTGGGTTTAAAGAGAAGAGAGGAAAAACTATAATCCTCCTTCATGATAGATTTCATCTATCTGCTTCTTCTTTTGATGCAAAAGATGAAGTGTCCACAAGCTGAGCCAAAGATCATGCTCTGATACCACTGTAATATCCCAAAAGGGAGAATGCAGTAATATTGAAACACAATATAAGAATTGCAGAAAAGTAAACAATAAATCTAAATACACATCATAATCCACAGAAATAGCTAAGCCAGTTGAGCCATATAGGAGGTGAACAAAAAATACAACAGCGCTCAGAATATGAGACACTCAAGCCAAAGAGTTGGCATAGAATGACCCTGAAATGATCCCACAAGAGGGACTACATAACTGCTGAACTGCTGGAAGGTAAATTGCGTTATCCATGCTACAAATGTTGGGACTGCAACTGCCAGAAAGATAGAAAGTCAGATCTAGGAAGAATGGGAGCTCTGATGATGCTGAAAACATAGATCTGGGCTCTATGATGGATACCCAAGATAACCTAGAAAGGGTTTCTCAGATCTTTCAATTAAGAAAACCACCCTCTTAGGGCTTGCACATATATGCTGTTGGGTTTTCAAATCTGCCGCATAATCTGATGATATGGTGGCTGCAATGATGCACAATCATATCTATGAAAGAAGGGTTGATCCCTTCACTATATTCTTGGGCTAAAAGCTCAATATCTATCTCCTCCAATCTCCTCCACTGAAAATAGTTGCTAGATTAACAATAGCTTTAGAAAACTACGTTTTAAGCCTAAGGAGGCTCAATAGCCTACTACTATATGTGTCAAATCAGCTCCCGAGTGATGGAAATAATAGATCCAATGTGAGGAGATGATCCCTCAAAGGATTTCCATCTGAAATACTGGAAACTTCCTTCCTCCAATAGATCTACAGGATTGGACTGTGCAATCCTTGAAGCAACTGCTGCTACATGGAGGTAAAACCCAATGGCCTGAATGTGAGATATAGATCTACTGCTCCTGGAAGACTGAATGTGAAGAAAAAAGTGGTAGGATGAATCCTCCACTGGTTTCCTAGTTGAATGCTAGAAGTAACCTCCTGAAGATGGCACCAATGCCTGATAAGGAATGTAGTACAACCCTCTTCCTTAGAGATCACTCAAGGGAAGAGGTGGGATTCCTGCTCGGGAACACCCTGTGCTAAACAGCATTGCAAACTTAGCAAAACAGCTCAATAATGCATAGAGATGTCCTAAGAAAAATCTATATCTAAACAGATGAAGAAATGAATAATCCAAATCATGCCTTCTATTGTGCCTTCACCTTCATTATATATACATGAGCCTTACATAGCCTAAGCCCACTCCAAATTGCATTGTACATGTGAACATAAGTCTCTATTGGCTCGAGGGGTCCTCACCCAGGTTCAGAAGCTAATGTTTGCCAACAAAGCCCTATACTACTGGCCCTTTCGGCAGTGACCTACTTGTGCAAGTCAAAGTCTCACCTGAAGTAGTATGGGTGGGTGCTGGAACTAGGTTTTCGCACCCTGACAAAGGATAGGTAAGGCAAGCATAGCTGCGTCTGGCTTAATAATGACCAGAACACCTATTCTAGAGTCATATCTATAGGCCTTCTTCGCATCCATGTGCGCAAGGTCAATTATGACAGTATTATCGTAGCTCAATACAGAATACGCATAACACAGCAGTTACCACATATTCGCATAAACAGTGCACATAGATTCAGTACTCAAAACAACCTTTCTTATTCATCAATATGTCAATTCCCTCTTACAATACATAAGCCCGACCTACGCACATAGCAGCAGGGTCCGCACACAGCAGGACTTGGGCCCTCCACGCACACAGCCAGCCGGAGTCCCTTTCCAAAAACCCAAACAGATCTATTAAGCCGCAATTCGCATAAAGAGCTCATCATCTTCCTACCTTACAATTCAAAATGTTCCTCTATTTATAAAAATCTAGCCTAATCTTTCCTATGGTCCACAAACCATGGTTTGCGGATTCCAGATCTACCCTTTAACCCATTACAATGCTTTCGGGGCTTTTTCCCCACCCCAAACCCCTCCGCTAGACTAAATATAATCAAAATTATACAAAATCGAACCAGTTTCGCAGCTTATAGGAGACCCTATTCCAACAGTCCCCCAACACAATCTTGTGACTCATCCTGAGTCACAATGGTCGTGGGTCCGCCAATTCTCCCTGGAGCTGCGTGCGTATCTCGTTCATGCCTCAGCGCACCCTCCCTAGTGGCCCAAGTCCGCCTAAGACAATTATTTTGGCCATATAGTCATTTAGTCCTGTATGGCTTGAGCCGACTGCCATTGACGTAGCCTAGTAACATGTCACCACGCAGGGTAGCCAACCTAACTTCTCCCCCATCCGTGATTTCCGTAACGGTGTAGGGACCAAGCCAGTGCTGCCGAAATTTCCCTGGGTGTTTCGCAAACTAGCTATCGTACAAGAGGACTAGGTCGCCTTCTACGAATTCCTTTTGGCGAATATGTCGATCATGCAAAGATTTATCGTGAGCCTTCTGAACCTGCTAATGAAATTTAGCAATGAACCGATCTTCTTCCAACGCCAAAATCTGTGCAAGGCGTTCTTCCATTATGTCAGGTTCTGCCATATTTGTAAATGTTGCGATACGTAGGCTAGGAATAATGTATTATATTGGCATAATGGCCTCCTTGCCATAAACCATCCGAAAGGGGGTCCTTCCTATTAGCTTCTTGCAGGTCGTCCGATAGGCCCTCGGAACAGAGGGGATGCGTACGTCCCAATCACTACGATCAGCATTGCAGACCTTGGCTAATGCCCGCTATAAGATTTTGTTAAAAGCCTCGACCGCGTCGTTTGCCTGTGGATGATATGGTGTACTTTTCACGTGATGGATCTGGAATTCCTCATTCAAGGCTTGTATCGTTTCATTAACGAATTGAGTGCCTCTGTCGCTCATCAGGATCTTTGGGCATCCAAATATGGTTAGGATTTGCTCAAAGATGAAGTGCGTAGCAATATCTGCAGTACAATCCTTCACCGCTTGTCCTTCAGCCCAACGAGTGACATAGTCAGTAGCAGTAATAATGTAGCGCGCGCCTGTCTTCCTTCCAGGGGGATTGATTGGTCCTACAAAATCAATGGCCCATTTTTCAAAGGCCTACAAATCTATTTGAGGTTGTAATGGCATTTCATCTCTTCGTGAGGGTCGTCCTTTCTGCTGGCACGTATCGCACAATTTACAATAGTCGTGAGAATCATGGTGTAGGGTAGGCCACCATAACCCAGCTCTCAAAATCTTTTGTGCTGTTGCCTTTCCTACATAGTGTCCTCCTGCGACGCCTTCGTGCGCCTCCGTTAAGACGACATGTCTTTCATGCTCCAGGACATATCTGCGTAGTACTTCATCAGCACCTAATTTGTATAATTGGCCGGCTATGATAGCAAAATCTACCGCTAGAGTAACCAACTCCTTCTTCTACTAAACCGAATAATCTGTGGCGGCTACGCTTGTAGTCAGGAACTGAATGATATCAGCGAAGTGCGCATCCACGACCTTAATGGTGAACAGTTGTGCATCCGATAATCCTTCCTCCAAGCTAGTAGGTTCTTCGCCCGTCTCAATGCGGGACAGATGATCTGGACCCGCATTCAGCCTTCCAAACTTGATGATAATTTCAAAATCGTATTCCTGAAATAGCAATAGCCATCGGCAAATCTTCCCCCCCAACACAGGCTTGTTCACAAGGTATTTTAAAGCCAAATGATCAGTAAACATCTTAAAGTTTCCTCCCAACAAATAGTGTCGATATTTTTGTAACGCATATACCATAGCCAGTCCTTCTCGTTCGATGGTGGAGTAGTTGCACTCTGTGCCAGAGAGTTTTCGACTAGCAAAGGCAACCGGGTGATCAATATCTCCCTCCCCAAGCTGATTTAGGACAGCGTCGAGGGCAATTCCTGATGCATCCACGTGTACGCGAAATTCCTTCGTCCAATCAGGAAATATTAGTATGGGTGCAGAGACCATCTTCTCTTTGAGTAGCTCAAAACTCTTCTGACATTCATCATTCCAAAAAACGGAAACATTATTTTTAAGCAGTTTTTCCATGGGCGATGTGATTAGTGTGTATCCCTAAATGAATTTTTTGTAATAGCCTATGTGTCTGAGAATCGAACGTAATTTTTTCTCCGTTGTGGGGACTGCTAGGTTTATAATTACTGCTACCTTTTCCAGATCAACCATCAGCCCTTGTCGGCATACTATGTGTCCAAGAAAAATTCCAAAAGGCACACAGAAAATACAGTTCTTGATATTCAAGGAAATTTGGTGCTTTTGACAGGCATCCAACATCATGCGCAGGTTGGAGACATGCTCCTTTACCAAGCCGAACACCGTCCACTCGTCGAAATAAACTTCTAGAAACTTATGGATGAACTCCTTGAATACGGAAACTACTACTCTCGAGAAGATAGCCGATGCATTATTGAGGTCAAAGGGCATGACTGTGTGCTGAAAGGAGCCCCATTCTGTTTTGAACGTAGTCTTACTGCGATCTTCAGGTGCGATTCGAATCTGGTGATATCCTGAGAATCCATCGGTGAAGGAATATGCTTCCTGGCCACCTACGTTATTAAGGATTTCGTCTGAGAAAGGCATAGGGAAGGGGTCATGTGCACAAGCATCATTTAACTTGCGTAGGTCTACGCAGATTCGTATCTCCCCCTTGTTTTTCTTCTCCTGGACGACCATCAGGCTTACCCAATCCGACTGTTCAACCGGTTCAATGATACCTGCAACAAGCATTTTGTCCAGTTCTTCCCTGACCTTTTGCTTATACTTAGGGTTCAACCGGTAAGGCTGCTACTTTACGGGTCGCGCCTCTGGTTTCAGAGTGATGTGCATAACGCCTAGGTCCCCCGTGATTCCTTTGAGCTCGGAAAACTTTGTGGGGAATAAGTCCTGATACTCCGTAAGTAGCTCTGAAATTTTTCCTACGGTTCCTGCGTCCCAATAGTCTCCAATTTTGGCCAACTTAGGGTGTTCTTCCGTCCCGATATTGATTTCGCAGAGCTTGAGAGGCTTGGTAACATCAACATTCTGCAGCGGGGGCCCAGTAACTATTCGTTCTCCCTCAAATTATGGGACATAGACGTTCTGAGGATTATCTTCCTCTTCCTCTATCGCCAAGCTTCGGCAGTCGACTATGTCTTGCATCTACGCTTCCCATGTCAGGACTTCCGGTGCAGCGTGGTGGCGTGAGTCATTAAATACAAAGGCATTGATATGCTTTAGAGCTTCATCGAGTGCCTCCGTTCCCCCAAGTAGCCCGAACGTTCCTATAAAGTCATCTTTTAGTGTTTCCCAGTGGCGGGTGTGCTGATGGAGCTCCGCATCTAAATACCATGCGACGAGGATAAGCCCAAAGGCATGAATAAACAGATGCACCCACTCTTTCATAGTCCAGCCATACCATTTGTCCATCCAAGTGAGCATATGCTCATGGGGATCTCCTGGTCCGAGGAATGTCTTGGTGCATATATCTGCCGAGGGTGCAAACAGCAGGATCATCATAGCCCGGCATTCCTCCCAATCCTGGAATGCTTCCTTGTGGGTGTCCCACCATCGCGTAGGTGTTCCTCGCATAGCTAGATTAAGGGCTCATAGCCTGCGTTCTCATGGAACCGTAGCTTCCAGTGTCCTCAGGAATGCCGCGAGGCTACTCGACTCATCAAAATGGGGTAGATCCTTTACCTCCGAGGAAATGCAGCAAAATTTCCTTGTGATTCGAAGACACCGTAGCGCTGAGACATCGTGCAACTGGGTTTTTCACTTTTCCATTTCCTAATTAGAGTCAGAGAAGAATTCATTGTCTTCCTCCCAACAGAGTACCCCGTCTGCCGTGGGATTGATCCAATCTTCGTCCCGCGCGGTCAATTTGTAAATGTGATCCACCTCTTCTCCATCGCATACTGGCTCTGTGTAGCGCTCACCTTCTGTAGGGTCCAATGGTACTACTACCCTTGTCCCGTTACTTTCAAACACCATGCTTCTCTTTTTGAGGTTGACGATACCACCCATATCTATGGCCCAGTCCAATCCCAAGAGTGCAGGGTATGGATCTGCATCGTCTACAATCTGTATGACTTCAAAGTTAGCCCAGACCTTGACCCCAGCAATATCCACCATGATTTTCGATAATCTTCCCATAGGTATAATCTTCTGTTGGTTGGCCATACGCAGTTGGATGTTGGACCACTCCAATCTGGGTTCGCCCATTTGTTGCCAAGTTTGCATAGGTATCACGTTTACATCTGACCCCAAGTCTAAGACAACCTGATTCATTTCATAGTTACTGATTTGGGCAGTCATTCTCATCTCCCTACTGGTGCGTTTTCTATATCCGCCTAGCTTGTGCACGTTTTGGACTTCTGGAGACAGACGGGGCTGTACTACGGAGATATTATCAATGTCTAAGGGTTTTCTTTGGTTAGTTAGTTGCGTAATAGTGTCACACGCACCTGCAGGAGTGGTCTCATCTCGTCACCTCCCTTGAGGTGCGCAGGTGCCTGCATAGTAGATTCCCTTGTCCTAGCAATGTCCTAGTGGACTACTCTAATTGTTTCTTGTCTCGGGTTTCGGTCCAACCCTGCTAGGTTGAGAGGTGCCTGTCAGATTAGAGGACCCTTCGCAGCCTCCTTCTGAGGCTCCCTAGTGGTCATCCCGCTATGGGTTACAACCTTCGCACACAGATTCTTTTCCCGTAGTTCAGCCTTAACTCTTTGTACATTCTGTGTTGGCTGCTTTTCTTGCATTTTTGCTATTAATATTGGACAATCTTCAATCACATGGTCCAACTGTCTGCAATATTTACATGATGGCCTTGCAGGGTTTGGGAAATACCTTACAAAGTGTCCCACTTCCCCCAATTATAACAGAATAACTTCCCGCGTCCTCGTCCTGCGCTTCCTCCCCGACCCCCCCTGCCCCTAGCTAGGGAGCCACCAAAGTTCACGGGAGACCTAGGTGATGCAGGGTCTGATTTCACCCTATAAAATTTTCCTCAATCTATCTTCATATCATAGGTTCGCTAGTTCTGCTCATCATGTCCAACTGACCAGCGGAATCTGCACCATTGTTGCTTCAGCTCTGATACATACACACATAGCCATGGGCAATGGTTCGTATCATGCAGCTTTGCTACACGACAGCCATCGCACCACAACACGGACTCGCTTGAGCCCGGACGTGACAGGTTGAGTTCTCTACTTGCTCTTGGATGCACCGGACTAGGTCCTCATGCCTGTATGTAATCTGCCAGTGGTGGGCACTGATCCTTCATATGTCCAAATACCCGACATCGTATGCACCATAGGTCTACGCTAGCCCCCTTTCTCCATTCCTTCCGTAGGTTCTGAATCTCCATATGCATAGCTCTGAGTTGCTTCTGAATTTGTTGTACTCCTACCAAAATATCTTCTCTGGGCGCAACTTCTAGTTTCATGGCGGCTTCCAAAGATTTTTCCTGTGATTCGAAGGTTTGGTGGCCCATTGGTGTACGAAGGTGAGGTAACAGCATAGCGATAAACCATTTTGTATGCTATCTATCATTATACTTAAATCCTACTTCTCTGATTACTTTCTTTAGTCTTTGATCAGCTTCCCATATCGACTCAGTTGTTCCTTGCTTGAAGTATTTCACATCGGCTACGATCTGTGAGTAGGACTTAGGCTTTCGGAATTATTGTTTCAGAGCATCCTTAATATCTTGAATAGATGCGCTTCCATTTTGAGATAGGTATCGCATGTACCAGTCCAAAGCTCTCTCTTCGAAATCCAGTGATAGCTGCGCCCTTTTCACAGTATCACCTGCCACACCCTGCGCAGTCCATACTGAGTCTGCAACAAACCAAAATCGGTCCATGTCCTCATCCCCCACACCCTTGAAGGTAGGTAATTTCAAGTGCGCTACCATATCCTCTTCTGGTGGGGTTTCTGGCGAGGGTTCCTTCTTACGTGGTTCTGACAGCGGTGTTGCTGGCGAACTTTGTGTAGTTGTTCCTCTTAGCGGGCTATAGATAGATCTATCCCCTTCTTGATTGGTTTGATAGTACTTACCGCTCTGCGTTGTAATTTTGTCTAAACTGGAGATCATTTAACCATACCTGCTCTCAGGCCTTAAATTATTTTCTTGACATTACCCGATCCCTTTCAAAATGCTCCCAGTCCCGGCAACGGAACCATTTTTTGGCTCAAGGGGTCCTGACCTAGGTTCAGAAGCTAAGGTTTGCCAACAAACCCCTATACTACTGGCCCTTTCGGCAGTGACCTACTTGCGTAAGTCAAAGTCTCACCCGAAGTAGTATGGGTGGGTGCTGGAACCAGGTTTCTGCACCATGAGAAAGGATAGGTAAGGCAAGCAGAGCTGCGTCCGGCTTAATAATGACCAGATCATCTATTCCAGAGTTATATCTATAGGCCTTCTTCACATCCATGTGCACAAGGTCAGCTATGACAATACTATTGCAGCTTAATACAGAATACGCATAACACAGCAATTACCTCAGATTCACATAAACAGTGCACATAGATTCAGTACTCAAAACAACCTTTCTTATTCACCAATCCGTCAATTCCCTCTTACAATACCCAAGCCCGACATGCGCACATAGCAGCAGGGTCCGCACACAGCAGGACTTGGGCCCTCCGCGCACATATCCAGCCGGATTCCCTTCCCAAAAACCCAAACAGATCTATTAAGCTGCAATTCGCATCAAGAGCTCATCATCTTCCTGCCTTACAATTCAAAATGTTCCTCTATTTATAACAATCTAGCCTAATCTTTCCTATGGTCCACAAACCGTGGTTTTTAGATTCCAAATCTACCCTTTAACCCATTACAATGCTTTCGAGGCTTTTTCCCCACCCCAAACCCCTGCGCTAGACTAAATATAATCAAAATTATACAAAAACAGACCAGTTTTGCAGCTTGTAGGAGACCCTGTTCCAACAATCTCCATGGTTGACTGCATTATTTCTCCATGTCCTCCATCATGTTCATATGGGGTGATCACTCTCTCCATCATGTGTGCATTAAATGCATCACTTCCTCCACTAACTTATCATGAGTGCTCTATGATCTTCTTTGAATGCATTATGATCTCAGTTGACCTTATCAAAGATCCTCATGATTTTACGTTTAAGATCGATGATCTTATTTGACTATTTCATCCTCCAAAATCTATCTCATAAATAAGACATGATCTCCATTAATGGAGCTGCTCCACTACTACACGATTTTAGATCTAGATCTATAATATCCACATACACACATTAAAAGTGGATTTTATTCATATTTGAGGTTTGTGGGTCCCTCCACCCTTTTATTTACTTAATTAATTAAGAAAATCAAGAACTCTAATATTCCCAATATCATGTGAAAATTTGGGAATATTACAATGAGCTCCTCTGCCAAGATCCGGAAATTTGTGGCTTTCTCCCAAAAAACCCTTAAGACCAACAGAACTCTGAATACCACAGGCAGCAACTGTATCTTCCAACCCCCCTGAGAGAAACGGGATTGATGAAAAACCTGGCGATTTAGGGTTTAACAGATTTTTCGGACGTTGATCGTCTCCATGCTTCTCCGGGAAGGACAAAAGCTTGAGTGGCCCTAGATCGTTCCCTTCCTTCCACCCGCATTTGAATGTACTCTGAAGGCTTTCTTCCAGGAGAGCTACTTCGTTCGAAAAACCCCATACGCCTTCAGGATTTTTGTTCTTCAGGCCTGTATCACCAATGGCCTGAATATACCATTCCAAATTTCTCGCCAACACCTCGTGCCCCCAGACTGTTACCAGATCTTCCAGTGCCGGTTCTAATTCCATCGAATCTCGTTCAAAACCCATCTTTAATATGTGCTTTAGTGCCTAATCAAAACCTACGACAGCACAGGACCCTCTCCAGAACCGAAACCTTGTGCACATACCACCGTCTAGCAGTAGGTTTAGGGTTTGTGAGCACAGAGACGGCCATCCTAACCCGTATTAGCTGTAAGCAGAAACGTCAAACCCTAGGCGAGGCATGGCCGATAGCTAGTAGTACAGATGCCTGCAGGGTTCTGACAGACCAGGACGACTGTCATGTCGAGGCCCCAAATAGTTTATTTTCATGTTACATTTTCAGGAAGATTATGAAAATCTCAAAAGATGATCGAGCTGATATCAGAAATATGCCAGTAGGAATGTACAAAAAGGTGTACAAGGAGATGGTCAAAGAAATGGACAAAATTTCATCGTAGGAGGAGCCATCTCAACAACAACGTGCTTCAAATGTAATATGTAATCATTGAATTTTTCGATCATTAGGTACAATAAATAAAAAATTTAGCATTAAATATTAATTTTCAAGTATCTTCTTGCAGAAAATAAAAGAAAATGGAACCCATTCAGCACATAAAACAGGACAACAAGGAAGAAAAGGGTTGATATCTAACTTTGTGAGTAATTGTTACTTCCTTATAACAACTTAACTAGATTTCATTTTTGTATATTTTAAGTTGTTTTACAAAAATCATCATTGGATGTCTTCAAACATGTGCTAACATACAAAGAAGAACCATCAGACAAATTGATTAACATTGGGTTAAATATGGGTTGTGAGTATATGTTGGCATATCATAAATTAATTGTGGAATTTGTAAGCATTTATTGATCTTGTTTTACTTAGCTCCGTCTATAATTAATAGAATAAAAAATTCTTTTATAGTAAATATATGATTTGTTATGGGATATAAAACTTGCAGGAAACAAAGTATGGAACTATGCCAACAGATGAAATCTTGAAAGATGGCATACTACATGGTTTTGAAATAATGTGTATAGTTCAAGAGTCAATTGTTGCTAGGGTACGTCATTTATTTTCAATTTACATTGATGTATATTATTTAATATTTCAATTTTCATTATTCTCACCAATGTATATACACTCATTACAGTTTATTTTTATGTTTTTAAATGGAAGGTGAAGAAGAAGAAAACAATCAACACCATGAAAAAAACATTCCTGAAAATAACCCAAGTCATGGAAGTAGCTCGAGCAGTGACAATAGTTCAAGTGAATAATGATGATCATTATGTTTGGATATCAAAGCAAGGTGTTGTATTTTTTGAAATATTTTTCTGTGAAATCAGACATTTTTTTTAATGTAATGGACATAGTGTCCCAATTGAAAGACAAAGGGATACCAATAACTGTCCCATTTTGTATGACAAATACTGTCTTATATATATATATATATATATAATAAAATATGTTTTAATTTATTCTATTGCATTCTCCATTGTCACTTTGAAATGTAACACCACTGATTAAATTTATGGATGATTAAATATTATAATGAAGAGATGTGAAATCTGATGGTATGATATAAAAAATTAATCCAAACATCACATTCAAATGCACTAATAAGAATTTTATTGATATGAATACTGTTATAATATATTTGTCGTCTTTTGATGAATACTGAATTTTAAAAAATCACAATAATTATGATATGATATAACAAATTAATCCAAACATCACATTCAAATGCATTAATAAAAATTTAATTAATATGATTATTGTTATAAGATGTGTCGATTTTTTATGAATAATGAATTTTTTTAAATCACAATAATTGCTATGTCACAGGTTGATGTTTCTAAAAAATACAAAATGAACACCGATGTGTGTCATTTACTGTACACAGGTGTGTTTCTACGACCTATGGGCACCGAAAAAATACCAATACCAATTATAAATCTCAGCGCGTTTGTGAGATACTGCGCACCGATGCTTTTATGTGATACTGCACACCAGTGCATTTGAACGCCCTATGGGCACCACACAAATACCAATACGAATTACAACAATCGGTGCATTTGTATGATATTGCGCACCAGTGCGCTTCTATAAGACTACATACCAGTGCTTTGATACGACATATGGGCACCACACAAATCCCAATACCAATTAGAACGGCCCCATGCATTGTATCACCTGTAGTGCACCCGGTGTGGTTGTATACATTTACTGCGTGGTGTATGCACCTTCGACCAACCCGGGGTGACCATCTATATTACACGCACCGATGCATTGAAACCTTAGTAGCGCACCATGTTATCTCTCCAAAATTTTCCAAGGGTTGTTATGTTGTGTTAAAAGAAATATCGGAGGTAACTATCAACTGCTTTTGGGATTAGGATCTAGCCTTCCTAATGCTTAGAGAGGGCTCTCTCTTAATGATTTAACTTTGTTGTTTTTATTGATTTTAGGCTAGTTATGTATGTTTGATTTGGTTTGATTTTGATTTGTTAGTGGAATTACTTATTTAGATGGATAGGTGCCTGTCGATTCTCCATTGGGCTATGGAGTCAATATATCAAGAAAACAGAATAGAATCAAGTTCTAAAGGAAGTGTTACAAGGCAAGGTAGCTGAGCAAAATCAGATCTTTAAGGCTGAATGGTGAAGTGGTTTTCAATTGGGATCAAGGAGCAATTAAGGATTCCTTAAACCGCATAATGAAGGGAGTTGAAAGAGGTCAATCGGGATTAGAGAGCATTCAAAGATTCTCTAAACCAGATATCAGAAGAAAACATGAAAATGAATAATAGTTCGAAATGGAGTGTATTTAAACAAGTTCTGCAATAAAATTCCTGTTATAACATTAAAATTTAGAAAACATGCAAGTTTATGGACTACTTAAGAAAAGAACATGAACAATTGAAAATACTTCACTGAAGTGGATCAACACATGAATCTTGTAAACCAATGTCTTTATTACTTGTCCTGCCTGTTAACTTGGAAATGATACAATAAACCCTCATGTAGTAGATCAATTCAACTATAGAAATATTCAGGAATGTCCCCTCACTACTTCGAATTGATGAAGTATTTATACAAAACTTAATACAAAATATCCTATCAACTGATTAGGATTTAATTGAGTAAAATAAATATCTTCATGCAAGAAGATAGAGACACCTATTAACTGAATGCAAGTTGTCCCTATTTTATTAATTTGTTGTTTGTTTCTTTGATATTTTTGTCTTTTACGCTCACTATTTTTCTTGTTAGCTTGTCTTTCACGATGTCTTTCATTTGACTTGTCTTTTAACTCTGTCTTTTATCTGTATTCATCGCATCTGTCTTTATCTGTTTACATCTTCAATCTGTTACTGCTTTATCTATCTGCTCTATTTACTTTGTACCTTGTCTCTCTTTTACCTGTTTTTACTTTTACCTATCACAGTAAATCACACCATTTTTCTGAGGCTTCTTCGTCTAGAATTTTGATCTTTTCCATCCTCCTATCAATCTCATCTGCCTCAGTATACTTGGTAGATGTAGGTTTGTTTACAAAAATCTGATTTACCTCATGTTGAAGAAATAATAAGTTCTCTAAAGTTTGAAGGAGTACTTTGCCTGTAGGAACTCCTTTCATTGTTGAATTGTTGGAAGTCTCTTTAGTTACTTCCCTGATCTTTTTATCATAGTCTTCATGCCTCATCAGTTTATCATTAATTACCAAAGGATTAGGCAGACCTTTCTGCCTCAAAGCATCAATTTTTTCCATGAATCTATTGACTGCCAGTTCCATTGTTTGGCATTTGTCTTCAAGTTGTATCATGACATTTCTCTTGGAAATCACCGTATTCACCTCTAAGATATTCTCTGTTCTATCTGTTATCCCAAGTTCTTCTAATTCTTGTTTGTTTTTAGAATTGAGGAACTTTATTATCTCAATGGCTTCCTCGGGTTTCTTTCCAAGTTCTTCCTTGACCTTTTGGATTGCATCACTAGCGCCCTTTATCAATTCCTTCTGTTGAAATATTATCTGTATGGAAGGCCAAATATCATTAACTGAGTTAATGATATTGGCCCACAAATGTTGTTTTTCTTGGGCTAGTGGCTCTTTTAGTGATAATCCATTTTCTAACTGATGAATTCTACCAGTCAATCTGTTTTCTTTCTATGATTCTGCTTTATACATTACTTGAGCCAATTTCTTTTCATCTACTAGATTTTTCACTTTTTCTTTAAGCCTATTGATCTCAGTAGTTTGTATTGACATGTCTTGCATGGCTTTAATAAATTTACTTGCCTCGTCATTGGGATGGGCTGATGTTATTGCTGGTGTAGTAGCGTGGTTGTTGGAACTTCTGTTGTCACTGGAACTATTGTAGGTAATGGAGTTGAGGTAGAAGCTATAGGAATGGCAGTAATAGGAATTGCTTCCATGTTAGCTTGCTTTTCCTACACAAATTTGTCCATTTAATTTTCCATCTCTTTCAGTTAAGTTGTCAACTGAATGATGAGATTCATCATTTCATCCTTCTAATTCTCATTTTCCAAAACTTCTTTAGTTTGTGGATGCTCTGTTGTAGGTAACTTCAGTTGTTTCTTCAATATCTGCATTCTTCTTCTTAATAAGCTCTTCTGCTGCTTTGATATTCATTAGATCATATCCAACCTCCATGATCAATTCTTCAAGTGATTTTATTCTCTTATCCTTTGCATGTGAAGAAGCTTTCTCTAGATTTAACTGTGTTCTGATATTTTCTAGAGAATGTAGTTTTTGGACACTTAAAGCCTTGTTTTTCATAGTGGAATAGATCATTTCTCCAACTTGTTTATGAAACTCAATTTGATTTATGGGATGCACATCTTTAGCAAGAACTTCAAAGGCTATTTTCTTGTAATCTGTTGATAATTTTGGAGCCTCCACTATTGGATGTAAAAAGGTCATTTGCATCTTTCTAGTCTTGTAGTCAAATGATGATAGCAATCCGTTCTAGTCACTAGGTGTTTGTTTCCAATACTAGGCATAAGTTACAATTTTCAATAATTCATTCTTGATTTTGATTTCTCTATATTTTTCCATTATATCTTTCTCTTTATCCACTAGTTTGCTTAACAATGAAACCTCTACACTATGTTGTTTTTGAATGATTTGTGCACTGGAGATTGATGGTGGTTGTGTTTCTTCTGAAATGGTGGGAGGTGCATTATCTCTGACAAATATATATGTATCAATGATGTCCACTGTATCAATGATCTCAATTGTCTCTATCACTGGATTCATTTTTGCCTTTTTCTAGTACATTAACTTGAATTTGGTATCAGAAGTAGTCTCTACAAAATAAGAGCCTTCCTCTCTTGCCCTCTTTGAATTTTTGTCCTGTGGGGCTGGAGTAAGCAAGATGGAACTAGTATCAACCTGCTTCTCCATCTCCTCTAAAGTATTTTCCAACCACTCTGACTAGTTCGAATTATTTTCAACTTCAGGTTTTGACTTATGAAAAAACGGGGTCAATTTGAATTTGACTCTTAACTTACTTATAACTCCCAAGGGATCATATTGCCATTTGAAACTACTACTGAATTTGAAATCATGTAAATACTTATCTGCTTGCTAAATATCATTCCTATTATTACAAATAAAAGGCCCTAACTGGTTATTGATCTTGAATTGAGTTTTGTTCTTTGTAGAAAGGAAGTTGACTTCATCTGAGTCCAGGATTTGTCTGATGTATTCTAATGCAAATAACCTCATTGGGAGGTATTTAGGAAGCTTGCATGGGGTGAGTTGGCTTCCATGCACCTTAATTTCTGTAAAATTCTAGTATAAATATCAGTCTCTTGTTCTACTTTGATCTGACAACTGCAATACTTTCTTTATCTCTTCATTGACTCTAGGTTGAATGCTACTACTTAGCATATTGACAACTGGATAAACAAATGAATCAATGAAGTCTTTATAGTTGAATTATGTGGAATCCTTTCTGATTAAGGATGTCCAGAAGACTACAGATTGGGGGTTACCCTTTGTGTCCAGTTTTTGGAGGCTAACTGCAAACCTTTCTGATTGGAAATATAAGAACAAATGGAACAAAACTGAGGAGTATTTAAATACTCCTTGCTTTGGTAACTTGATCAGTTTCTCATGGATTGTATCTGATAGATATTGGGAAAAGTTTAAGGTTGAAGCAAGAGGCTAACCTGGGTAGAATATGGACAAAAAACCAAGGACAGATGCATCTACATATTCATCAATAAAATACCCTAAAATATATGACAACATTGTGACAATCTATCTGGTTCTCTCTAAAAATATGGAAGCTGAGTATGGAGGATTACTTTTTGGGGTTTCAACTGATGGAGGAAGGAAGGTCTGGAATATTTGGAATATTTTTGGGAAGTCTAGCTTCAGGTAGAGTTCAGTGAGGATTTCAATAGATAATGGGACTTCATCAGGCTTTAGTTGGATCTGTAACATCTGATTTATTGATTGTGCAGTGATCGTGAATAAAATCTCTTGGTTTGGGGTTATTAGAGCTCTTTCATTGGGAAAATAATTGATCTGCCAGAGTTTAATGATTTCTGGAAATTGAAAGGTCTGTGGGAAGATGTACCTGGGTAGGTTTGAGTCCCAGAGGTGGATATCATTGGCCTGGTCTATGTATTTATCATGGCTCCAATAGTGGAGCTCTAGAAGGTTGAAATCAATGATTGTATCACTGATTTTGAAGTCGTTATCAGCAAGAGGTGTGTGGTCAACATCTACCACAGGTGGTTTCAGAGGGTTAACAAATATTATGCTTTGTTAAGCCATTGTTTGGTTTAATTTATCAATTTATTACTTTTATGTGATTAAGTAATGGCGTCGGGCACTTTAGGATTACCTGGAAATTCGAAGTTTTGGTCTTTTGAAATACAGGAGGTAACAGGGTTCAGTTCTGGTCGAGAATGACTTTAATTCCAGTCTATAAAGATTTCAAACTGGGTCGAAAAAGGCTTCTTTTTCACAATTTTCAACAGAAATGGTGAAAAAATGTTTTAGGGCGGGACTTATTGCTTTTAACCAGAGGTAGTTAATAATATAGTGCGAGTTTGATTAATTTTGAATCATGGTGGTTTCATCACAATGGGTAAAAAGGATTAGCGGTTATTGCATCGCAAAAATCAGTACAGTGGTTTTGGGACTGGGGATGTGATACGTTGTACGAGTGTCGTGTGGCAAATGGGCGGGGGTGTGAAACCACCCATTTCGCACCCCCAATTGGTTTTAAACATCAGACAATTGAGAGTGCGAAAGGGTTCAGGAATTATTAGATCTGATAGGCGCTAATCAGATGGTTGATGGGTGTTGCGGGATTAGTTAAGGATCAAGAGAGCTGGGGTCAGGTATTATGAACACGGAGGAGTTTAATATATATTGTGAAGGTTTAATATAGTGGGTTGGGGATTAATATAGTGGGGTGATATAATAATCAGTGGGGTTTAAAACAAAATGGGACCTTGGGAAATATATTAAAGCAATGGGTTAGCATGTAATGGGGGGTTAATGAAATGTATAAAGTGGGGGAAGTTAAAATAATATATAAATTATAGGTTATAATGATATAAAGGTGTTTGTAAAATATATTGGTGGGATGTTAGAAATACACTAGGAATGGGTTAAAATAATATCGGGGAGGGTTTTTTGTAGTGGGGCTCGATATATTTTAAATGTTTTAAACTTTAGATAAGTGGGTTTTACATGTTTTTAATGGAAAATGGGAGTTAGTAAAAGAGTGGGTTTTACATGTTTTTAATGGAAAATAGGAGTTAGTAAAGGGGAAGTTAATTTTCAAAGGGAAATAGATTTTTAACTAGGGAAAGGGGTTTTAGTAATGGAAATGAGTTTTTAACTAAGGAAAGGGATATTTTACAAGGGACAATGGCTTCCAAGAATGGAAATATGATTTTAGCAAGGGGAAGGGGATTTATGAGGATATTAGTGATATGAGATGAACCAATTGATGATTTTCATTAATTGTCAAAGTAATCTACCTACCTTTATTTATCCTAACATTTTTTACTCCTTTTATTGGGTGCATTTGAGCTTGCTGACCCTTTTATTTTCTTTTGATAAGAAAAATAACCTATTTCTAACCTTATAACTTCCAATGGCTCAGATTAAACTGATGAGCTCATTTTTATTCTCTACCTAACTACTGATCTGCCAAGATTAAATGGTTTGGTCAGATCTTTATTCATTAACTATCATGACATGAAATTTAAAATCATAAATGATTCAAGATTAAACTGTGTGATCATCATGAATTGTGGAATTTTGAACAAGCTGCACACAATTTTATTTGCATAAAGTAAACTAAGAGTAGTGGCATTTGAATGTGCAACACTTTCAGGATCTATTTTTGTTTCTTTTTGTGGGGTTCATACTTTACATAGGACCCTAACAGTGGCTCCACTTGGGGATGGAATCTCCTGGTGAGATGTCAAGAACTTTATGATCAGTGGGCTTGGAACTTTGACGTTGCTTTCCTTGGAACTGCTTTTTGTGATCTCCTTTATTCAAACATATGATGTTATACCTTTTAAATCCTAGGGCCTTCTCTTCAAGCTTCAACTTTAGAAGACAATCATTCAATCCAATCTAAACTTTTGATATGGTATTTAAAATTAACAGAGTAAAACAAATGAACTAATGGTTAATTTGGAGAAAAGTAGTGCTTCAACATTCTACCATTGACTGGTCCACCCAGTAGATCTGTTCCATCTAACTCTTTCAAGAAAAATGCATTTTTGCCTCTGTAACCATAAATGATGTATGGGTCTTTCCATAGAAATAAAATTTCCCATGTTTCCCTTTGTCTTCTCTTCTAGAATCCCGTTTGAGTACTTTATCACCTATGAAAAAATAATCTTCTTTAGTTTTCTTATCAAAAATATTTTTGATTTTGTCTTGGATTACTTGAGATTTGACATAAATTGCTTCCCTGGTTTGCTACAAATGAATTGTCTAATTTATCCTCTTTTGGATATCATTTGTTCTACTTGCAGTTCTTGAATCATTTTCATCACTGGCACTCCTACAGAGGATGGAAAAACAACATCCATCCCATATACTAATTGATAGGGATAGGTACCAATAGATTTATTTGTAGTTAGTTTGTCTACCCATAAAGCATTGACCAACTTTTTTTCCAGGTTTTCTTGTTATCTTCTAGAATTTTTTTGATGATGTTGACTAGGCTTTTATTTGAGGATTCTGCTAGTCCATTACCTTGAGTGTAATAGGCAGAGGAATAGCCAAGGGTAATATGGTATTTGTTACAAAATTCAATCATTTTCTTGAATTTTAAGGCAACTACATTGTCAGTAATGAGCTTTTGTGGGCATCCAAATCTAGAAAGGATGTTGTTTTCAAGGAATGAGATAATGACAGAGTCTATGGCTTGTCTAGAAGGGATGGCTTCTATCCACTTGGTAAATTAATCAGTTGTTGTTAAAATACATTTATGCGGGGCAGAAGAGGGTGGGTGCATTTCACCAATGAAGTCTAAACCCCATTATTGAAATGGCATTTCTGTTGAGATAGGTTTGAGGAGTAATGGTAGGAGTTTCTTCTTCCCTTCAAATATCTAGAATTTGTGACAGGAGGTCACATACTTTTTAACATCTGCAAAAAGAGTGGGCCAGTAAAAACCTGCCCTCAAAATTTTATCAGCAGTTGTTTTCCAGTAAAGGTGTCCTCCACAGTCTCCTGCATGAAATTCCTGCATGACTTTGTCAGCTTCATCTTTTAATAAACAGTTTAATATAATTCCACCATGATCTTTCCAAAATAAAACATTATCTAAAATATAATATTTCATTGCTTTCATTTTCAAGAATATGCTTTTAGTTCTAAATAAACCAGGAGGAGCTTGTAAATTAAGTAAAGCAAATATAATGTCTGCATACTAGGGTGAATCTATAAAAGCCTCACTAATTTGTGGAGTTGCCATCTCTTCCTGGTCATCTAGTTAAGCAATAAAATTTATGTCTAAGGCCTGACATTTCGATTCAGCCATGAGTTTGGCTAAATCTTGGCCTTTGATCAATTTTGTAGGCTTTATTTCAATGTCATATTCTAGTATAGTGGCAATCCATTTGCCTTTCATCAGGCCCATTCTGAGTTAGAATGTCCTTTACTACAGAGTTTGGAACATATACAATTATGTGAGAGTATAGAATGTATACTATGAAATATTTTATGACTTTCACTAAAGAAAGTGCTTGTTTTTCCATGATATTATACTTTAGTGTTGCATCTCTCAGGGATTTATTGAAAAAGGCAATAGGTTGTTCATAACCCTCATCAATCTTTTGCAACAAGACTGCTGCAATGGTATGTTCTGAAGCAAATGAAAAAATTATAAAATATTTTTTGAAATTAGGACTTATGAGGACAGGTGTTTTAGTAAGTGCTTCTTTAACTGCTTCAAAATATTGTTTAGCCTCTACTGTCCACTTAAGTATTGAATCTTTTTTCAACATGTTATTCATATTTCTAAGTAATTCTGCTAAGTTAGAGATGAATCTTCTAAGAAATTTTATCTTGCCTAGAAATGCTTGTAACTCTTTAATGTTTCTAGGATGACTGATATTCAGAATTGCTTCTATTCTAGCTAGATCAATTTTAATCCCCTCTTTTGAAATAATGTGTCCTAGGAGTTTCCCTTCTTCTGATCCAAAAAGAGTCTTTTTAGGATTCAAGGATATACCAAAATTTCTACATTTAATGAATACTCTTCTCAAATGATCTAGATTTTCATTATCTATTTTGGAAAATACTCTGATATCATCTAGATAAATGACTAGAAAGTCATGAATTTCCTTGGCAAAGGCTATGTCCATAGCTCTTTGGAATGTTGCTCCAGTGTTCATTAGTCCAAAGGGTATTTTGAAGTACATTAAAGTTCCCCATAGAGTGGTAAATGCAGTCTTTGCTTGATCTTCTGGTTGGACTAGGATTTGGTTGTATCTAAAGAATTCATCAAGTAATGAAATTATGGATGATCCAACTACCCTCTGTAGAATGTGATCCATTTTAGGGAGAGGATAGTTATATTTTAGTGACACTTTTTTTAAGTTTATGAAATCAACACAGAGTCTGATTTCTCCTATTTTCTTTCTAGTGGGGACTAAAATTGGGACTCAATCATAATATCTAATAGGTGCTATTATTTGAGCCTCATACATCCTTTTAACTTCTTTTTTTGTCAATGGCTTAAGAACAGGGTTAATTCTCCTACACTTTTGTTTAAATGGTTTTTTATTTTCTTTGATTGGTATTTTATGTTGGATCATGTTAGTGTCATAAGATTTGAGGTCTTCATAAATCCGGGCAAATACATCTTGAAATTATTTAAACAAATTGATGTACTTCACTTTTTCTTCTAGAGGTAATGCTTTGGATAACTTGATAAGCTTAGGTTTTTGTTCTGTTCCTATGTTACATTCTGCTATATCTGATCTTAAGGGCTCCATTTTTTGTTTTCTAGCTACATCATTGGAATCAAAAAGATCTTCTAATGGGGCTAATCCCTAAGGCAAAATATTATCTTTAAGGTTTAAAACTTTCGATTCATCATTGGTTAATTATTCTATTTCTACTTTTTCTAATTTACCTATTTCTTCTTTAGTAAATATTGTTGGTTCTATTTTATTTACATTATTTACATCTAACACCTTATTCATGGTATAATCTACTGTATAGTTAGTATCTATATTAAATTGCTGAAATTCTCCTTCACAATTCATAAAATCATAAATTTGTGAGTCATGTGAAAATATCTACCAATACTTCAAATTATCAGGTATGGTTGGCCTATGTCTTACCTCTGCAGTGTACTAATGATTAGGTTGAAAAGGTAACCTGCATGTGCTAGCAAAGGTGGCCAAACTATGTGCCTGCATATTCTGCTTTCTTGTAATAACAGCAAAGTCAGTTTCAAGAAAACAATTTATCAAGTCTAGAATGGTTTATCTATATTGGCTAATTCTAGGATTATTCACTAGATACTCTCCTTTAATTTGTTTTATGATAAGTTCTGAATCTCCCATGATAGAAACTCTTTTGGCTCCAATTTTTCTTACAATTTGTAGTCCTAAAACTAATGTTTCATATTATTCCATGTTATTAGTGCACTTGAAATTTAACCTGAATGCATGTCCTTTAGAATGATCATTCTCTAAGTTATAAATCCATACTCCAACTCCTGCTCCTAATATGTTTACAGAGCCATCAAAATATAAATGCCACATAGACTCATGAGTTATGTTTTCACTATCAATTTCTTTATGTTTCTGTTCCACAACTGTGATTTTGTTTTTACCAGTGTCTGAATTACATAAAATGAATGAGTCCATGTCAGAATGCATAGAATAGATAGGATAATTCTCTGGTTTTTTTGCACTACTAACCATGTATTTCATCAAAGTTTCTTTGTAAAGTTTTCTTTGCTGAACAAATACAGAAATGGTAGCATATGGCATATCTAATTGCAGAGATCCATGTAATTTTTCTCCCCATGAGTGAGATAGTAACATACCATATTTTGGAGGGATATCAACACAATGCTCTTGGCTGGGCACTGAACTAGAGTTACACAAAGGTCTTTTATCAAGCCAAGGCTTTTAACTTGATTAGAATAAAAGGAGAAAAGGTCTTTGTATGGTCTGGTGATATCTAAGTTCAGTTTTCCATGACATCTTTAAGCATTAAGTTATGAGATGCTCCTGAATCTAACATAACATTGTGTAAGATTTTACCATGAACATTTAGTTAATGTAGAATGGAGGAACCCCACCTTCTTGATGTTTTCCATTTACCTCCGGACCAAATAATAACTCTGGTTGATCATCATTTACGTTAACAGCATCTTCATCTTCTCCTATGTTTAGTGTTTTAGTGATTTGGGCTTTGTATGAATCATTTTTCACCAGCTCTGTTAAAGGTACTAGTATTTTCAATTTGGCTATCTCAATTTGGATATTAAATGGGATTTGAGTTTTGCCTAATTAAATGATTTCTTCTTTACCAATTGTAGTTTGTATGTTTTTATCCTTTTTCTCAACAATTGGCAATTTAGTCTGTGTATCTACTATTTTATTTTCAATTTTCTTGTCTGGAACAGTTTGAGTATGAATTGAAGTTTTAGTAGCAGTTGATGTTTGAGTAGCAGATGATGTTATGTCTACAATATTTGGACTAGCTGTAATCTTAGGACTGGAAGCATTCTGAGTTTCTCTAGGGAGAATTTGTAAAGTTTTGGTTACAGGAGCTTCTACTGTTTTCTTAGTTTGGGTTTGGACAGTTTTCTTAGTAGGATCTTTTGTGTTATTTTTGTTTCTAAGGTTATACCATTTATGAACTTCATTGATAGAAATTTCATTACCTTTTTTATAGTCGAAGGACCTCTAGAACCTAACTGTAATTGTTGTAACATGTATAATTCTTGTTCTTCTTGGGTAAGAAAAATAGTATTTTCATCATTTATTCCCATTAAGTTAATCTGGGTGTCCTAGTATTCATCATTTTGTTGAGAACTTTCAGCATAGTTCCCTTGCAAAGGTGGTCTAATCAATTGATCTAGTGCAACTTCTCTAGATTTACCAGTATTAGGATTTTTCCTAAAGTTGGGGTTTCTGATTTGAGGACCTTGATGATTTTCCCACTGAGGCTTTCTTTCCATGTTTTCTAATCTATCCATTATTCTTTCCATACTTTTAGCTAAACTATCTATCTTAATATCTGATGTGGATGGTTCTTCCTTTATGGTTACTCTTCTTTCATTCCTCATCCTAGCTCTTTTAGCTAATAAGTTAGCTTCTACACTAACTGCATTACTCTGTATTTGTTCTAAGGTTTCAGTTTTTCTTTCTCTTACTTAGTAGGACATATCAGTGTCAAAACCATCTGGAAATTTGATCAAGGCTAGATCTTGTGGAGGTTTGATATTTGCTGGAATGGAATTGTAAATGCTATTAAACCTAGTACAGTAATCCTGAACAGAGTCATTAGGAGCTCTTCTAATGTTTTCATATTCAGATAATATCTGTAAGGGGTTTTTCTTTCGTTCCCATCTATTAATAAACAATTGGTGGAAAGCAGCTAAATCAGTAATATGGTTTGCAGGTAAAGCTTTAAACCATTTCTTAACATCTCCAGCTAATGTTTGGGCAAATAATCTCATTTTTACATCAATTTCATGTAATTCAAAGCAATCAATCATTTTATTTACATGTTGTTGAGTAGTATATTGACCAATACCATCAAAATGAAAATTTTTACTCTGGTAATCCTATGGCATGGCATGTAAAGGGGCCTGTAAGACCAAAGGAGCATATTTGGCTGCCATGGCTAAGATTCTAGCTTGACTGGGAGGTAAATTAGCAGTACTTGAAGATGGACCTGAACTTGAAGATGGACCTCAACCTAAAGATGGACCTGAACTTGAAGATGGACCTAAACTTAAATATGGACCTGAACTTGAAGTGCTTGGAGATGAATTTGAAGTGATTGCAGATGAACTTGGAATGCTAGAAGATGGGAATAAAATTCTAGGTTGAAGAGGAAGCTTGGGGATGAATGGTTCTGTGGAATGAACTAGGGTGGATATTATATGAGGTGGTACTAAATAAAGTTGTATTTACAATTTCAGAAGGAATGGCAGAATGCTTAGGGGTAGCAACAGTTAAGGTGGCTAATTCAAGTGACTGTTGAAAATAGGCTTCATCTATATCTTTAATCAAAGTTAAGGTCAAAATATCAAGTTTATCAAAAGTCTCTAGAACCTGTTGATCTAAGTCTAGTTGTATAGTTTCCTTCTTTTGTTCAATAAATTGAATAAAGTTAGGGTCTATTACACTATCATAGATTGAACTTTCAGATTTGGTTCTAAATAGAGAATTCTCAAATGATAAATCAAATTGAATATCTTGTCAACTTGATAATTCTTTATGAAGTGAATTTGCTTTGATTAATTGACTACTACTTCCTAGACTTTCTACTTTTTTATATTTTCTTAAAATTCTATCAGGATCATCAACAATTATAGCAGGTCGTGGATCAGGATGAGCCCTGGTATAGTATGTTCTTTTAGAAGCCAAAATTTTAACTTTTAATGATAAATTTTAACAACCCTAAATAAAACTTAAGGTGAAAAGATGAGGAAAAGTGTTTCCTTTAAGATTTATTTAACTGAGGACTGATTCCCCAGTATGGTCGCCAGTATGTTATCTCTCCAAAATTTCCGAAGGGTTGTTATGTTGTGTTAAAATAAATATCAGAGGTAACTATCAACCACTTTTGGAGATTAGGATCTAGCCTTCCTAATGCTTAGAGAGGGATCTCTCTTAATGATTTAAATTTTCTTTTTTAATTGATTTTAGGCTAGTTATGTATGCTTGATTTGGTTTGATTTTGATTTATTGGTGGAATTACTGATTTAGATGGATAGGTGTCTGTCTATTCTCCATTGGGTTATGGAATCAATATATTAAGAAAACATAACAAAATCAAGTTCTGAAGGAAGTGTTACAGGGAAATGTAGCTGAGCAAAATCAGATCTTTAAGGTTGAATGGTGAAGTGCTTTTCAATCTGGATCAAGGAGTAATTAAGGATTCCTTAAACTGGATAATGAAGGGAGTTGAAAGACGTCAGTTGAGATTAGAGAGCAATCAAGGATTCTCTAAACTAGATATCAGAAGAAAACACGAAAATGAATAACAGTTCAAAACAGAGTGTATTTAAACAAGTTCTACAATAAAATTCCTGTTATAACATTAAAATTTAGAAAACATGCAAGTTTATGGAATACTTAAGAAAATAACATGAACAATTGAAAATACTTAACTGAAGTGGCTCAACACATGAATCCTGTAAAGCAATGCCTTTATTACTTGTCCTGTCTATCAACTTGGAAATGGTACAATAAACCCTCAGGTAGTAGATCAATTCAACTATAAAAATATTCAGGAATCCTTCCTCACTACTTCTAATTGATGAAGTATTTATACAAAACTTAATAAAAAATATCCTATCAATTGATTGGGATTTAATTGAGGAAAATAAATATCTTCATGAAAGAAGATAGAGACACCTATTAACTGAATGTAAGTTGTCCTTGTTTTATTGATTTGTTGTTTGTTTCTTTGATATTTTGTTATCTTTTACGCTGGTTGTTTTTCTTGTTGGCTTTTCTTTCACAATGTCTTTCATCTGACTTGTCTTTTAACTATGTCGTTTATCTGTATTCATCTCATCTCTCTTTGTTTGTTTACATCTTCAATCTATTACTGCTTTATCTGTCTACTCTGTTTACATTTTACCTTGTCTCTCTTTTACCTATTTTTACTTTTAGTTGTCACAGTAAATCACACCATTTTTCCCAGGCTTCTTCATCTGGAATTTTGATCTTTACCAACCTCCTGTAAATCTCATATGCCTCAGTGTACTTGGTAAATGTAGGCTTGTTTACAAAAATATGATTTACCTCATGTTGAAGGAAGAAGAAGTTCTCTAAAGTCTGAAGGAGTATTTTTCCTGTAGGAACTCCTTTCATTGTTGAATTGTTGGAAGTCTCTTTAGCTACTTCCCTGATATTTTTATCATAGTCTTCATGCCTCATCAGTTTATCATTAATTACCAAAGGATTCGGCAAACCTTTCTGCCTCAAAACATCAAATTTGTTCATGAATCTGTTGACTGCTAGTTCCATTGTTTGGCATTTGTCTTCAAGTTGTATCATGTGATTTCTCTTGGAAATCACCTTCTTCACCTCTAAGATATTCTTTGGTCTATCTGTTATCCCAAGTTCTTCTAATTTATATTTGTTTTGGAATTGAGGAACTTTATTATCTCAGTGGCTTCCTCTGCTTTCTTTCCAAGTTCTTCCTTGACCTTTTGGATTGCATCACTAGCCTCCTTTATTAATTCCTTCTGTTCAAATATTACCTGTATGGAAGGCCAAATATCATTAACTAAGTTAATTATATTGGCCCACTAATGTTGTTTTTCTTGGGCTAGTGGCTCTTTCAGTGATAATTCCTTTTCTAACTGATTAATTCTATTAGTCAATCTGTTTGCTTTCTGTGATTCTAATTTATACATTACTTGAGCCAATTTCTTTTCATCTTCTAGATTTTTCACTTGTTCTTTAAGCCTATTGATCTCAGTAGTTTGTATTAATATGTCTTGCATGGATTTAATCAATTTACTTGCCACATCATTGGGATTGGATGATGTTGTTGCTGGTGTAGTAGCTAGTGTGGTTGCTGGAACTTATGTTGTCACTGGAACTGTTGTAGGTAATGGAGCTGATGTAGAAGCTATAGGAATGGCAATAATAGAAACTGCTTCCATGTTAGCTTGTTTTTCCTGCACTAATTTTTCCATTTCATTTTCTATCTCTTTCAATTGATTTGTCAACTGAATGATGAGATTCATCATTTCATCCTTCTAAATTTCATTTTCCAAAACTTCTTTAGCTTGTGGATGCTCTGTTGTAGGTAACTTCAACTATTTCTTCAATGCAGCTTTATCTACATTCTTCTTCTTAATAAGCTCTTCGGCTGCTTTGATATTCTTTGTGTCATGCCCAACCTCCATGATCAATTCTTCAAGTGATTTATTCTTTTATCCTTTGCATGTGAAGAAGCTTTCTCTATCTTTAAATGTGTTCTGATATTTTCTAGAGAATTTTATAGTTTTTGGACACTTAAAGCCTTGTTTGTCATAGTGGAATAGATCATTTCTCCAGCTTGTTTATGAAACTCAATTTGATCTATGGGATGCACATCTTTAGCAAGAACTTCAAAGGTTGTTTTCTTGTAATCTGCTAATGATTTTGGAGCCTGCACTGTTGGTTGTAAAAAGGTCATTTTCAACTTTCTAGTCTTTTAGTCAAATGTCGATAGCAATATGTTCTGGTCACTAGGTATTTGTTTCCAATGCTGGGTATAAATTACAGCTTTCAATGCTTCATTCTTGATTTTTATTTATTTATATTTTTCCATTATATCTTTCTCTTTATCCACTGGTTTGCTTGATGATGAAACTTCTGCACTATGTTTTTTCTGAATGATTTGTGCACTAGAGATTTATGGTGGTTGTGTTTCTTCTGAAATGGTGGGAGGTGCATTATCTCTGAAAACTATATATGTATCAATGATGTCCACTGTATCAATTATCTCAACTATCTCTAACACTAGATTTAGTTTTGCCTTTTTCCTGTACATTAACATGAATTTGGTGTCAGAAGTAGTCTCTGCAAAATAACAGCCTTCCTCTCTTGCCCTATTTGAATTTATGTCCTGTGGGGCTGGAGTAAGCAGGATGGAACTAGTATCAACCTATTTCTCCATCTCCTATAAAGTATTTTCCAACCACTCTGACTGGTTGGAATACTTTTCAACTTCAGGTTTTGACCTCATGAACAAAAGGTGTATAATATTCCTACTTAGCCCAAGCTAAGAGGAATATTCAATTTTGTTTCATTTTATGTTGATTGAATAAATGAACCAAGGAGGACATGTAAAACTCCTAAAAACAATGAATAAATCCATGCCTATGTGAACACAGACAAATCCGGGCCATTTAAAATAAACACTTGTAGGTGTGAATGGGTTTGAACTATGAAACTAGGTCAACCTTGACCAAATCCACAGCACAGTCTAGATTCAATGTACCTCATGGATACACAACGCAGTTCTAGATGGAGGCTCCAAATGTGAAAGGAGCTAACTCATTGATGTGGTTTAGGGTTTGACAAGGATTTTATCTTATAAAAGGAAGAGGAGGGAAGAATGAGAGGGTTGTTGATGATTATCATTTTCTAAAGATATTGTCTATTTAGAAATTTCTGATTCTCTGGCTGTTTAGCTGAGAATAATGCTGTTTAGAATTGGGTGTTCCTGGTCGAGAATCCCACCTCCTTCCTAGAGCAGCTCTTGGAGGAGCCTTGTTTGTCTTGTCCACTATTTGGAATTTGGCCAAGCTTCATATTACACCTATAGCACCAGTCCTGTTTAGGATTGGGTTGTCCTTGTGAGTTGCAGCAAGTGGAGGATAGATCTCTTTAGATCTATGCAGCTCTAGCACCCCTTTTCACTGGGAAAGTCATATATCCCTTTGAAAAGAGTGTTCTAGACCTTGGGAGCTTCAAATCCAGATTTTGGCATCAAGCCAAAGTATACTCAGAGTCTACAATGCAGTCCCTTTTGCAGTACTACGTTATTTGTAGTAGCAGAGTTGCAGGGTGTCTGGGCATCAGCTTGGAGGAGAGATCTCTAGTGATTGGATCCTTCCTTTCATTGTGGTGATCCATGGATTGGCCATCCAATCCATGTTTGTTTCAGATCTGATCTGCTGTACATTATATGCTTCATAATTTTCTGAATATTACTACAAATCTGTAACTTATATCTCAGGTCTACTCTTGTACTTTCATGATTTGCTGAGATCCCCAAGGGGAATGTATTGATGAGCCTTTCTTGTACACATATATGAATTCGATCTATCTTTTCATGTAAAGATCTACTCTAGATCTAAGTTGTAACATAATACTACTTCAGCCAATGATAATAACATTTTCAAGCTTATTTTTTCATTTCTCATGGTTGTAGCACCTCATTGCTGAGGGTTTCTTCTTATAAATCCTTCTCCTTTTTGTTCTACATTGTATAAACTCTATTGTAAATCTGATTTCTTTGTTGTATCAAATATATTTTTAGCTATCATATTTATCTCCTACAAATATTAGGCTAAAGAAGCGTTATTTTTCCAGTGTTCTTTGTATTCTTTGCGATCCCTCTTGGGGCGGTTTTCAAGCCTTCCTAGGTGTGGGATATCTGTTTAACCCACCCTGAAAGATTTTTTGATCTCCTCTTGGATTTATGTCTTAGATACTCTACCTCTAGGGATCCAGGGCCCGATTTCAAGAGTTGTAGCATCCATTCTGAAAAATCGTTTTTCGGGCATGCCTGCTGCGGCCCATTTTGGGATATTACAAGGTGTCAATTTGAATTTGACTCTTAACTTACTTATGACTCCCAAAGGATCATACTACCATTTGAAACTACTACTGAATTTGAAATCTTGTAAACACTTATCTTCTTGCTGACCAACATTCCTATTATTGCAAATAAAAGGCCCTAACTGGTTCTTGATCTTAAACTGAGTTTTCTTCTTTGCTGAAAGGAAATTAAATTCATCTGAATTTAGGATTTTTTTGATGTATTCCAACGAAAATAACCTCATTGGGAGGTATTTGGGAAGCTTGTATGGAGTTAGTTGGCTTCCATACACCCTAATTTCTATATGATTCTGGTATAAATACTAATCTCCTGTTCTAATTTGATCTGACAATTGCAACACTTTCTTTATCTCTTCACTAACTCTAGGTTGAATGCTACTGCTTAGCATATTAAAAATTGGATAAAAAAATGAATCTATGTAGTATTTATAGTTGAATTCTGTGGAATCCTTTCTGATCAAGGATGTCCAGAAGACAACAAATTGGGGGTTACCCTCTGTGTCCAGTTTTTGGAGGCTAACTGCAAACCTTTCTGATTGGAAATATAAGAACAAATGGAACAAAACTAAGGAATATTTAAATACTCCTTCCTCTGGTAATTTGACCAGTTGGTCATGGATTGAATCTAATAGATATTGGGCAAAATTAAAGGTTGAATCAGGAGGCTGACCTGGGCAGAATATGGACAAAAAACCTAGGACATATGCATCTACATATTCATCAATAAAATACCCTAAAATACATGACAACATTGTGACAATCTGTCTTGTTCTCTCTGAAAATATGGAAGCTGAGTATGGATGATTACTTTTTGAGGTTTCAACTGATGGAGGAAGGAAGGTATGGAATATTTGGAATCTTTTTGGGAAGTCTAGCTTCAGGTAGAGTTCAGCGAGGATTTCAATAGATAATGGGACTTCATCAAGCTTCAGTCGGATCTGCAACATCTGATTTATAGATTGTACGGTGATCATGAATAAAATCTCTTAGTTTGGGGTTACTAGAGCTCTTTCATTGGGAAAATAGTTGATTTGGAAGAGTCTAATGATTTCTGGAAACTGAAGGTCTGTGGGAAGATGTACCTGGATAGGTTTGAGTCCCAGAGGTGGATATCATCAACCTAGTCTATGAATTTGTCATGGCTCCATCAATGGAGCTCCAGAAGGTTAAAATCAGTGACAATATCACTAATTTTGAAGTATTTATCAGTCAAGGGGGGCGTGTTCAATATCTGTCATAGGGGGTTGCAGAGGGTTCACAGATATTATACTTTGGGAGGCCATTGAATTGTTTAATTTATCAATTTATAACTTTTCCGTGCTTAAATTGATGGCTTCAGGTATTTAGGATTACCTGTGAAATGATGATTTTGGTCTGCAGAGGTCCAGGAGGCAGCAGGGGCTTTCTTTGTCTGTAAAGGTTTCAATTCTAAGTCAGCAATGATTCTTTTGGCTTTTTTTTTTGCAATTACACAGAAAATAGACAACTAACGGTAAAGGGTGGGTTTATTACTTGTAACCTTTGTTTAATTGCAATGGCGTGGGAGTTTAATTTTCAAACATCAGTGGTGGTTTCATCGCATAGTGAAAAGGTGGTATGGCAGTCTATCGCATCGCAGAAAATGGTTAGGTTGTTTTAGGATGGAGGATGCGATAGAATATGAGACTTCTGCGTGGCAAATGGGCGGGGGTGTGAAACCACCCATTTCGCACCCCCCCCCCCCTCGACTTTAAAATTTGGACTGTCGGGGGTGCGAAAGCCCTTATTGGCCATTGGATCTAATCAGATGGATCGGGCAGATGAAGGAGTTGGGGTGTTTTGATAGGTGGGATTCAGGATTGTATATGCGGGGTGATATAATATATATGTGAAGGTTTTAATAATATATGGGATCAGGGACTATTATATTAAAGTGGAGGGGATTTATATAAGTGTTAGGTTAGGAAATATGATGTGGGGTTAAACTAAAGTGGGACTCGAGGATATATTAAAGCTGGAAATCAATATAATATGGGGTAAATGAGTATAAATGGGTCGGGATATAAGATGGCGGGATGTTAGAAATAGACTAGGAATGGGTTAAAATAATATCCGGAAGGGGTTTTTGTAGTGGGGCCCAATATATTTTAAACATTTAAAACTTTGGATAAAATGGGTTTTTTCATGTTTTAAATGGAAAAGGGAAGTTAGTAAGGGGAAAGTTAATTTTTTAAAGGGAAATGAATTTTTAACTAGGGAAAGGGATTTTTTACAAGGGAAAATGACTTCCAAGAGTGGAAATAGGGTTTTAGCAAAGGGAAGGGGATTTAGGAGGATATTAGTGTTAAAAGATGAACCAATTGATGCTTTCCATTACTTGTGAAAGTAATCTACCTACCCTTTATTTACCCTAACATTTTTTACTTCATTTATTGGGTGCATTTGAGTTTGCTGACCCTTTTATTTTCTTTTGATAAGCAAAATAATCTACTTCTAATCTTTTAACTTCCAATGGCTCATATTAAATTGATGAGCTCATTTTTATTCTCTACCTAACTACTGATCTGCCAAGATTAAATGGTTTGGCCAGATATTTATTCTCTAACTATCATTACATGAAATTTAAAAGCATGAATGAATCAAGATTAAACAATTTGATCATCATGAATTGTGGAATTTTTGGACAAGCTACACACAATTTTATTTGCATAAAGTAAACTAAGAGTAGTGGCATTTGAATGTGCAACACTTTCATGATCTATTTTTGTTTCTTTTTGTGGGGTTCATACTTTATATTCTTTTTTTATCTTCTTTTCTTTTGGTCCTTTGATTTTTCTTTTAGGACATACCCTCTTTTCATTTTTTAATATGGAAAACATTTGCAGAAAGAAAATGTATGTACAATATTACAAGACTTAACATAGTCAATTCAAAATTATGATGCCTATTATTATAGGACCCTAACACCCCAAATGCTAAATTCTACGATGTGCGATGCGGGCGGGTCCCTCTCGCCGCACTTCACAAGTTTTAGATTTTAACTCCCGCTGCTTATAACAAAACACTAAGATATTCGATTTGCGATGCAGTCGGCCCCACTTTACCCTGCCACATCACTTACTTCCTCCCCGTGCTTTGCACTTCGCATCCTTTAAAGTTTACCTCAACTATTTAGTGTTAAGAGTTGCAATCTGCGGGCAACGGTCGGGTCCCACCTTCCTCCACGTCACCTCCTTTCTCCCTGCACTTCAAACCGTTTAGAGTTTATCTCTACTGCTTCATGGTAAATATTTGCGATTGCAATGTGGTTTGGCCCCACCATGATGCTCCTCTCACCACGGATACACCATTCCTTCACTATCTTTCCCATTCCATTATTCCCTCCATTCCTATTCGTTGGCACACATCCCATTACCGCTAAGCCTTCCACAATCTCTCCGTCACTTTCGCTCCACCCCAATGCATCTGACGGTCCTTGTTACATTTCGGACCCCCCCCGCCCGGCCTTCGAACATTAACTATGGGGGGGGGGGGTCCGAAATAGGTAGTTTTCATTACCACCCACTCCTCCACGTGCCTTCCTCTCATCATTTTGCACTACCCCTCTCCGATATCGCTTACCACTTGAGACCCCCCTCCAAAATCCGGATCTTGGTTTTCAAATACAGCACGAGTCTTTCATTGGTGGAGCACGCGGTCACCATTTATGCGGTCTCTCCAAGAGCTCCCTACTAAAGAGTTCAGTGTACACAACGTAACTGACCGTTTCACAACGGTAAGTGGAAATCGTGAAAGTCAGAGAGTGGAGGGTGCCGAACAACAAGTGGAATCATATCATGAAGGCCGGACTGTTAGCCACTTCTCACCACTCTGAAGATTTCGAAATTGGGCCTCCCTGGCCGACTGTTTTGTTTCTTTTTACTGATTATATAGTGATGTTTTGCTGGTAAAATCCTGATTTTACCCAATTATGTTTTGATTTTTTTGTTGCAGGAGTGATTGCTTCATTCATGCTCTGATAGTTTGTTAGGATATTTTGGTTTCACCTGTGTGGTTCGATCATGACAGAATATTCGATCATAAACCCTCAAGGAGAAATTTATATGTAGTGAGTTCTAAGATGAAAGAAAAGTTCTGGAATTTGGAAGAAATCTGTTGTAGTTTTGTATGATTGTGCTCCCTGTGTTCTGAGACACATATTTGGGAGAGTTGTTTAAAATTAATATGATACAGAGCTGTTACTTGGATTCCAAATGGAGCAATGAGTAGTATGTATCTGCTTCCTTCTGTTATTAGTAATATCCTTTTTATGTGTAATCATATTTCATGTTATGCTTCTTTGAAGGTTTTGTGTAATGTAGCTGCTGGTGGTCAGCAATTTTATTCATGAATTCGTGTCTGTATAATGCTCATGTATTAAACTTGCTACACTACCTTAATTCGCACTCCATGAGCCTCTGTTGTTATCCATATCTCATTCATATATGTTTCCTTTGAGTTCATAAGGGATAGATTCTTAATCCTCTTAAGCCTATCTCTTGAGGGTTCCTTCTCCATTCTTTCTCAGCGCCTCTGCATATTTTAAAAGGTTATGCTCATTGTTTTATACTTGGCCCATTTGAAAGCTATCAAGCCTCACAAACTCCTTAGCCCTCTCACAAGTATAGGGAATTCACATGAATCAAGCTCAAATGATCTTCTCCATTCTTGATTCACCGAAACCATTATTCTCTTGACCCATTTTCTTTCAGAGGCATTTATGCAGTTGTTCATATTTAACCTCTGATCTTAAGATGTCCTAGGCACTGGTCTTTCGCAACTCAAGGCTATCTCTAGGAGCGACAACATATTTTTGGTGCCGTTTCCTGGGATCGAATGAAGAAATATTTTCCCTGGGATACGACATTATCTTCACCCTTCAATTAGGTGAACACGAAGGGTTGAGAGTTGCATATTCCTCACCTTGGCGACTCCACTGTAAAATAGTCCTAATGAAACGTAGTCCTGGCTTTCACTAGGCCTCACACCAGATTTAGATCCATCATCTACACCCACCTCTAAATCAGATGGTTGTGCCGAGTTTCCTTTTGAACAAGTATGCCCTCTTGGCCCTCCCTCGGCCTCTAAATGATATGCCACAAGACTATCTATAGTGGTTGCCTCGGTTCACTGGGGAAGATAGTACTTCTGCGCCTTTGCTGAGAATGTAAATGTAGAGAACTTAGATGTGGTATTAAGGCTTTTCATCCAGTCCTTAGAGGGAGAAGCCTGCAAATGGTTCAAGTCTCTAGCCAACGACATAATCCACACTTGGGAAGAGATGGAAAATTTCTTCACATTGAAATGGGGAGAAAAGAAGGACCATGGATATGTCCTCACAGAGTTCAATGCTCTCAAGAAGAGACAATGATGATGTAACAAAATTTATAAAGAGTTTCAATAAGCTCTATAATAATCTCTTTACCAAGATAAAGCCTCCCCAAGCAGCTGATAAGGTGGTTTTCGTAGGAGCTTTCGAGCCAGATTTTGGGTTCACCTTAAGAGAAAGAATATCCACATCTCTGGATCAGATCCAGACTGATGCATTGGAGGTAGAAGCAAACTTTTCTTCTACTGGTAAATTCAAGGGGAAGATAAAACATGAAGTTAGAAGAAAGAAGGGGGAGGAGGCTTCTATCTTAAATCAAGAGAGGGAATTACAGGAGCATAGAATCGAAGAGATGAATACACTGATTAAAAACCTCTCAAATAAGTTGGTTAAGCTTGAATCGGAGGCCAAGAATTCCCCTCCTCATTCCAACCAAATGATTCCTAATTGGGGGTTTAATCCTCAATATCGGAGGCCCCCTCTGCGGAGTGCCTTGGTAGGGAAGTCCTGGGGCATCGAGAAGATCAAGTTCGCCTCTGAAGAAGAATAAGAATTCCCTCCAGAGGATCAAGAGATTGACAATTACTATAGACAGTTCGTAGATTTCATGCAGGCTCGAACTCCACAAGAAGTATGACCTCAGGTCCTCCAGAAAGAGAACCCGGGGGCAAGAACAAAATGAAGAGTTGATATCAACAGAACAAACCCCTCCTAGTCCTGCTAGTAAAGGGAAGAACCCTTTTTAAGAATAAACCCCTCATAAGGCCACTGCATCCTCTTCCACAAATTAGAATATGATCCCCCCAAAGATAAGAAGCCCTCATCTACACCCTTGAAACTATCTGACCCCCCTAAAGAGCAGTTTGAAGAAGCCATTACCAAAAAAGGGCCCACACCCTTCAATCTCCAAGAAGAACAACCCGGGGTGGTGTTTGGACTAAATATAGAAAACTAGTTTCTAGCTTGTGTCGAGGAAGAGGGAGGCAAGCTTACCCTCAATGAAGAAGGGGAAGAGATGGAGTGTTTCCCAAGGGACAAAACTAAATATCAACAACAGTTTGGTGATTTGGAAGCAGGGGCAGCAGAGTTTAATTGTCTAGATCCAAAAGAGCACCTTCAACCAGTAGTGTTGTATTCAGAGATTGAACACTAATCAAGTGTGCCCTATGAAAACCAAGAAATCTTGTCAAAAGAAGACCAACCAGGTTCGCTGATTGAAGACCAATCAAATATTATTTTTGAGTGTGCATACCTTGAAGAAGATCATAAAGGTTCTTCATCATCAAGTTCTTCATGGAATGTTAAGGAGGAAACACAACATATTGTCATTAGTCAAGATCCTTTACCCGAGATGATTGAGAATTTGCAGCTCCCTTGCAAGCCTTCGTATGACAAAGGAAATGATGAAGAGCACACAAAGAAGTTGATTATAATGGAAAAGGAGAAGAAACAAGAGTCATCCTTGTTGTTTGAAGACCATCAACAGGAACATGGAAGAAAAGAAGTAGTTTGGAATGAGGTTTGTTTTTTGGTTACAAATCCTCCAGAAAAACTCATATTGCATGTTTACCATGATCCTTTGGTTAGTATATTGCAACCATCAGTGAAAGAATAATTTTACAGGGTCATCAATGATGCTATGGAATTCAGTGGAAGAGATAAGTTGCCACGTCTTAAACCCATTTCTCTACCTACAGGAATTGGATGCCAATTTCAGTTAAGCACTCATTTTCTTAACTGGTTACATTGGAAGTCTGATTATTATTTGATCGATAATATTTTATCACACTGGGTGTAGGTAGGAGTTCCAATAAGCTCAGTACTATGAGCATCTTTCCAATTTAGTTTGAGATTTCTTTTCAATTTTCAGTTCAAGTGTGTTTTAGTTTCCAGTTTCAACATAGTTCAGATTTCGACATTCAAAATTTTCAAGGTGCGAGAGTGATTTTTGTTTTATACAGTTGGAAGTGCACAACTCGGTTGTAGTTTCACTTCAGGGTTATAGTATGAATTTGCGACTCCATGAGCCCAATAAGGAACATGTATTCAGGTTTGCAGGATCTCAACGCACTGGAAGCAAAATGTTGTCCCCAGATGGAGCCAATGTTAGCCTATGACCGCACATGGCATGGAAACGTGTTCCCTATAAAGAAATCACAGGGCAGAGGCAGAGAAGCAGTTAGAGAGAAACAACAACAAGTGGCAAAGTTTTGAACATGATAAGGCAGAGTCTTGAACGCATTCGATTTGAGTAGTGCACGCATGGAGGTCAAGTCGTGAAGGTGGGAAAAATAGTGAATGGTGCAAGTATTCCATGAAAAAATAAGAAAGGACTGGGTGCAACCAAAGAGACAATGTCTTAAAACCACAACAAGCGAGCGATGAGGACCGTTGGATCTAAGCAACGATCAACAACGGAGATTCAAATCGCAATCGCAGATTGCAAGTTCTTCTGGATGGGCGCGAGGGTAAATGTTAAAAATGAGAGAAATGCGATTTGCGATGAAGCAGGACCCATCCAACCTTGATATATCACCCAAATCCGCATGCAAACCCTTGTATTCCACATTTTCCTTACCTTTCGCCTTTTCGCACTTTGCAGTGTCCAACATGTCGCATGTCACATATCGCACAATTTACAACTTACCATTTAGGCGCCTGTAATGTATTTCTTTTAATTTGTGATGCGGTGTTTGGCCCCACCATAACAACTCTGCCCCCCCCCGCTTCTCAACTACTTGCAATACATATCGTATAACATGAAACCTCATACACTTACCACATAACCATTCACCGCCTTATAACTCAGCCAAGGCAGTGGGCTCCATTCTCCTTGCCACATCATCCTCCATTCAACAAAAACCACACTTCGTAGTTTTAATAGTTTACCGTATTCCCAAAATGCTAAATTCTGCGATGTATGATGCGGGCGGGTCCCTCTCCCCGTACTTCACAAGTTTTAGATTTTAACTCCTGCTGCTTATAAAAAAATGCTAAGGTCTACGATTTGTGATGCAGTCAGACCCACTTTACCCTGCCACATCAGTTACCTCCTCCCTGCGCTTCACACTTCACATCCTTTAAAGTTTACCCCTGCTGTTTAGTGTTACGAGTTGTGATCTGCGGGCAGCGGTCGGGTCCCACCTTCCTCCACGTCACCTCCTTTCTCCCCGCGCTTCGCATTCGCACCGTTTAGAGTTTATCTCTACTTCTTCATGGTAAATATTTGAAATTGTGATGTGGTTTGGCCCCACCATGATACTACTCTCACCGTGGATACGCCATTCCTTCATTATCATTCCCATTCCATTACTCCCTCCATTCCTATTCATTGGCACACATCCCATTACCTCTAAGCCTTCCGCAATCTCTTTGTCACTTCCGCTCCACCCCAATGTATCTGACGGTCCTTGACACATTTCGAACCCCCACTGCCTTTGAACTTTAACTGTATGAGGAGGGGTCCAAAAATGGGGTTTTGATTACCACCCACTCCTCCACGTGCCTTCCTCTCATAATTTCGCACCCCCCCCTCTCTAATATTGCCCCACTTGAGACCCCCCTACTGAAATCCGGATCTTGGTTTTCAAATACAACACAAGTATTTCATTGGTGGAGCACGCGGTCCGTTTATGTATTCCCTCGAGCTCCCTACTAAAATGATATACAGTTACGGAATGGTGACCATTCCGCAACCAGTTGTGGTCATCATGAGAGTCAAAGATTGGAGGATTCTAACGACAAAGTGGAATCATATGATGAAAGCGAGACCGCTAGCCACTTCTGCCACTCCTTTAGAAGATTATGAAATTGGGCCTCCCTAGTTGATTGTTTTATTTCTTTTTCTTGATTAGATAGTGATGTTTTGGTGGTAAAATCCTGATTTTACCCAATTCTGACCTTATTTTTGTTGCATGAGTGATTGCTTGACGCACCTACGATGGTTTGGTAGGATATTTTGGTTTCACCTATGTGGGTCGATCATGACGAGAATATTCGATTGTAAACCCTCGAAGTAAAGACAAAATAGAGGTGTATTGAAGGTGAAATGCTTCAGATGTGGTGAGATGGGCCACTTTGCATCACAGTGTCCTTTGAAGAAAAAAATACAAGAATGAGAAGCATGATCCAAAAGTTGCAGCCGCAAAGATCGAGCAGGATGAGTTCACCATGAGTGCCCATGCTTCTCAAGGTGAGAAGTGGGGTGACATTGAACTTTAGTTCACTCCGAACTTCAGTTGGGCAGGATCCTTGAGGAGCTCACCTCATCGATCATTACCTTGCTACGGGAGTGCATATCAACAGTAGTGGGATGGAGGATTTTTCAGTGGGATCCGAGGAGTGACGGAGCGACAATTGTAGTAGGTAGAAACACCAATTTCTGGAGCAACACAAAGTAGAGAAACAACAATAGTGCAGTGAAGAGAAATGTTGCACAGTGCATCAGAGGGACAACACAATAGTTATCAGCAGTCATAGTTTTCCGCACCAAGGTGCATCAACTGAACACGTTTTTAGTTTTTGGGTGATTTCATTTTCTTCTCTCAAAAACTGAGTTGCAGTGCAGATGCAATGTTAGAAGTGGCAGTGTTAGCAACATAATAGATGCAACAACTGCGAGGGAGCTGTAGTACAGGTGCAACAGTGGAAGTGGAAGTGTCATGGGAAATAGTACAGTTGCAGCAGCGACACAGTGGTTGATGGACAACTTTTTAGACTTCCACAACACAGAGGATGCTCCAGGGTCAGAGAAGTATGCAGTAGGCATGTTGTTATAACACTTTCCTCACTAATAGGGAGTGTTTCTTTTTGGTAGCATCAGAAGTGCTCTAAGCCCCAAATTTTGTGGAGAGGCTTAGACACTAGTATTCCAAAGAACCCAAAAACTATTTATGATAATTCCACTCGAATCATGTTTTATTGTAAAAATTAATTATTTTAATGAGGACCCTAAGTCTAAACTTAGGGAAATCAAATAATTAAAAGATATTAATAAAACAAAGTGCGAATGATCTAGAAAGCGAAGATCAATTCATGTTATAATCTTAGCCATCGATTAGAGATCTGATCTCGACAATTGATATCTCCATGAGAAGACTGTAAAGGAAGGCTTGAGAGTCATTTGGAAAGAGACACTAAGTGAATCTTGAGATCGAATTATTTTGACGGAGCAATGCTCAGATGAAGATCAAATCTAAGTGATTCAATGAAGTGAGGAGCAGGAGCAGTTATTGGTCGACGGATATTCTCCGGGACCAATAGTACATAGCAGAGAAGCAACATAACCAACAAAGGAAGCAGTGCAACCACTAGGAGGTGTGATGCAATCCCCAGAAGGGGTGATGCAGGCCCACGTAGGGACTGTACAGTGTTTTCGAGACAGTACAAGTTTTGTTGGAGATCGGGGTTTTTGAGCTGGGAGGGACGAAACTTGATTTTTCGAGAGGTATATCAGTTCAGAGAGGAGGTGACGCAATCCAAAACCATCCCCACAGAGGCCTACGCATCTAATGCGCAAAGGCAACTCAGAAGGAACCGAGGTTTTGCTAGTTCAAATCCGGATCAACCGCGACTTGCAGTGTGAGGTAAAACTCACTATATTTTTGTCTGTCATGATTTCTCTATACTGGATAGCCAACAAGGCATCTAGAGATTGTATTCATAAACAACTTCTTAATAATACAAACCCTTATATCTATTGCACCGGTTTTCCTGCATTTGGTTTTTCCGGGGACTTAGTCCAAAATAAAGGTTTCCTATGTGTGATTAATTTCTTGCTCAGTTTCCTTGTTTCAAAATCGTATTTAATTAAGTGTATATTTATTCAGTAGTTTACTTCAATAATTCATTATGCATTCTGAATTAATTCTGTAAATTTAATTTACGTAATAGGAGAATTAAACTCAGATAGTTGCATTAGGATTCCTAAGATTGTCAGATCTAGGAATTTTCACACTAACCCTTCTTAGTGGTTAACATAGTGACCTTGCAGTCATCAGAGCCATAGTCTTTGCAACACGAGAGGCACTGGGTGGTTGGAACACAGGGGGAGGTATTGTTAATCAGGCCAATACCTGCTTCCTGTTGGCTTCCATCCTGCAACCTACTCCGAAGATTGTTTCTCACAACAATTAAGGGAGAGTGTCTACTTAGATTAGACATGTCATATAAAATTAACGAACATTCGTGCATTACACCTAGTTCTTAGGAGTTTCATCTCATATAGGTTAGTCTATCATGTTAAGTAGTGGGTGTCCATCCGGTTAATTGGTTTCAATTTGTAATAAGAAATAATTGTGACTACATAAGGCACTGATCTCATCTCTAATCTAATCAAATCCTTAAGTCTTGTTTATTTTAACCGAGTAGCTAGGCCACTCATCCGTGTCTTCCCAACAAATTGGTTCCAAACTTGTTTTCCTCCACCTCATTTCCATAGGGAATACCCATAGGGAGGTTTCTTTGTTGAGTGGACATTAAAATGGAGTGGGTGGGGATTAGAGTGAAAACCCTGCCCTTTGGTGGTTGTTATGGTGCTGCTCAATGCGGGAGCGACGGGTACGATCGGGGGTAGGGTGAAAAGAAGAAGAAGAAGGACTTGTCGAAGATCCAAGTGCTTCGGATATGGTGAGCTTAGTCACTACAATGTTAGTATCTGTCGGGGGAAGAAGGGCGATATGGAGAGAAGGACAAAGACATGGTGTTGGTGGGAGATGGACAAAATATCTTCCATGATAGAAGAATAATTTGCGATGTTTGCATCCAAGCCTGCAAGAGATAGGTGGGGGCGATATTGAGTTATAGTCCTAGAGAGTTGCAGACATATGCAAGGTGCATTGGTGTCCTCCTCATGGATCATTACCTGGCTATGGGGGCCCACAATATTCGGTAGTAGGATGGATTAGTATCAATGTTGTAGTCAAATTAAAGAGTGACGGAGTTGCGGAGCGTAGTAGCCATGAGTCGAGGACGCGGTGCGAGTTTTTTGGAAATGCAGTGGCATAGTGAGCCTTTCGCAACAATGCGAGATTCCTTGGTGAATAGTGCGATGGCTAGAAGAAATCGGGACACGGGGAGACAACGAAGACAATTGATTTAGTATTTTGATGCTTCTTAGTTGTAGTTGTTGCGGTTGTAGAAACAGAGATTGTGATTGGTTACGGTAGAAAATGTAGAGTTGGCAACAATATGGCGAGTTTCAACAACAACACGAGGCAACTTGTCAGTCGGACAATGGTTGGTGGGAAGTGGACATACAACGACGTGACATAGGGGTGATACAAAAAATGGTGTTGTAGCGGTAGTGGTGTAACAACGGGGAACACCCTCCTCAGCAGAAGGAGTGTTATTTTTTGTAGCATCGAAGGTGTTCTAGTCTCGAAACTTTGTGGAGAGGCTAAAGCACAAGAGTTCTCCATAACCCATAAATCATTTATGGAATTCCACCTAGAAGTGTCTCAATTAGATTATTAGCCTATTTTTTAATATTTCTTAAGTCTGAACTCGGGAAATCTGGTTAATTAATCAATATTAATTGAGATAAGGTGTGAATCCTCTAGAAACTCACATGGATCGACAGGGAATTAATTTGGGCCCTTGATTAAGTTTTAATCTTGGTCGTTGGAGCTCCAACAGAGGATTATAAGAAGAAGTCGATGGGTAGATAGAGAACACCATTGAGAAGCATGAGAATCGCGAGAGAGTTTGATTTTCTGGGTGGTATCCATAAGAGTTCACGAGATTTAGAAGGAAGTAGAGATAGAGAGGAGAAGAGAGAGTGAAGCTGGGAGGAAGATTTCCAGAGATCCGATTGAGGAATTTGAGAGGCAAAATTTATCAGGAAAGTGGTAGAAGAGGCAATGCAAAAGCTTCATTGGGAAACTCAATTTGCTAGAGGAGGAAGTCATTTTAGAGTTCCGGAGGCAGGAAAATGTTTTGGAAATTCGAAGAAAGCATTTTTCTAGTCTAAAGCTTAAAGTACATATTAGCCTTCCGAATTGAGTTTAAAAAGAGTGTGGCAATTCCGCGGAGTGACGCGGAAATTTGTGTAGAGCTAGGTGGATGACTTGATTTTTAGTGGCGGCCCAGTGTTGGGATTGCTCGAAGTGGGTAATTTCTCGAATATTTTTTTCCAATATTTTCCCTACATGATAGCCAATACTCGACATCCAACTGCGTATTAAGATAAATTCTTTGTTGCCCTGTGTCTGAGCAAGTAAATTTTCCTTGCCCAGTTTTAAGTTGGGCTTTTCCGGGCACATTTTCCAAAAATAACAGTGTCATATTTTTATGTGTGTGTGCTAGATTTTTTTAGATTCCATTGCTATTTTTCTTCTGCATTTTATTTGTGAAAATCACAGTGTGAATTATTTGGTATTTTTCGTAGCATATTGCAAATAAATTTTTAAATTAATTAACAAATAGAAGAATGATTTCCGATTTCTTGTGATAGGATTTTAGAATTGAAATTTTCACGGTCACTAACCCCTACATGAGGTACCAAATTACAAACCCTTGTAGCAATGCTCGACCTCACTTGAACTCAAGTGAGATTTTTAGCTTGATGGAAGGTGTGCCACAAAATAATGACATAACTAATGGGTATACCTTTGGACCTTATGAAGTGTTTAGAACCAATAAGGCAAATTCACCTAAACAAAGTGCTCTCTGTAATACTCCCAAATGGGAAATGCAGCAATATTAAACAATTGTGAAGATAAATAACGCAGATCATCTAAGTAAGAGAAGGAGGCCAATATGGAGGCTCTTTATTCATACTTACATCAACAAAATATATGCACAAGATAGCTTGTGATATGTATAACAGGAAATAGGAGACTCCAATAGAAGAAAGTCCTCAAAATGAGGTGTTGCAACCATGTATTAAGACTGAAAAGAGCTTGACGGTGTTATTTTATTGGCCACAACAGTTGTAGATTACACTTCAGATCTAGAGAAGATCTGTGTATAAAAATTTAGATCTATATTAGATCCATACACTAGATAGGCTCTTCTTTAGATTCCCCTTGGGGTTTTCAACAAAACATGAAGTATAAGGAGTATATATGAGATCTAATGTGAGATGCGGGAATATTCGGGAAATTCATGAAAATACAAAATCACAGTCTAAAATATACAATATGGTAGGTCGATGGATCTAAAATGCTGAAGAGCGGATCACAACACATCTAAACCACTCCTCCAAAAAGTGTGCCAAAAGATACTGCAAAAATACACAAATAACGCGATTCTGGTTCCTAGGCTACGCATTGTAGGCTTTACAGACATGTTTGGCCTCAAGTCAAGACATCCAATACGAAAATGTAGCTCCAATTCATCCAATAATCTCTTTTCCAATGGGATAGAAGCCTTCCCCACTAAAGGAGCACTAGAATGGCCTAGATGCAAGTAGATCTAGCCTCCACTTCTGTGACTTTCAAAGACAACCAAACCCTCAACGGATGCATTGTAGTTGAAGGAAGCTTGGCCTTGACCGGATAGTGGAAAATAATCACAATCTTGTCCCGAAGATCTACTCAAGGAAAGAGGTGGGATTCCCGATCAGGAACACCCAATGCTAAACAACATTTGCAATCTGGGCTAAACAACCAAAGAAAGCTTGTATGTCTAAACAGAAAATACTTCAGAAATCTAATATCATTCAACAACCTTTTCCATGCTGCCATCCTCTTCCTTTTATAAGTTGAGAGCTTGCAAACCCTAAACCACCTTCAATAAGATATCTCCTTTCACATGAACCACCTCCAATTAAAATTGCGTTGTGCCACATTGATGGCTAGTCCTCCTTGACATCGTTGTTGATTTGGTCATGGTTGACCCAGTCAAAAGATTCAGCCCCTTTCACACCTAAGGGTTCTTATTTAAATAGCCAATATTTAGCCTTGTTCACATGTGGCATTGATTTATTTGTTGTTCAGGAGTTTTATTGATCCTCCTTTACACATTTATTCATCAAACAGAAAAATAAAACAAAATTGAATATTCCATGAGTATGCTATTGCAATAGTTTCTCCTCAAACATATGAATTGGTGTGTAGATCTATCTCCTTCCTCGAAGAGGAGAAAAATATGGTTGAATTAACTTTCTCATAGAGTTATATTTGCTACTCCATCTCCACATGGTACATGCATCTTTGACAATGCTGATATAGTTCTCCTTGAAAGCCCTCCCAATAGTAGCCCCTCAAAATGATGTTGTTGAGCTTCATAGAATAAGGTGTGGCTGAAATGGAACTCTTTGTAGGCCCTTTGCAACATCTTCTCCTTGAGCTTGGAGGCTCTAGATAAGAAGACCCTACCATGATGATAAATGAATCTTCATGGACTATGTGGTCCTCTTCATGTGGTGGTCATCAAGTATCATACAAGTGTGAAGATATTTGGAATAATCCACCAATAGTTGGGATTTCCAATATAGATCTAAACTTATCAACAATGACAGCGCTGATGGTATATCAACAGAAATGTTTGTCATGTTGCTACTCTTATCCTTGACATTTCCCATGCCAAATGTGTATGTTGGAAGGCCATTCCTTCCATTCTTCTCCTCCCACAATGCAGAACTAGAAATGAGAGTGGGTGATGATGATAAGGGAAGAATATTTCCCTCCTCCTTGAGCTTACCCAAGACTCCCAGCATTGTAGCTTTTTCCTCTAGTGCTCCAATCCCTCCTGGATCTAAGCTTGGAGCATAATGTTGTGAGGTATTCCCCACAAAATCTAAATTAGGTGGCCTCCCAGGTGGTTTTCCACTAGATAAGAGTGTCCCATGCAGAAATCTCATGAACATGATAGATGGGACTATAAAGTCCTTGCTTCCACTATGCAAATCCATCTCTGATTTCTGTGTGGAAGTGGTATGTGAGGGGTATGTATGTATGCCTTTGATAATTTTAGATTCACCACTCTTCTTGTCCACCCATTCCATTTGTAAAGCCTCCCAATCAGTGGTGACTTTCCCCAATGTAATCAACCATTGAACACCCAGAATCACATTGGTGTCCAGTATGTCAACCACAAAGAAGTGATCAACCAAAGTGTAAGTTCCCATGGTGACTAAAAGTGATGGGACATAATGCATGCATTGCATTGTTCTATCTCCTGGGACCAAAACAGATAATCCCTCAAAAGTATCATTGGGTATTGCCCTCCTTTGTACAAGATGGGCATCAATGAAGTTGTGGGTGGCCCCACTATCAATCAGTATAGAAACCCTCTGATTCAAGATTGAACCTTGAACTCTTAAGGTCAAGCTCTTAGGTACTCCCATCAAAGATGCAAGAGTGCCTCCAATAGGATAAAATGTTCCATTCCCATCTCCTGATGGTGTTGGATCTCCCCCAGCAGTGTCAGCGTTGTGACCTCTTCTTGGTTCATCTTCTTCTCCCTCCTCAATATCTAAGAAAACCTCTATGTAATGTGCTTTTCCAGTAGCACATCTATGTCCAAGTGCCCATGATTCTTGGCAAGTGAAGCATAGCTTCTTCTTCCTTATATCTCTCTGTACTTCATCATCAAGAGGCTTCTTGTATGAGCTCTCCTTTGAAGGAGCAACTTTCTCTTCCTTTCCTTTAGAAGGAAAAGAGGGCTTATGCTGAAAGTTTGTCTTTGCTTTTGGCAAGACATCTTGAAGGTCTCTAGCCCTCTCAATGTAATCATGCAGAGTAGTAGGCTTGGTACACTTTAACAACCCATGAAGAGGTTCATCTAAACCATCTATGAACATGTACACCCTTCTTGCTACAGATAAACTAGGAACCATAACAGATAATCTTAAAATTCAGAAATGTAACTCTGTATTACCTGATTGTTTTAACTTTGCAAGGCTCATGAATGGTGCCTCTGGATCTCTTATGTTAAACCTTTCCACCAACCTTCTAGTGAACTCTGAATAAGCAGTCACATTGGCATGGCCCAATGTAGACAAGCCATGGAACCACCAGTCATGTGCTTCACCTTCAAAGTGCAGCGCTGCAATCTTGATAGCCTCCATCTCAGGAACCTTGTTCAGCTAAAAGTAGATGTCAATTGTTTCTACCCATGCTTTAGCATAACACTTAGATGACCCATCAAAATTGGGTAAAAATAATATGCCCATAGAGTGATGTCGATCATGATTCTGAGTGAATCCACCATCTCTATGCTGATGCCTTGGTCTTATTTTGTCCTTGAGGTGACAAAACTCTTGAAAACTCAAGTGATTTTTGAATCTCTGATTTTGAGACTCATATTATTCAAAATAGTCTTCAAGGGATGCTTTCTCTTGAAACCCTTCATTTCCCACAGCAAAAAAGGTAGGCATGGTAGAGCATTGGGAAACTTGTGGCTGATGCATTGGTTGATCATTCCAGTGGTGAGACATGCCAGAGCTTTCTCCAAGATGAAATATCTTAGGAGATTCTTTCATTCTATCCAATCTCATCTCTTTGATCTCTCTAGAAAGATCTTGCATGGCTCTCAAAAGGATCTTGCAAAGTCATTTCCTTCTTCATCACTTTCATATTCAGAGGCTTTACCCTTGTCTTTATCATTATTTGTGTAATCAAATTTCTTTTGTCTTCTTTTTAGATACCTCTTCTCTCTGTCAGTAAGAGGCTCTTCTTCTTCTGAAGACATATTGGCTTCTTAGAAAGCACAGGCTATGCCAAGATGATTGCTTCGATACCACTGTAATATTCCCAATTGGGAAATGAAGCAATAATGAACATTTATGCATAGAAATAATGCAAATAAGCTAAGTAAGATAAGGAGGAGAATATGGAAGCTCTTTATTTACATTTACATCAGCAAAATATATGCACAAGATAGCCCATGAGATGTACACTAGTAAATAGAAGACTTTTATAGAAGAAAATCCTCGAAAAGAGGTGCTGCAACCAAGTATTAAGACTGAAAAGAGCTTGAAAGCATTATTTTATTGGCTACAATTGCTATAGATTATGATTCATATCTAGAGCAGATCTGTGTATAAAAATTTAGATCTATATCAGATCCATACACTAGATAGGCTCTTCTTCAAATCCCCTTTGGGGTTTTTAGCAAATCGTGAAGTACAAGGGGTAGATCTGAGATCTAATGTAGAAAATCTACAGAAATATTCAAAAATTCATGGACATACATATCTGATCTGAGATATACAATATGATGATCCCCTCCAATGGATTTCAAATTTGAAGGGAAAATCCCCAGCACATGAAAACCACTCCTCCAAAAAGTGTGCCAAAAGACCCTGAAAAAATACCCACAGAAATAACGCAGTTCTGGAAGCCAGACTATGTTGTAGGCTCTAGAACATCTTTGGCCTAATGCCAAGATTTGAAAATGTAGCTCTAATCTTATAATACTCTCTTTCCAATGGGATAGAAGCCTTCCCCACTGAAAAGGAGCACTAGAATGGTCTATATCTGAGTAGATCTAGCCTCCACTTGCTACAGCTTACAAAGACAACCAAACCCTCAATAGGATCTACATTGTATTTGGGAGAAGAATCCTGGCCTTCATCCTGATAGTGGACAGGAAATGCAAACTCTTCTAAGAGGCCTCTCAAGGAAAGAGGTGGGATTCCCGATCAAGAACACCCAGTGCTAAACATCACTATTCTCAGCTAAAAAACTAGAGAATGAGAAATTTATAAACAGACAATATCTTCAGAAATAACATAATCATCAACAACCTTCTCATACTTCCATCCTCTTCCTTTTATAAGTTGAGAGCTTGCAAAACCCTAAACCATCTCAATGAAATAACTCGTTTCACATGAGCCACCTCCAACTAAAACTACATTGTGTCTCATTGATGGCCACTCCTCCAAGACATCGTTGTTGATTTGGTCATGGTTGACCCAGTCTAAAGATTCAGCCCCTTTCACACCTAAGGGTGCTTATTTAAATAACCCAAATTTAGCCTTGTTCACATTTGGCATTGATTTATTACTGTTTAAGAGTTTTATTGATCCTCCTTTACACATTTACTCATGAAACAGAAAAATAAAAAAAAATGAATATTCCCATTAGCTTGGGACTAATTGGGAATATTGCCTCAAATAAAATGAGAATGTGGTTGTATGAGAGTTTTAGAAAACATATCAAACCTAGCTCAAGATTTTGAAAACCACTTTGTCTTTTAGACCATGTATGCAAATTTCCTGAGATAAGTTCTTCCCATTTACATATTTACAAATACTTCAAGTAACATTTTGTGACCATTCTAGGCTTGTCCTTCTACATCAAATTGAGTACATTTTTACACTCTCCAACATGATATCCATTCTATTAAACCCAATTGAAATCTACCCTAGTGACCCACTTGGTGGGGGGAAATGGTTTTACCATACAATGGAAAAGTTGCTGCATACAATATAATCCTTAGAGGAATACATTAAAAACAAACACCATACCATGCTATATAGCAAGATAATCATCTAAAACATTTGGGCCATGGGATCTTCCTTTGAGCTAGAAAATGATGGGTTGATCAAGAGGAAAGTACAAAATTAATCTCCCTGTTTACCCATTTCATAAAAATTAGCATCATATTCCCCATTCTAGTGATCCATTGAAAAATAGAGCTTGAAGCCAAGAAAAATTACTTGTAGAAATAAAATCACATCAAAACACAAATTAATAATTGTATTATTGGCAATAGCTTTGAAAACATCTTTAGATGCACCCTTAACATTAAAAACCAAGATTTTAGCGTAATGGGCAACCAAAATCAAGTCCCTACTTTTTTTATTTGGATTCCCATAAAGGGGGTATATAAGCTATCCAAATCAGTGGGTGAAACAGAGTTGGAAGAATGGTTGGTAGTACTCATTGAACTTTTCTAGTAAGATGATACCCTCCAATAAATGGACATCTATATATTCCTAATATTGTGATCAATAATATAAAATTGCAAGCACATACTACTTCGATGACTCTTTCTTAGTGTCCTTTTTTGTCCGTTTTGATTGGAAAACTAACATTTTTTTTGGCACTTGTTTAACTTGTTTTTTCTTGTTTTGCACCTTCCATCATGGAGAGTATTTGAATTTATTTTAAGGTGTTTTATGTTTTTTAACCAACATGGGATTTTTAGAAGAAATAGAATAAGAAATTTCTTGTTTGTGTGAAGTATAAAATTTATTTAATTGCGTAGGAGATGACTAGGGAAAATAAAAAGTATGGAGATGAATATAAGTGACCCTTTGAGCATGTGCAAAACCATTTTAAAGCTAGTGAATCTCGAAAGGAAGCTTCCTCAATATGTCCACCTCCACAAAAAATTGAGTATTTGAAACTTGATGGTTTTCTCCAACACGCAGTCAACCCAAATGTTGCATGATATTTTCAATACATGCCCTAAAGTGTTTGGGTATGTAGGGAAGCTCCATCTAGAGAGGATATTTTGTTGAGAAGGAAAATCTATATTAAACACTTCATACTAGCATTGCACATATGATAAAGTACCAAAAATCATCCCCATGTTACTCAAGAAAAATTATTGAGCTACGTCCCCTAGTTATCTAGTGCCATGCAATTGTATCTTGTAAGTCTTATCCAAACCCCAGAGGACTTAATCATGTAACTCTTAGGCTCCTAATTGTCAACATACCACTTGAAAATATCATTTACTAGAGGCATCCACCATAATAAATTAAGAATGACAACCCTCGTTTGGAGTCATTCAATAATAAATATAACCTCCTCATTAATTAGAAAGGTTTTATTAGATTTACTCGACTATAATGCAAGGTTGGTGTTAAACAAGGTAGGGTAACATTAACAATTAATGGAGCACTTTATAGAGGGATTCTATTGGCTAGAAATTTCCATCTATCTTGAAACTTCATATGGATGTAATTAATATTGACTTATGTTGCTTCTATAAAGGCAAGCTTTGGATCAGAGACTTAGGAATATGATCTTTTGGATTGATAGAGAGTTTTAAGTAAATTTTTTTTTTTTGTAATCAACTTTTTGTTGTCATTGCTACTAGAGTACTAATCCTCTTGATTATTTATTTGAAATTCTTTGAGCTCCAGTGTCTTAAAAAACCTTGAAGATGGTGTTTCTTGATTAGGTTATTTGCAGTAGATTGAATATACCTTGTAGAAAGACCATTTACACTTCCTTTAACATCGTTGGCCTCAAAATTTAAGCTTTGTCTTTACTAATCATGACAACCCCCCCTACATGAATTTGTTTTGTGTATCAATATCTAATGCCTCCGGGGTATCTAATCTTACCACCTTTTGTTAGTAATATTTCCTTGCTTTGCTTTTTTAAGTATAGGCTTTGGAGAAGACTTAGTAAAGTGCTCTTTAGGCTTGATAGGAATTTGTTTGAAGTAAAAAAAATTATGTTGCAACCCAGTTTTGTTTTTTTTTCCAATGGAGCACTAAGCCTCTTAGTGCGTGCTTTGAACACTATTGAGCTGCAATGCCTTGGAAAATATTGAAGACGGTGTTAGTCTGTGGATTGGGTTATTTGCAATAAATTGAAGATTCCTTGTAGAAAGATCATCTACACTTCGTTTAATGACACTGGCTTCAATAATTAAATATTTCTCTTTCCTGGTCATGACAATGTCCCCCTACATGAGTTTGTTTTCCATATCAATATCCAATATATCCAGGGTATACAACCTACCACCTTTTACAGGAACCATAGGTCAAAACAACAAAAAATAGAGGAAGAAAAAAACCTTTGCCAAAGTTCACTTTTCCTTCCATGTTTGATTTCAAGGATGTGCAGATATATGAGTGGGAAGCACCTATAACATTACCTATGTAGATAAATGTCTTTCGAATTAATCACATGTACCTATGTATTCTATTTTGTGTCATCCTTTTTTATTTATCTAGTTAAATTTATAATATAAAAAATTATTAGTTTAATGCATAAGACTAACAATTGTCTCAATGCTATGGAAATATATGTGTTTATCATTATATTTATGTAAGAAGTGTTAAATATATTTTTATATCATTTTTAAAAATGTGTTGTCCATATGTAAACATTAACGTTTCAGGCTATTTATGGAGAACATGACATAGCCTACCAAGTTGGGGAAGCTACTGAGATACTTTTAAATGGTCTACTTCATGCATCTCCACATTGTGTTAAGGTATAATTCTATTAAAATGTTTTCTAATATTCTATATAATTCAAAGTAGAAAGAAAATATAATATTTCCTAGAAGTAAAGAACACCATTATTTGATACAAAAATTTTAGATATAGGATTTCCTTTCTTTCCATCTATGAAATTTTGAATGTATGCAAGAATTGTATTTCCTTTTTTGTACAATTTTTTAGTGGTTTTGAACCAAAGTCATTTTCTAAGACCTAACATTATTTCAATAGCATATGTTTCTTTATGGAATAATTTTACTCTATCCAACTTACATTCTTTATGTTTTACTATTGAAGAAAATTTATGAATACTCCATTTTAATATTCATTATTGGCCATATCTAAGACAACTCTACTTACTCCCCTGTGCTTCTTGATAGGGTCAGGTTGTAGACTCAAAAATCTCTCTTAACATTATAAGGGAGACCACTCAATCGATACCTTAGAGAAATTCATTTTCCATTTGGAATGGTGGTTCCAACTGGTTAATCTAGGTCCAATTACCTTATCTCTGTCTCTATTAGCTTAAAGTATGATTTTCTTACCAATAGAGAAGAGACACCAGATCATATGTATTGCTTATCGAGCCCAGAAAAAAATCCTTGGGCGATATATATCAACCAAGCCACAAATAAGTTTTTCCTCTTTGATAAGAGGACTAATAGAAATATGGAATTAAATCTAAATGCTAATTATCCCTAGAATACAAACAAAAGGAAAGGTATCCTAATCCTATCTCAATTAGGAAGATATAGATCTAACCCAACCAAGAGAAAAAAATTTAAATGGTTGGGATTTAAATATGTTTGGCTTATAATGAATATCAAGCTAACGAAGTAGTTCAATTAACTGACAATATGAATGCCAAAACAAATTATGTTTAGAGACCTCTTAACTGAGATAATCAATCAGTGACATATATGAAGTAGTTCACAAAATGATATTGATTGTTAAATCAATACTTGAAATGATTAAACAATAATTTAAGGTAATAATACACAAAATATTCGTTTTTTAAAATCAAAATTAAAAGACTCCATTTTTGAGTAAATAATTACCTTAATCGAAAGTTAATTTACAAGACCATAGATAAATAATAACATACCATTGAGGCAAATTATCATATAGACAATAGTACAAATATGAATAAAAATGACATTACTGCCATCATAAAATGAAACCAAAAGATACAAAATAGTAGTATTAAATACCATTCTATTGAATATGTTAAATATGTTTCCTTTTGGCCTGATCTCCAACAATCTTTAACATTGCTTGAATTGTGCTACAAAAATTCAAGTTGCAGTAGTGCAATATCTTCTCTTCATACATAGTTCAGAATGCAAAAGAAAAATTCTCAATTATCCCCCAAATCTGAGATTTTACTCTCCTCTCCCCTACAACTCTAAATCCCCATTACAATAGTGCTTTTAAGAATTGCAAAGAAGAGAAGCTCCTTGCTCATTTTACAAACCATTATTTATAATTTACAAAATGAATTCCAAATAGGAGAGATTGTTGAAGAGTAATTCTTCTCCAACAATTTTCATTAGTCCAAATTCTTTTTCTTATATTTTTTTAGCAATCTCATTGATCGAAATCTTCTTTTCCTCATCTCTTCAACGATTTCCCTGTCAAAACCAATCAAAATTTAATTAAAATTAAAATTAATATAAAATATATTAAATATGGAAAATAAAACAACTCCAATCAAAACTTAATTAATTAAATAAATAAAAATAAATTTTAGTTTTTCATTGATCCTTGTAAATATATAATTGGTCAAGGATAACATAGGCAAATGAATCTGCATTCAGTAGGGGCCATGAGTAAATGAAAATGCAGAAAAGTAAACTCAGAAAGTTATTTTTGTTTAAAAATTCAGAGTTTGGTCTTCTGTTTAATTTTAGACTCGTTAAATTATCAAATCTAATTATGAAACCACTTCATAAATATTCTCCATAATTTTATCTATCCAACAAGCCAAGTACAAGTCAACTTATGAGCTTCCAAAATTGAAGAACCAAAAATGCCAAAATTCTAGAAAATTTGTTGCTTGAGCCCAAAAAAATGAATTTTTCATTAAAATCTAATATTAAATTAAATTAAAGCTATTAATTAATTAATATTAATTTAATTGTAATTACATTATTAAACTAATTAATTAAAAGTAAATTCTGTAATTCTATCTTTTAAATCCTAATTAAATTTTATTAAGTCCATTTAATTAATAATGTTGCATACAAGAAATAATTTGGGTGGAGTAATGAATTGAAGAGAAATGAGAATCTCTAGGGTTAGCGCCTGCGCTTCTCCTCCCTCCACCGCCACCGTCATGCTCTAGTCAGGCCAGGATGAATCGAGCGACCAAAGACCAGACTCACCAATGAAGAATATTCACCACTATCGCAGACGCTATGGAGACATGGTTTTATGCTTTCTGAAGGCTGGATTTCAGCCCATAGCTTGCTCAGCACTTCGGGCCACTGACTAGACAACAGATCTCCTTTCCTCGTAGGTTGGCGCAGACTCTGAAGGCCGGATCCAGAATAAGTGCACCCCCACTGTGACGTTGAAGACTCTTCGACTGTTGTCCACCAGCAAGAAAAGCCCAGACCGCTCCAGCCTGCCCCTGAACCTCATCGGGTCTTCGCTCCACTGTACGGCTCTAGGGTTCTCGTGCCAGAACCACCATCTCTCCAGGGGATACGATAATAGCCAAAAGGTTTCCCTGTGAAGTAGTGAGCCACCACGACCCGTCACTCTGGCCTCACAGACACATTTTGGCAAACAGGGAACCCCTGATCCTCTTTCCCCTTCTTTCTAGATCCAGATCTCACTCTTATTTGGAAAAACCTTGCTACTTTGGGTTCATTCAACAAATCTGGTGAAATACCTTTTGCATGACCTTGAACTCAAGCTGGGGATTCCTTCGGCCTCTCAGCGACTTCTTCATGGAGGTAAACAACTCGAGGCCTCTCTTTCGCTCTCATTTTCTAATATAGAAAGAGGTTCCTCTATGGTTTTAACCCTTAGGTTGTAAGGAGGGGCAGGCGGGCAACCATCCTCTGCTTAAGATTTCTCTTACAAGGATTTTTTCCATGCACAACCTCCCAAGAAAGCGGCACAACCATCTGTGGCTCCGAAGACATTTGTGGTTGACAAAATGGAGGAGATACCCGCTGTAGAAATTTCCCATCCAACACTGGAAAACCAATTTCAATTGTATGTAGAATCGACCATAAGATGCCTATTTAATGGACTATGGCCTTGCTCATCAGATCTCTACCAATGGATTCATTCCACTTGGACCAATAACAAAAGGGTCATCTTTTGCTCGAAGGGTTTCTTTATAGTTATGTTTGCTTTCAGTGAAGACTCTCATAAAGCCTTAATAAGAGGCCCTTGGTTTAGGGGAAAAGCAGGGCTATTCCTCACACCCTGGTTTCTATAATTTGACCCTTCTATGATAGCTATTACCAGGCTTCCTATTTGGGCCAGGCTTCCAAATTTACCAACCCCTCTATGGCACTTCTCTGTCTTTCAAGGAATTGGAAACACCCTGGGTCGCTTTCTAGCAACATATCCCTCCAAGGGGGAATCGGGCATATACACTTATGGCAGAATATGCGCTGAAATAGACATAAGTAAAGGTCTTCTCGATCGAATAAATCTCAAAGTGGGAGAATTCCATTGGACACAAACATTGGACTATGAGAACACTGCTTTTAGATGTCGTCACTGCCATCAAACATGGCATCTTCAGAACTCCTGTACTACGTACCTTGCCCAAAAGAAAAAAGACAATAAAAAATCAAACTCTAAAAGCTGGAAACCCTGTACACCGCCTCCCATGGATGGCATTGACTCACTTAGCTCGGATGAGGAAGAGATTGAAGCAGAAGTAGAGGTTGCAAAGAAGGAGAAAGATATGACCTTGGCAAACCCTAGAGGGCCCACCGTCCCTTCAAGTGCTCATAAGCGATCTCATGAGACCACCTCTTCAGACTCAGATAAGGAGACTACTCCTTTAGTTAAAAACAACCTTTAAGTGGTTCTAGCCCATCCACCCCATGATGGCCGGTTCAAAGTCACAAAAAAAGGAAAAAAATACCGTACTGAGGATTCCACCGACTCTGGCTAGATTTCCGTGTTTGTTTCTATTAGCTCCCTTGTTTATCTTCTTGGCTCTTTGTTTCTCTACTAGCTACTTATCGGGACCGAGGTTGTTGGTTCATCATTTCCAGCTTCTCTGCTATCTAACCTTTCTTGATTGTGACTCCATCTTGTACCATATGTTTTTCTAATAGATTCTGACTTATTTACACAAAAAAATAAATAAATGATTTTAATTAATTAAAATTAAAATTAATTTAAAAAATAATTAAATTATAACATTAAATCATAATTATATTATAATAAAAATATAATATTATATATATTATTACAAACTATATTAACAAACTTTAACACCAAAAACCAACCTTATATAAAAAGCAACTAATACACGACCTTCACATAATACGAAATATGAGGTGGAGTAGTTAATGGAGGAGGGAATTAGTCAACGGGTCAGGTGGAGTGAGAAGGAGGTGAGCATGGCGTAGGAGTGGAGGTCAAATTCATGAGGTGAGAAAACCTTATGATAAAAGTTTTAGTCGCGACATAAACTCATATCGCCGATCAAAGGTTGGGAGATATCACAAATTTTAAAATGTGTGTATTGCGATATTTGAGCTTTTGAATTTCAGAGGTTTGAAATCAGAGGTTTTATAACGGAAGGGAGGATGTGAGGTGAAGTGGGGTCCACTTGGAGTGGAATTAAAAATCTTACAAAATGAACTAAAATCACTTTGCAATTTTGAGATTTCGGGTTTGGTAATTTGTTTTAAAATTAGAAACTGGAATAAATTACCGAGATCCCGAAAGCACTTTTTTTAACTGTTCTACAACTTGATCGGGCAATTTGTAGGACTATTAGTGAAAAATAAAAAAAATAGTAAAAATAAAATAAGAGTTAATATTTACAATCAATTACTAATTTATTTACATAAACTAAAATAATATACATTTTTTACATTTTTTAACCCTTGCGACAAAATGATCAAACTTCAAAGGAGTGTCATTTGCAAATCGGATAATCAAATGAGTACCAACAAGTATCGATGAAAAGATTGCTAAAAATCAAACTCAATGAAGCAATAAAAAAAAAATTCCGATGAAAATTAAAAAATGACAAAATTGTAGGACAATTAAGTAAATAAAAATCATAAAAGGTGTTTAGCCAAATATTAACGGAAAGGGTCCCCATTATTTGAAATAAATAAGTCAAAAATGGGGGATGTTGGGTTTTCCCTACAACATTTGCGACGCACTGGGAAGAACTAGTTATCTCTGGTTAAAAATAATGAACTTTAATTTACCCAAAGGATAAAATTAATGGAGTTAACAAAATCGTCTAATAGTAAAACATTTCCATAGGTTCCACAAAAAGAGATTAATATATATAAGTTTGTAAAGATAAGTACTCAAAGCAGACTCAAGTAAAAGTCATGAATCAAAATATTTAGAAAAAATTATTTTAAAATTCTCTCATATGAAAAATAGAAGAAGGTACAGATATGAGTTTTTTTTATAAAGAATATATCCATTGTTATGAATGGTATTTGGCATCGCTTCGCTACCAGCGAGCCTGAACAGTACCCCGACAAAATTGTCTTTTATGCCATACAAGTCTAGCCCCGCTGCCAGCGAGCGTTCATAGCCTCGATGGGTTTGTTTGTATTTTCCACGCTTCCTTTTTTAATCACGCTTTTGATAAACACATTTTTGAGATTTTAGTTTATGATGTATTTGAGTGAAAGAGGTGGGATGGTAGTCGAGTCTTATGTTAATAAATATAATACTTCATAATGTTGACTCCAAATTATTTTCCCGTAACTATCAATCAGATGTTTTAATAAAGTGGAGGGGTGGGACGGAGCCATTGAGTTAAACTCAGGTCAGTTCTTTCCTTGAAAAGGTAAACATATCACTTAGAAAGGATGTGTGTTCCTCCGTGAAAAATATTTAAATCAAGAGGGATATATGGTTCCATAAATACATGCCTTTAATGATAAATGAAATTCATTGAAATAGATAGAGTAAAAGGTTTTCTATGTATGCCAACCCTTTTTAGGTGAGAAAAAGGCCTTCCACATGAATCATGGCTCAGTCACAAAAATAAAACCAAAACTAAAAGAAAAATAAAAAGGATTCCAAGTTGAAGTAAACAGAAATCAACAAACTCTAATTAATGTAAAAATGAAGAAAGTGAAAGGAAAAATAAAAACTCTGAATTTACAGAACGAATTCCAACAAGATTAATTATACAAATGTCTCAACAAAAGAGTAAAATAAGATAAACATGTGTGCATTCCTTCTTAGGTTGAGATTTTAATTTTTTTATCTTACACGAAGCTCTCAAAATGTAAAGAGTGATTAACAATTATGAGGTAAAATTCAACCCAAATGAAAAAACGCTTCTATTCGCTTCAAATTTTTTTGTTTCAAAGAAAAACCTGCATAAAAACATTTTAACCATTTTCTAATAAAGCAATACTTAAAGAAAAAAATTAAAAGTTCAGAAAATCCTCAGTGTACCTGATTTGATAAACATTGTAACTGTTATTCCAAAATTCAAATGCAACAAAAAAGAGAATAAGATCCAAATCTGAGTCACCGGGGATGTGAAAAAGGATCATGAAGACCTGCAAAATAGAGTTTTTGACCAACAAAAACTAAAACAAAAAAGTAAAGAAATAAAAATGAATTAAAGTGGGTGTATGAAACTTACCATTGGAAAATTTTATTTTTTCTTACCTAAGATATATCATCTTCTCCAAGAAAAGATAACTTCTTCTTTTAATTAGAGTTAAAAGCATGAAGAAGTTGAATTGACTGAAATTTTATTGACTCAAAATTATCATTTATTAAATCTAAACTAAAGCAAGTAGTCAACTAAGAAGAAACAATGTTTCATGTTCAAGGAATCTAAATAAAATGCATCAGAAATGAGAATGAGAATGAATTGCAGCGATGATTATTCTCTTTGCTTTTTCATTCTGAATTTATATCAGTGCCAAAATATTGAAATCGATTCAAAATCTAGATAATGTAGCAATGAAGAGGACTTGAATCTTTATATAATAAGTACGAAGCAAATATCAAAAATTTAAATAAAAGAGAATTAAAACATGAATTAACCATGGTCCATTACCTTTACTTGTTCCAAATTTCTTACCAATTTTTGCATTACCATAGTGGTTGGTCAATAGTGCTTTGAAAATAAAATGAAGATGCTCACTAAAATATGATTGAGATAATAAAATGTGAGTCTGATAACGAGTCAAAGGCAAAAACTAAATGAACCACAAGTGATGATATTTTTCATTAGTCAAGAAAATTGTCGAGAAGAGTAAAAAAGGCCCCATGTGCACACAATATGAAGAATATATATCCCTAAAGTCACAAAATCATCTTGATGAATGAATACTTGGATTTTATTAAATTATGATTAAAATACATCCAAGCTCTCGAACACCATGATAACATGAAATTAGCACACACACACACACACATATAGATATGTCAAACAGACTTCATGTGAGCATTGTGAAAAAAAATGCGAGAGGGGGCTGAATCAGTATTTACTGCATAATCAAATCTTTTACTTTTTCATTCCTTAAAACACATACGCTACTTTCCTTCAGTAAACTAGCGTATATACGCGGATACCCTTTATGAAACTAGCGTATACACAGAGATCTAGATATGTCATTAAATCTTCACTCCTATTATTCCATCATTCATTCATCAGATGTTTAATAAATAGTAAACATGTGCAGTAAGAACAGAATAAGCCATCACACAAAGCATCACACATGAACACCGGGATTTTTAGGTGGAAACCCAAATCGGGAGAAAACCACCGCTGCAGTTGCTCAGCCTTCAATATTTTATTATAGAGAAAACATCTTACAACATATGTGCTGGCGCAGACTTGACCAGCACGCAGGCACCCACCTGCGCTCGTTTACCAGCCTCTCCCGGAAGGGAGCTCCAACCCCCTGACTCATTTACCAGCCTCTCCTGGAAGGGAGCTACGAGCCCCCGATCTCGTTTACCAGCCTCACCTGGAAGGGAGCTACAACCCCCTGACTGAAGGCTACAACCTTCAACACCACCTTGGACCACGTTTCATCAATTTTCACACTGGATCCAACAACTTCAATAGAACAACACTTGCAGGCCACATTTCATCATATTTCCAAACTGGACCCTTTCCATTCTTTTAAGCACAAACATACATCACCAACAGATACTTATCAACACAGATCAGATAGCAGAAACACAGCAGAACAGATTAGATATTTCATACCCTTTGCTTCAGCAAACCCTAGTTTGCATACACGCTTTTACTTCACTGATGTCGCGTATATACGCGCTTCCGTCCACACAAACCAGCGTATACCTCAGTGTATATTTTATTGCGCATACGTGCTTTCTCTTCGCTGAAGCTGCGTATATACGCGCTTCCTCCGCGGCGAAGTAGCGTATAGATCTTCAATCATTACAGAGCAGCATACTTCATCAGATCAGATATTCAGTTCAGATCTACCCTTTTGCTTCAGACAGATGTTCACCTAGATGCTCGCCTCATCACAGATCTAAGCCTTCCATAATCAGATCTAGTAGATACAAGTGCATTTCAGATCTAGATCCCCTTCTTCATCATAGGTGCATCATACATTCAGAATTATCTTCAAGTGTAACCCTTTCCATTCAGATCTACTTCAGAGAGAAGTATTCATTCAAGCTCAGACATCTTGCACCCACACTCATGATTTGCACAATGAAATTCTTCTCCTTATATATGTTTATCCTTTTCAATACCATGAGCCCCTTTTTCGATACCATGGGCCAAAACAATACCATGAGCCCAAAACTACCTGGACGGGGTCAATTAGGCGGATCATTACCCAATACAATGGGTCAATACCATGGTGGTTACCCTTGGTTTTGCACCTTTTGAGCGCTTTAGCCCATACGCGACTTGGCACGTTATTTTCCGCGTGCATACGCGACTTCCCCTAGGCCAATCCGCGTATACAAAGATACATACTCTTTTCATCATATTTTGAGCACATTCTGAATTCTTTTCTTCATTGCCTTCTGTACACACTGTAGAAACATCATATTTTCTTCATCAAGAACATATTCTCTCAAGTACAACTTCATCAAGTAAGTTGTCATCATCTCCATCAAGTGGGTTGCTTTTCAAGGACAACACTCAGCATCATATTGTCAACAAACATCAGATTTACATCATTTACCAAGTCTATCAAGTCAAGAATAACTTCATCAGGTGGATTGCCATCAAGGACAACACATGTCAACAGTCGCATGTCTTCATCTCCATTCAGTGGGTTGCCATCAAGGACAACACTCTGCATCATATTTCCAACAATCTCCCCCTTTGGACTTGATGGCAACCACGATGGTGTTTGGTTACCACAAGAGATAGGTACCATGTCACTCTCCCAAATATGTCACTCTCCCAAATATTTGACATCATTATCTTCTCTTCATTCAAACACCATGTCACTCTCCCCCTTTGACATCAAGGGCAAAGGGCGGATCAAAAACCAACACTCTCCTCCTCATGTGGAAGAAACATTCTGCATATCTGATATGTGCTGAAGTGGCCAAGCTCCCCCTGAGTTCATGTTGAATCTTCAAAGATATTTGTCAATGAAGTACATGACTCTATGAACTTCCTATCACCAAAGACTCATACTTACATCAAATATCCAACCAAGTGGATTTACATATAAGACTCAAGTACCCAACCAAGTGGGTTTACAAAATTTGACTCAGCTACCCAACCAAGTGGGTTTACAAAAATGAAAAGTCCTTACATGACTGAATATTACAATTTTTACATCATGGGTCTCAACAAGACCTTTTCACCAAAATATAAATATGACCATTTATGACCAACACCAGAAAGTCCTCAAGAAAGAGAATCATATTTCAGAACCATAATAATGCCAACACTGCATTATACTCAGCAAAGCTAATGCTCCCCCTGAATCTGTGCAACCAAGCAATCTTTCCAAATGACTAAGGCTCCCCCTTAGTTTGTGCATCCTAAAAACTTCCACCAACAAATCATCAATGCATCTTCATCAAAACATTAGAAACAGAATTATGAGAACTGGAATACCACAAGAGATACCAAACAGTATCAGAGATACCAACAGCACTGCAGCTGTGCTGAAGTGAGCTGACTCCAAGCAAAAATTGTCAACAATCATGCATACGCGGTTTTCTGTGCATTAACTCGCGTACATACGCGACTGTGTTTCAGGAAACCCGCGTATCCCAAGCCATCTTCTAAAATTTATGCAGATCTGATTCTCTATGAGGAAAAGACAATGTTCAGCTTCTTTCTGAGATATTTGACTGCTTCCCTGGACTACAGATATAACATAATAGTGTAGTTGTGTCTTCAAGCATCATCCAATGGTTGTAGCATAAGCCCATTAGTAACCAAGCCTTCAGATCCTTTGCAGCATCAATACATTCTTTCCAAAAGAGATTATCATACCAGAACAGCATCTTTAGATATGTGTCAAGCAATCATCCATGTGGTCCAAAATCACCATGATCTTCAAGATGTAACATGAAGTAACATATGTAGGAAAAAGATCTCAACCATAGCAACCAAACTCTATATGATCTGAAACAAACGATATCCAACTCATCCACACAAAGATACTTATCGGCAACCAGGGCTCAAAATCTCATCATAATAATCCATGTACCAAATCATCATCATTTGAGCATGAGTATCACCAAGACCAAAGAATAAGCAGTCATATTTCCAACAATGCAACCATTAGAATTCAACCTGCTACTCCCCCTAAACCAGTGCTTCTTCCTTAACTTGTGCAATCTGAGACACCTTCAACAACAAGTCATCAACAACAATCTCTGCATGATCTGTCCTCATCTCTGAACTATAAGACTTTCATCTCAACAATGAATGCTCTTCATCATAAAGCAACCAGGCTTCATCCATAATATTCAACACAAGAACCCATGCATCATTTCATTATCATGAGTATAACTAGAATGATGCTAACGGTGCAATCATCAGCAGTCAGACTGATGCTCCCCCTGGACCTCTGCTTCAGATCTTCAGCTATCAGATAAATTTTCTTATCATCAATGCATACGCGACTGCGTCTTCTGGAACTCGCGTGTATACGCGACTTTAGTTAATGGAACCTGCGTATGAAAAGTGAAGCATAGAAAATTTCCATCTTCCTTCATTTCTTCCAGAGCTTGTACCTCCTGTACCTGTCCTTTCCACATCAGATGCGCTGTCAGAAGTAAACATAACCAGTATAATCAAATCAACCATGAGAGACATCATGCATTGCTCCCCCTGTGACGATACATTACTAAATCTCATAATGTATCCCACATCATTCCTGCAGTCAATAAGAAAAGTCAGCTTCAGAAGCGGATGACTGCAGTAGGGTCAGAATTCCCTACGTTTCTGGTCGGTCCTTCAATTGAGTGTTTTCTTCAAGAAAATCATTGTCTTCTAGAGCATCCACAAAAGTATCCTTTTCTTCTCTAGATTGATTCTTATTCCATCCCTCCATCTTTTTCCAGACTTGTTTAAACTTTCTATTTGTGTGCTGGAAGTTGTCCAATTTCTCATATCTATTCAGCCTGCATTCCTTTTCTACATGTCCATATTTGTTACAAGAGTAACATCTCATGTGTCCAGAGTAATAAGAATTATAATGAGTATTTCTGATCTTCCTTCTTTTACAATCAGCTGCTTTATGTCCATACTTGTTACATGAAAAACAATATCCCTTGAATAAACCAGAGTACCTTTCTGAGTAGAATCTGTTTGTTTGAGGCTGAAATGATCTGCTCCTGCAATTTTCTGCAACATGCCCATAATTATGACATTTGAAACATTCAACATTATTGAATGATTTCCTTTGAGATTTCATCATTGTTGGTTGACCTTTTGTTTCTTTCAACACATCAGGTTTTGCATTGACATCTTCTGAATTTTTGGCACTTCCTTGTGAGCTAGATTCTCCTTTAATAGTTTCATGGAAACCAAGACCATGTTTGATAGAAGGAGACCTTTGATTACTCAGAATATTGTCCAAAATGTTAGTACTATCATGAAACCTCAAAAGTTTAACCTTTTCTTCTAATTTACCTTTGAGAATGTTTACCTCAACCTCCAAAGCTTGACATTGCTTTGTCATGCTTTCTTCTTTTCTTCTTCCATCTTCAACTTGATCCTTCAGATTTAGGATCTCTTCTTTCAGCCAATTTTCGTTTTCTTCACATGTTTGTTCCAGCTCTTCATTCTTCTTATTTGATTTTTTCAGATCTTCTTTGAGAGAGATAATTTCTGCTTCAAGGCCTTCCTTTTCAAGGGATTGTAGAGGTTCCTCATTCTCCTTACTTGATGCTTCTAGCTCTGCTTGCAGAAAGATGATAGCAGCTTCAAGTCCTTCATTCTTCTTGCTTGATTTTTCAAGATCTGCTTCTAGATCTTTAATTTGATTGGATGCATAAGTATGAAACCTTTGATACTTGTCCACCTGTTCATTCAACATTTCTATTTGATCTTTCATTTGTGAGATCATCTCTTTATAGATAGTTTCTTGCTTATTGTATGAATTTTGTAGTTCTTCTTCTTTAATCTTGAGAGCTTCTTCTAGATCCACAACTTTACTTTCACTATCTTTACTATTGTTTGCACAAAGAAGAGTATTACAAGTGGCCTTCTCCTTTTTCTTCTTTGCCATGAGTGCTTGTAGATCTTCGTCAGAATCTGTTTCATCTTCTTCAATTTTTTGCTATACATGATTTCTGAGGTATCTCCTTTCCTCGAGTAACCTTCTTCTTTTGCTTCTTAGCCATGAGCACTTTCAGATCTTGGTCAGAATCTTCTTCATCTTCACTGGACACTTCATCATCATCTTCTTTTTCATAATAACTCTTTTTCTTCTCAAATTGTTTCTCTTTACCATGCTTTTCTCTATAAGGACATTTAGCAGCATAATGACCAACTTTTCCACACTCAAAACATTTGAAGGGAAGCTTACCTTTGAATCTTCCAGTACCTAGTTGGAGCTTTCTCACGAAATTCGTTTCTTCTTCATCGGATATATAGCTGGATTCTTTGACAACTTCCTTTTCCTTTCCTTTTGTAGATGCCTTAAAAGCAGCTTCTCTTACTTGAGAAGGGCCTCCTTGTCTCATTTCAAAAGTAGTCAGAGTACCATGTAATTGAACAATAGTAAGAGTTTGCAAATCTTGCCTTTCTTCAATAGCTGAAACTTTAGAGTCAAATTTTGAAGTCAAAGATCTTAAGACCTTTTCTACCAGAGTAGTATCAGCCATGGTTTCACCCAAATTTCTCATCCGATTTACAATATCATCTAGACGAAGAAAGAAACTGGCAACACATTCATCACTATGCATCTTCAAATTTTCATATTCAATTCTAAGAGATTGGAGTTTTGCACTTTTTACCTTTGTGTCTCCTTCATAGCTTAGAATGATTTTGTCCCATATATCTTTTGCTGAATGTAGCTGCATTACTTTAGCAAATTCTGATTCAGACATGCTTCCCAATAAGACATTCACTGCTTTGGCATTAATTTCATACTTCTTTCTTTCTGCTGCATCAGTAGGAATACTTGCTGGGTATTGATAACCTTCTTCCACGATTGCCCATACATCTGCACCAAGACTTTGCAGATATGCTTTTGTACGTACCTTCCAGAATATCAGATTGCTTCCATTGAATAGAGGTGGCTTTATAGACATTACTCCTTCTTGACTTCCCATTGCGATGGATCTCCTTCAAGCGATCAAGCTTCTGCAGAAGGACCACCCTCTGATACCAATTGTTGGGAAAAATACTGAGAGGGGGGGGTGAATCAGTATTTACTGCATAATCAAATCTTTTTACTTTTTCATTCCTTAAAACACATACGCTACTTTCCTTCAGTAAACTGGCGTATATACGCGGATCCCCTTTATGAAACTAGCGTATACACAGAGATCTAGATATGTCATTAAATCTTCACTTCTATTATTCCATCATTCATTCATCAGATGTTTAATAAACAGTAAACATGTGCAGTAAGAACAGAATAAACCATCACACAAAGCATCACACATGAACACCGGGATTTTTAGGTGGAAACCCAAGTCGGGAGAAAACCACCGCTGCAGTTGCTCAGCCTTCAATATTTTATTATAGAGAAAACATCTTACAACATATGTGCTGGCACAGACTTGACCAGCACGCAGGCACCCACCTGCGCTCGTTTACCGGCCTCTCCTGGAAGGGAGCTCCAACCCCCTGACTCGTTTACCAGCCTCTCCTGGAAGGGAGCTACGACCCCCTGCTCTCGTTTACCAGCCTCACCTGGAAGGGAGCTACGACCCCCTGACTGAAGGCTACAACCCTCAGCACCACCTTGGACCACGTTTCATCAATTTTCACACTGGATCCAACAACTTCAATTGAACAATACTTGTACGCCACGTTTCATCATATTTCCAAATTGGACCCTTTCCATTCTTTTAAGCACAAACATACATCACCAACAGATACTTATCAACACAGATCAGATAGCAGAAACACAGCAGAACAGATCAGATATTTCATACCCTTTGCTTCAGCAAACCCTAGTTTGCATACGCGCTTTCACTTCACTGATGTCGCGTATATACGCGCTTTCGTCCACACAAACCAGCGTATACCTCAGTGTATATTTTATTGTGCATACGCGCTTTCTCTTCGCTGAAGCCGCGTATATACGCGCTTCCTCCGCGGTGAAGTAGCGTATAGATCTTCAATCATTACAGAGCAGCATACTTCATCAGATCAGATATTCAGTTCAGATCTACCCTTTTGCTTCAGACAGATGTTCGCCTAGATGCTCGCCTCATCACAGATCTAAGCCTTCCATAATCAGATACAAGTGCATTTCAGATCTAGATCCCCTTCTTCATCATAGGTGCATCATACATTCAGAATTATCTTCAAGTGTAACCCTTTCCATTCAGATCTACTTCAGAGAGAAGTATTCATTCAAGCTCAGACATCTTGCACCCACACTCATGATTTGCACAATGAATTTCTTCTCCTTATATAGGTTTACCCTTTTTCAATACCATGAGCCCCTTTTTTCAATACCATGGACCAAAACAATACCATAAGCCCAAAACTACCTGGACGGGGTCAATTAGGCGGATCATTACCCAATACAATGGGTTAATACCATGGTGGTTACCCTTGGGTTTGCACTTTTTGAGCGCTTTTGCCCATACGCGACTTGGCACGTTATTTTCCGCGTGCATACGCGACTTCCCCTAGGCCAATCCGCGTATACAAAGAGACATACTCTTTTCATCATATTTTGAGCACATTCTGAATTCTTTTCTTCATTGCCTTCTGTACACACTGTAGAAACATCATATTTTCTTCATCAGGAACATATTCTCTCAGGTACAACTTCATCAAGTAAGTTGTCATCATCTCCATCAAGTGGGTTGCTTTTCAAGGGCAACACTCAGCATCATATTGTCAACAAACATCAGATTTACATCATTTACCAAGTCCATCAAGTCAAGAATAACTTCATCAGGTGGTTTGCCATCAAGGACAACACATGTCAACAGTCGTATGTCTTCATCTTCATTTAGTGGGTTGCCATCAAGGACAACACTCTGCATCATATTTCCAACAAGCATAGTGAAATATCAAAATTAATTGATCAGAGAACTATGAAGATACTTAGCCTGATATTTTGAAGTTCTAAGTTTCTAAGAGGATCAAAGTGAAAGGTAGGAGCTCAAGTTTTCCAAAAATAATTAATGGGGAAAACTCCAATAAACAAAATCCTTACTTCATAACATTCCCGGCAACATTTTTTTTCGAAAGTTTAATTAAATTTCACCTCTGATACAAGAAGTCCTAGTATTAAAAATATTAAAGGGAGGCAATATCTTAGAACAAATTTTTTTGTGTAACTTTTTACAAAAAAAAATTATGATATTAATCATGCCTGATAGCGAATGCTTGTTAAATGTATAATGTGGGAACATTGCCTTTCCAGTGCATCAAATATTCACATATCGAAGGAAAACATTTTGTAAGAGTTTATAAAGTAGTTTTTGTTGAGAATTTGGTAGGGCAAAGTTTAATCCAAATTCTCTTCTTGATAATTACTTGTGAGCTTAGCTTTTACTTATTTCTTCTTTTCTTAACTTATTATGTCTTTCATCAAGTTAATTATCAAAACACAAGAGACAAAAATTTAGGCTCTTCAAGCTAGGGCCAAAACCTCTCCCTCTTGAAGAGGAAATCCCACAAGAAATTATTCTTATAGACTTTCAGATGACAAGTACCATGACCATGACTCATACCCTTGACCCTTTATGCCTCCAAGACCTTTTCACTTCTTCTTCCTTGAATCCTTAAGTTTATTCTTCTTCTTTGCATTGTCATGCAACTTCGTGCACCTTTCTGCACCAGGATTAGAGAGCTCGGTCTATAGTTGAATTCTTTCTCCTCCTCTTATACATTGTTCAACACTTGTCACTTTAGAGAAACTAGGACTCTCTTTAGTAACCCTTCATATATCTTGGCCTCCAACAGTCTCTTTATTTCGCTTTCCAAGAGACTCCTCTTTACGACTTCTTTTTGCACCTTCCAATACTTAGCACGGATTAGCACCGGACAACACTAATCCTAAAACATTGAGATTTTCGTTGTATATTCGTATTTTGTAATTTTCACTTCATATTTCAGAATTGACTTCAAACTTTAGACTTGTTATCGACTACAAACATAATCTCCTTTTCACATTTCTGTCACCCTTTAACGCAATCTTGATATCACTAAAACTAGTTCAAACTTGACCGAAGATATGTCTTCAAATAAAACCATAGATATATTCTCCCTTTCTCGCACTTATTCTCAGTCCTATAACTCGCACTAAAACACATAGCACTTGACCGAAAATCTTGCTCCAAATGAACCATAGACATTTACTTATATAGTATACACATTTATTGTGATTTAGGCCAACCTTACAAACAGATCATAGGAAGACATGTTCACTGCTTATTTGGCCGACTTGTATAGCTTATTGATAGCTTATATGAATAGTATTCCAACGTAGATCTTGAGCATAATTTAAGTGCATTATTGAAGGCTTATGTGACACAATCTTGAGGCATACAAGTTTGACTTGACTCTTCATAAAGATGACTCTTTAATCAATACAATTTATGACGAGAATAAAAATCCTAAAAGACATCAAGAAGAATTCTTTTGACCTATAATAAAACCTTGCCCATGAAACCCATGATGCAAGCATACCAATAATATATTATATTATCTTTATCTTCTTCATTACATAAATTCATAATTACATAGTCAATATGAAGACCAATCTTAGTTACACTTTCAAACACTCCCTTTTAACTAGGGAGGTATTCATAATGGTACATGGTCACTTTCAATATGAAGAATCTCATTAGAAGAATCATATTTGTAATCGCATCTGTATAGCATCAATCAACCAACATTGTCCTAGTGCAAGGCCTTGAATAACAACCCCATCTCTCAATGAGACAATGGGATACAATTTTGGCGAGACACATGACTTATAGAAACCATGGTCATTATCTCTCCAAGGTACATACTCATCCAGGTGTTCCCAGAGTATGACCTTATTAGATTATTTGTCTCTTGGGTAGCCAACCCTCAAAGAATATCGGTCCCTGAATAATTTTATCTTGAATGCCCTATCACATTCTCAAAGAGTATTGAATGCCAGATGATTACCAAATCCTCCATTATGTTTTCTAGGTGAAGACTAGAATGATGTGTCTATCCATTCTCTCCACGTGGCCTTCGCTAAGACTTACGGTTGTTAGTCCTGGTATAGTGCATGACACATGAATTAGAGAATCATATATGTCACTCCCTCTTGACTTAGGAAGGACATACTTCAAGTTTCTTCCAAGTAATAAAATTACCACCAAGCTCCCTCTTAACCAAGGACCTACAACAACAATGGTGAGACACCTAGCTAATCATGAAGAATTCCTCCCCTTGATGTCATGGATTTCGATATTGAGGAATTTTCAACTTTTGGCTTCATAGGGCACAAATCATCCATCACTTTCATCCATGAGTCATATTATCCACCTGAAATTGATTCATCAGTCCTTCTCATATGTTATACCTTTATGCCATGCTGCTTTCCTCCAAACCATCTCCTAAGGATCTTACATCCTTCCACATGATTGGCAGCCCTTCATAAACTTATCCAGTTAAACATATACATAAGAATTTTTAAATCAAAAGTTACCCCAGTGATGATATTTCACCATGACATCTTCTTGTAGGCATCAACATCATTTATTCAGATTGAAACATCTCCTAAATATTTTTTTTTTCATGAGTATTCTTATTTATTATACTTTTATCAGAGTCCACATATCTTCCCAGGAGATCTCCTAGTCACATCTTCTTGGCTTTTGGATGATAACCACCTCTTTACATGGTTTCACTTCATGATCTCTTCCATTCTTTCTCCACATAGCTTCATCCCAGGAACTTCCAATATCCAGTTCCTTTTTTGTATACAACCACCTCATATTCCATTTAAAGACATATCTAATTTCATCTGTTAGTGGCAACATGTGCACCAGAAGAGATCATTCTTCCTTTTATCATACTTCTAAAGATAGAATTCCATCACCTGCAACCATATGACATGACTTCACAACATCCAGTGTCAGCGTATCGATATATGTACCACATCCTTTTCCTTTTGAGTCATCCTACAACAATTTTACTAGGATGAAGAACTTCATTCCATTGACTTGTTTCATTAATATGTCATCATACCCTAATCCCATAATTTTGTAACATAGAGTTCTCGATGAAACCTTATGCTTTATTTATAACTAGTGAATTCATAGAGAACTCCATTAGAAAAAATTCAGCACCTATTTCCATATATATTATTGAATGATGGCCCTTGATATTGATGAATTCCTTCCAAAAATGTAGATATCAATGAGGTTTCCAAGAGCTACTTCTTCAAGTGCTCCTTCCATGCTTCTATCATGATGATATTAATATACATTGCATCCTATCATACTATTTTACAGCCAACAAAAATCACTTAAAGAGGAAGATGATCTCAATCATAATAGAGATCTCTTGCTTCTTCTTTATTAGATTTATTTGCATCGGGTTCTTCCCTTTCATCTGTGACATGAGCTTCTTTCTTTATTCCTCTTTTCCTTCCTAGATTTAGGACAATCCATTTAATAATTCCCAAGTTCATTACATCCAAAGCATCCTACTTTGTCCATATTTCTTCTTTTATTATGAGGACCAAATTTTTTGAATCTTCCTTTCTTCCTGGACATGGATACAAAGGCTTGATTCCCTGTATCAAATTTGGCTTTCAATATTGTTTCCTCTATTTTACATGGAGACCATAGATCGTGGAATGGTGTTGCTTCTTTCTTCCTGTATACTTGAAGTGAATTTTCCCCATTATTCTGGTAGAGCATTCAACACCACAATAGTCATCTCACTATCATACATTACTTCTCCCAATTCCTGTAGTTCGTATTTTATTTCAGGAATCCTCATAAAATATGAAGTGATTTCTTCCTCTCTTGAAAATTTCATCTTGTATAGTTCTTGTCTCAGAGATATTGCTTCTTCTATAATACTCACAGAGAATAGCTCCACCTATTTCTCATATATTTCTTTTGCATTTTTCAGTTTTGATACATAGGGTATGAGTGAGTCCTTAATGGATTCTATGAGAATCCTCTCGGCTCTGATTTCTCCTTTCATGTATTTGGCATGAGCTAGAGCATCTTCTTTTGAGGGTTGAATTGTAAATCCTTCGATGTAGCCCATAATTTTTTCTTCGATTAGATTCAAATCTGTCCTCTTCTTCCATGCACTAAATTTTGATGACCCAACCAATTTGTTGCTCTCTTTACAATAAGTCATTTTGACAGATTTAGATAAGGTCATATATTCTTACTTGAGTTGGGTGACTTCCTCCTTCCAACAACTTCCTTTATGATGATGAATATGAAGTTAGGAACTTCCTCTTAAATTGAATTCTCCAATGTAGGTGACCTTGGATCTTTGATGATAAAGGATGTCTTCAAAAAGATGATGTCACTTCAATATGAATCTTTGATGAAAAATATTATCTCCTTGATAAGTGAATCTTTTGAATGAGATTGAAGGTCTTCTTTGCAAACTGATTTTACCTTTTCAATGCAAACTATGACCTTGAATTTGATACTTGATTCCTTCAGTGTCTCCTTGTCAAATAGCCCTTTTTTCCCAGCACCTTAGCTCTGATACCATGTTGATAAATTTGGTTGGGGAGAGTTTAATTCAAATTCTCGTCTTGATAATTTCTTGTGAGCTTACTTCTTTTAATTATTTCTTCTCTTATTAGCTTATTATGTCTTTCGTCAAGTTAATTACCAAAACACAAGAGACACAAATTTAGGCTCTTCAAGCCAAGGCCAAAACCTCTCCTGCTTGGAGAGGAAAATCCATAATAAATTCTTTTTATAGACTTTCAGATGAAAAATACCATGACCATGACTCAGACCCTTGACCCTTGAATGCCTCCAAGACCTTATCACTGCTTCTTCCTTAACTCCTTAAGTTGATTATTCTTCTTTGCACCATCCTACACCTTTCTGCACCAGGACTAGAGAGCTCAGTCTCTAGTTGACTTCTTTCTCCTCTTATACATTTTTCTACACTTGTCACTTTAGAGAAACTCGGTCTCTGTTAAGTAACCCTTCAAATATCTTGGCGTCCAACAGTCTCCTTATTTCACTTTCCAAGAGACTCATCTTTACGACTTCTTTCTACACCTTCCAATACTTAGCACAGATTAGCACCGAACAACACTGAACAACACCAATTCTAAAACACTGAGATTTTCGTTGTATATTCCTATTCTATAATCCACACTTCAGATTTCAGACTTGACTTCAAAATTTATACATGTTCTCGACTACAAACATAATCTCCTTTTCGCATTTCTGTCACCCTTTAACGTAGTCTTGATATCATCGAAACTAGTTCAGACTTGATCGAAGATATGTCTTCAAAAAAAACCGTAGATATATTATCCCTTTCTCACACTTCTTCTTAGTCCTATAACTCACACTAAAACACAAAGAACTTGAACGAAAATCTTGCTCCAAATGAACCACATACATTTACTTATATAGTGTACACATTTATTGTGATTTAGGTGAACCTTACAAACATATAATAGGTCGACATGTTCACTACTTATTTGGCAGACTTGTATAGATTATTGGTAGCTGATATGAAGAGTATTCCAATGTAGATATTGAGAATCATTTGAGCGCAGTCTTCAAGGCTTATGTGACACAGTATTGAGGCATACAAGTGTGACTTGAATCTTCATAAACATGACTCTTTAAGCAGTGCAATTTATGAGGAGAAGAAAAATCCTAAAAGACATCAAAAGTCTTTTGACCTATAATAAAACCTTGCTCATGAAACCCATGAAGCAAGCATACCAAAAATATATTTTATTATCTTTTTCTTCTTCATTACATAAATACATAGTCAATATGAAGACCGATCCTAGTTACACGTTTCAGTAGCTTTGATGACTTTCATTCTGATAGTGAGATAATTTGAAGTTTTGTAAAAACGATTGCAAGAGTACTAACATTTACTTGTAAATTAATCTTTGAGGAGAGGAGTTCGAGATTAAATAAATATGAGAATAAATCGGTTGTCAAAGATCTCAAAAACCTTTTTTTAAGACAAAATTAACTTACAAAGCTTCGAGACCACAAAATTTTTATGAAGACGATGAAATAAAGGCCATTTCCTCTGCTAAATATAATGGACATGATAGTGAAGGAAAAGGAAATGTGGATCTCGGAGAGGTAAATATCATAATTGGTTAAAAATGCTTCTGATATAATACAAACCCAAGAGTTTGGTAAGCCAACAAATTTGAAATTCTAAGGAAAGATCTCGAAAAAATGAAGAGCAGAGGATCGAGATTCTAAAATTCACCAATTAGAGGCTCTGAGTCCCTTCGGAAGGAAGGAATATCACTAAAGGGAAAATACTATGAATGAGTGTGATGCAATGGTTTATCTCAACTTGATAGTTGTAAGATTTGGAATAGACATAGATAAAATCATGGATAAGATCAATTGTTGCAAGCATTTTGTGTGAATTTTCCTCTGTTTGTAGCAAATATGAGCAATAAAGATTGTAAGCGTTTCATTTCAGCTGCATCAATGAGAGGAAAAATATGATTATTGACGAGTCATATTTCTAAGTGAAATTAATGAATTAAAATGGGTCGACACATGAGCATATCAGAAGAAAAATATCGAAGTAATATTATGGTTGTATCTTTGAAACATGCGATATTATTACCTTCCGATAGGCTTTTATTATTAAAACGTAATGACGAAAAATATAAGAGGGAAGGGATATCGTAGGTCTTGTATCGGAGATTTGATATCAGGGGTTGAAAAGAGTGACAACCGATAGGAATTTCCGATATGGGAGTTCTAATATGAATAGGAGGGGTTTATTAGAGAATTGGGAATATCAAAGATGTCATATATCGAAATATGGACGAAAAGAGATATCAGAGGATTGGAGGATTGGGATATCAGAGAGTTTTGAGTGATGCTTATATGAAAAGTGTTGATATTCAGAAATTCCGATAATACTATGTGGAAATGATGTGGGGTAGCCAACTCTTAAAGTATTTAATTCAAAATAAAGCGCCCAACTCAACTTTGCATTAAAAATACCTTTAATAATTTAATTAACTATCAGAAATATTTGATCAAAGAATGAATTTGTCGAAAATTTCTTATGAGGAGAGTTACAAGATTATAATGATCTCATATGAATCTTACGATAATGTATTAAAGACCTATTGGGTTTTTAATGAATAGAAGCAAAACTAAATAATCCTCAAATTTTGATAAAACAACAAATACTTCCCTGGTCATGTTGCATATTAGAAATGGTTGGCTGCTTGCTTATCTCAAATCTCCAAAATCAAGTCAATGAAAACCTGCAAAAAGAAACAAAACATAAATGAGAAGTAAACTATGAATCAGAGAAACTAACCAAAAATGAAGATGAACCTGTTAATACATACCTAGAAGAATATTGAATGCAAATTTACCTCATGAATCTTCAAGTTCTCCCATGTTTTTCTCAAAATTCGCATATGTTCAACATCATCTACTTATTTAATACAAAATGCTAAAATATGAACTCTCATATTGCATCCAATCCAATTTACATCGGAGAACAAGAGGTGACTATGAGCCTTTTTATAAATACTTGTGAATAAAAAAACTGTCAAGTCATAGCAAATCCTTTGAATTCCTTCATATAATATTTTTTTAACAATGTGATGAAGTTTTTAAAAAACAAGATAATCAAGTGCTTTCACAAGTGTCTCTGATCTGAAATGACTGTATTAGTTTGTTGTGCTAAGTGTATTTTCAATTATAAAACATGTGCATAATTGTCTCCATTTGTTTGCTTAAGGATTGAGAATTTTAACCATGAAATATAGATGATTTGTGAAGTAGAAGAATGAAAATAAGCCTAAATAACACTGAACAACAATGTATAACATAGAAATAAAGCGACACATAACATTTACATAGCAGGCATGATGAAGCAGTTCACCCCTCTTGAGCTACATTTTCTAGTCCAGCTCCCAATGGCATTTCCATCTTTCATTATGCTCAAAATTTTGAAAATACATGTGTTTATAGGCCTCTAATGGTTGTTTTATCTGCACCAATGGCTCCAGAATGCTCCAATTAGTCTAGATAGACTTCATTCACTCAATTTGGGCAAAAATTGACCCTCCAAGTCATTTGCCCAGTAATTCCTAGAAAACCTCCACAAATTGTGGATAAATCCACTTAACTGTAGTTAATTTAGCCCAAAACCCACAAATTGAGGGTGCGCTAACTTCCCCGCTAGTGCTAATCGTTAAGCTTAACTATTATGGGTAGGGGGTGGCCACATGCCAACCCCCAAACTCGCGATTGCATTAAATATTGGAGTAGAACTGTAGGCTTGAGTTATGGTTACAGTTGTTTGAACCTGTGTTTGTATTCGGGTTAATGTTAATTGTTAGCGTTTAAACTGCCGAAGCATTAACCATGTGATAAGGTTAATAAATGTTGGATTTAAAATTCCATTGGATGTTAACGTTTGATGTTGCGGTGAGTTCGCAAAGACATGTGACCACATCATGGGGTTGTCGGTGGGTTGGGACCATTGGCGGTCCCCTACCCCCGCTTGCACTGTTGTTAAAATTTAAATATTACCTTTGACAATTAGTAGTTAAGATCTTATACATAGTGTAGACGTTTGTGGTGGGTGGTTGCTCCACGGGAGGTTGCGGGGTTGAGCTCGGCGGCCTCCATAAAATTTTATTACATCGTCCAGGGGACACGTGGCGGCCTCAGGGCTAGCCATGTGTCACCCTCCAATTGACCACAAAAACACAACGTAATTTTCATCCAACGAATAGAACGATTGCCACTTTTCATCTCTGAATGGCTACGAAAAGAAATGAATATTCTTCGAAATATTAATTTTTAGCATTTTGCGCATCCTAGTCAGCCACCATTGCCAAAATTTAGTTGTTTGGGAAATCGATCGAATACGATATATCCCTTATACGACATGATTTTTTGAACTTTTCACAATCTTTGGAATCAAGAAGAGCAGATTCCAGTCGCTCGGGTTCGACACCTTTTCGAACACTTTTAATTTTGAAAACATTTATGAACTCACGATCAGTTGTATGATCTGACTATATAAGAACTTTGATATGCTTTCGCCAATTTTCCACAAATGAAAAAGATTGCAGAAAAACTAATTCATTACTTTCTTATTAAAAATCTGAATAATGAAATAAATGCAAACGGAAAGGAAACTAGATCTAAATTAATCTATTCTTATTGCTAACTCAATTTTAAATGAAACATTCCGGTCTCTTGGTCACAGAAGATAGTGTTTAAAGTGATGGGATGGGGGTGTGGCATGAGGGGAAGCCACTTGCCCACCCGCAAGAATGCTGTCACTTGGCTCTTGAATTCGACTGTTCAACGTTTAATGACATTAACTCCAGGCGCTAGTTACAACCATAATTCCGCTCCTCGATACAACTTCGCGTGTTGCGATATGGCTCGGCCTTCAGTTCATACTTATGGTGGTTTATTGCAGAGGATTCACTGTTGCACGGTCGATTGGGTTGATATTATGGAGCACCCCTCTGGTCTAAATAGAATTCCCTCGCCAGTGAATTTGTGGTGCGCTCCGAGGGCTGGGCTTTCAAATGTGCGCACAGTTACTGGTAAGAGGAGCTGTCTCAATTGTTGTTTGGATTTTGGAGAAAATTTCCACTTCTCCCACGCTGGTTCTTGCAAACTTGCTTCTATTGCTCTGTTTCCCCTTACGCCTCAGTCTTCCGTCAATCTTTTGCCTCCCTGCCATGTTGTTTCGATTGAGAATATGTCGCGCCTTAGGCAGAGAATGAGATGCAGGAGAGGCTCCACGAGGCGCCAGATTCAGCGTTCTCCCTCCACCTCCAGCGCCTCCTCTGCGTCTTCCTCCAATTCGGACAACCTTCATAGAGGGCGCCTTCTCCGCTCGGGTCGTCGCCTTGCTTCCCCCAATCCTTCATCTCTTCCTGCTCAAACCAACACCACACACTTTTCTTTTAACAGTTCTCTCAATTGACCCCGGGGGACTGCCTCAATCACGGTCGTCTTTCATGAAGAGCCTCAGGGAATTGCTCCCAGTTCCTGCCCGGCGGAACGCAACTTCTCGGCGGCTCAGGATTCGGAGCAGAATGTTGGGTCGAAGCTTCCTGATAGTGTGGACTTGCAGGGTCTGGAGGGCAAGGCCACACAAGACCAGGCGAGCAAGGATGTGTTGGGTCAGCCCAGTGTGAATCAGGATGCGGTGCAAAGCAACATTAGGCAAGCGAGCGAGGCGCAGGTTACTCCTCCACCTCCCGGGAAGGTGATCCATTCTACTGCCGACCTGTACAATGATGACGGGGAACCGAATGAGCTACAGTGCGAGTCGATCTGAACCTCCTGATGAGTAGTTCCTCCTCTCCACTCTGGTTTTTTTGCTCCATTTCTGCCCGTTCTGACGGGCCTGTTTATGTGTTTCCTACTGTCATCGAGCATGCTTCTATTTTTTTGCTACGATATGATCTTCAGTACTTCAAATCTATGGCTCCCCTGCGTGGGATTTTTCCTATGAACTGTTTCAGACTGGTTTCCCTCCTGTAGGGCAGTCTTCAAACTATGGTTTTTTGTTTAAAATGCCACAATACTAGGCAATGATCCAGCCTCAGCCGGTTGTACTCTACTCTTTTTGTTAATAGATTACTTTTACATAGAAAAAAAAAAAAACTAGACG